>CM069860.1:34898757-35378757 GCA_036172795.1 Pelodytes ibericus
ATAAACACACACGCCTACTTTACAAATACCCATATATACAAACACCTCACACACACCTACTTTACATATACACATATACACAAATACCTCACACACACCTACTTTACATATACCCATATACACAAACACCTCACACACACCTACTTTACAAATACACATATATACATACACCTCACACACCTACTTTACATATACACATATATACAAACACCTCACACACACCTATATTACATATACCCATATACACAAACACCTCACACACACCTACTTTACATATACCCATATACACAAACACCTCACACACACCTACTTTACAAATACACATATATACATACACCTCACACACACCTACTTTACATATACACATATATACAAACACCTCACACACACCTACTTTACATATACCCATATATACAAACACCTCACACACACCTACTTTACATATACACATATATACAAACACCTCACATACACCTACTTTACATATACACATATATACAAACACACACCCACCTCACAGTCTTTTCTTGTTTTCTTCTTAATGTGTCCCCCCTTCCTGCTGCTTTACCTCATTGCAGGGGAGGGGGACATTCGTGTTGCAGCCGATCTGCATGCTGAGTGCCAGGATGTCACGTGACGACACCCGGCACTCAGACACGCGTTGCGCGAGGGGGGCGGAGCTTGCAGTCTGTGCGAATGGCACAGACTTTACCCACTCGCGCTCCGAAAAAATAAAAATATAGATTGGCAGCGGCGAGGGGACCATGAGGCTGACGGCACCTGGGCACCAGGTCTAATTTCCTGGTCGCCATGGCGACCTGGCACCTGTCGAGCCCTGCTTTATAGGTTGTAAAGAACTGAAAATTGTCATTTGTTGTGTTTGCAGCATATTTACTGAAATCAAAAGCTATTTCTATCAAACTTATAACAACATTTTAACTTTTTAAACATTTTAACAGATCACGTAACATTTTAACATAGGACCCCTTATTTGATAGCAGCTTCACAAGTCTTGCATCCATTGAACTTGTGAGTTTTTGGACAGTTTCTGCTTGAATTTGTTTGCAAGATGTCAGAATAGCCTCCCAGAGCTGCTGTTTGGATGTAAACTGCCTCCCACCCTCATAGATCTTTTGCTTGAGGATGCTCCAAAGGTTCTCAATAGGTTTGAGGTAAGGGGAGGATGGAGGCCACACCATGACTTTTTCTCCTTTTACCCCCATAGCAGCCATTGATGCAGAGGTATTCTTTGCAGCATGAGATGGTGCATTGTCATACATGAAGATGATTTTATTACGGACAGCATAGTTCTTCCTTCTGTACCAGGGAAGAAAGTGGTCAGTCAGAAACTCCACATACTTTGCAGAGGTCATCTTTACACATTCGGGTACCCCAAAGGGGCCGACCATCTCTCTTCCCATGATTCCGGCCCAAAACATGACCCCACCACCGTCATGCTGACGTCGCAGCCTTGTTGGAACAGGGTGGCTGTCCACCAACCAATCTTCCTCAATGTGCCTTTATCCGCACGAACCCGTCTGTGCTCTGAATCAGCCACAAATCTCTTAATAGTGCGATGATCACGCTTAAGTTTTCGTGAAATATCTAATGTTTTCATACCTCGTCCAAGGCATTGAACTATTTCACTGTTTTCGGCAGCAGAGAGATCCTTTTTCTTCCCCATATTGCATGAAAATGGTGCTCTGCTTAATAATGTGGAATATCCGCCTTTAATAGTTTTTCCTTAAATTGGGCTCACCTGGCAATCTAATTATCACAGGTGTCCGAGATTGTTTTCAGTGATCAAAAGAGCCCTGAGACACAATGCCATCCATGAGTTAAACTGAAAAACAAAATATTTCATCTTTGTGACACTTAAATAGAATTTGCATAACAATTTGGAACAGGGTGTAAAGAGTTAGTTACACCTCTCTTTCTTGGAATTTTATGTTGTGTTTAACTATAATTTATCTTTCTAATCTCATACAAACTACATACTGTTTCTTAGGGAAGCATATGCCTTTCTTTTGAGGCCATTATAATGCAGAATCTAATTTATTTTCTTTTAAAATAAGCCACGCCCCTTTAATATCGTGTCTTTAAGGGGTTAAAGTGAGTAACGTGTTGATATCATTTCAGATTCACCTACCTCCTCTAGGACTTGCCACGCCACACCATAAAATTCTGCGGACTCAAGAGAAGTTACGGAAGCAAGCCAAACCTGTCTATTTAAAATCCTATGAGGAAATCTGATAGCCCTGGCCAGCTGTGCTGCAATATTTAAGCACTTTGCTATCTTCACAATGTATTATAAGTTCATACACATTCACTGAGATGTTCGTGGTGGGTTTATGGCTGATTTAAGAAGATCCACGTTGACCAGTTAGTGTTCAATCTGGATTGGTCTCCCAAGTATCTTTTTCAAGATATATAATGGCATCTGCTGCTTGAGAGGAGGCATTTGCCATATTGTTCTGGCAGCTTGTGTAGCTATATTTTTCCTAAATTCTGGGTTTATAGCGGATCCCAGAAATGCTGCAGTGCAAAGGTGCAGAGCAGGCACAGACTGTTCTACCGCTCTAGCTCCTGTGCTTCAGTAAGGGTTATGTGACTGCTCTGGACCACCTGGGAGCCTGTTACTGAGCTAAGAAATGTGGGCAAATATTACTTTTGTGGAGCGAAGCAGCAAGCTAAAAATGTTTTTGGGGTGGATAACATAATGCTCTCTGTGGAAAAATATCTGACAATTTTCCAGATCTTTTATTCCATTATGTCCATTTTCAGTCTGTCTGATAGCCTGGATGTGCCTTGGACACATGGAACATAACAACTGTGCCTATAATCTATACTTTTAATTTACCTTTAGACTCCACTATAGAGGAAACATTAATTTTTTGGGTCCTCTGGTGCTCATTTCCACAAGGTACATCCCGGTTATAATTTGTTACATCAAATTTGCTTCTCATCAGTCTTAAGGATTACACTCCTGTCGGTATAAGTGTTACAGGTTGTAAAATATTTTATACGTTTGCTACGTTATATTGTTGTGTTTGTTAGTAGCTGCAAGTAGACCTGTTTTTTTTTCCTCCATTATGCTGTCCTATCATCACCCCCACAAGGGATTCTGGGTAAGCATATAGAAACAACCGCCTTTTGCCTCTAATAACCACTTTTAACATGGATCCATTGGCTCATATGCATGTTTTTCCTTATCGTTATCCAGAATCCCTGCTGTCTGGGGATATCTGTGGGGAAAACCAGGTCTATTATACGCGATGGAGTCTTGGTTGTGAATCCTACAGCATTATATTACACAAGTGCAGGCAGTCTGCATGTGATACACCTTTACGCAGTAACCACATGTATTTGGAGCATGATGGGTCTTTCCAAAATAAATTATTTATTTAGAAAGACTGTTGTCAGGATGATGCACTGATATGTCCTATATAAATATATAATACAGATTGCGTATACATTAAAATGCATTAACCCCTTAGTGACAAGACATTTTGGCCTTGACTTTTCCTTGGTAACAAGGGCTGCTTTTACATTTCTGGGGTGTTTGTGTTTAGCTGTAATTTTCTTCTCTCTCACATACTGTACCCCCACAAATTATATGTTGTTTTTATTGAAGGGCTTTCATTAGATACCATTATGTTCATCAAATCTTATAATTTATTACAAAAAAAAATCATACAATATGATGAAAAAACACTTTTTCTAACTTTGACCTAAAATACAATCATTAAAAAAAGACCCTGTCTAAATAGTTTCTAAATGTTGTCCCGAGTTCAGAAATATGCTTGTTTCCATGTTTTTTTTGCAAGTTATGCAGCAAAAAACAGTGTGTTTTTCCCATATTGACCATTTGACCCCAACCCTAAATTTAACCCTAACCCTAAATTTAACCCCAACTCTAACCCTTAATATATTTTAATTTAATTGTAACCCTATCCTTCATGCTAACCCTAATTTAATTGTAACACTAGCTGCTATTCTAACCCTAGATTTCAGCTAATTAAGTCCCTCTAGGGGCAGTAAAACAACATATTCACAGCGTCGGAAGCAAATTTTTTATCCACTTCCGAAGCTCTGACCACAAGAGGGCACAGCCATATTGCAGGAGCATTCTGCAATATGGCGCCCACGATCGCTCTGTGGAGTGATCGTGGTTGCCCCAGAGCCGGAATTGCAGTGTTGGCTTTTGCCTCGATGTCGAGGACATAGAGCAGCACCATCAGAGCGGTTCTGTCTGACACGTCGATTGTCGCGAAGGGGATAAACTGACCGGTATTATGTATGTGCTTTAAAGCAGGTTCTAATGCACTAGTCCAGGAGGGGAACACAACCAGGTCTGACAAAATGTCTGGCATTGCCTCCTTTTTAACCCTTGCATTCAAAAATGTGGCCCCCAATCCCATTGTATAATTAGGGCTTTTTTCATGAAGGGAATTTAATGTTATAAACATTCCCTACTTAAGCTGCCTTGGCGATTTTTTTTAGTTTAAAGTACCCTTCTTAATTCCCTGCATTTCCCTCTTTTATGATTAACACCCTTAGAAAGCAGGGTCTTTCCAAACAACTGTTTGTGAAGGCAGCTCACAAACGTCTCCATTAAAGCAAGTCTTATTAAAGTTAGATTTAATCCTTGTGCCAATTCCATTTCTCTTGAAAAAATGTAATTAACCGGTAAACATCATTTTATTATAATTAAAAACCTCCAGAAGAATCTGGTGAAAGATAATGATTTCTGAACTACTCTGTAATGACTTAAACTGTACATTAAAGATAATTAGTGAGGCAGAATAATATCACATGCTCTTTACTGTTGACTACTGCTCCATAGTAATCAATAGGCAAACATTCAGGTCGAAATCTGATCAAATGGAGAGAAAATGTTTGAATTAAAGAAAGTACTGTTTGTGCTCCATATTGCCACACACATCTTAAAAGATCCACTCCAGAGGCTTTTATCAAACACACATCAAACAAGCCTGATCACACATTCACAGTGCTACCACCACTGAAAGGGATTATGGGTAGATATATACAGATCCGGTCAACAGAGATCACCATTTAAACATGGACCCTTGGAGCATATGAAAACCTTTTTCTTAGCATGCTGCACACATCCCAGAAATTCCCCCATTAAAAATAAGTTGAATCACTTGGCATGATAGTAATATCACTCGAATGCGGCCTGTTTGGACTTCTCCATCTTTCTATGGTGAACATTGGGCATTGCTGTGTCGGAAAGCTACCTTACCTATAAAACGAGCTCTCCAATGACCTGTTCACTAACAGAAATGTACAAAGAACAAGAGGTCACCCCGAGACTGGAAGAGCAAAGATTTCATAGACAGCAAAGGTAGGGATTCTTTACGGTAAGGACAATAAAGTTATGGAAATCACTGCCAAGAGAGGTAGTGCTATCAACCACAATAGATAAATTTAACCCCTTCATGACCAGACTGTTTTTGGAATGTTGTGCGTTAGTGACCAAGACTGTTTTAACACTTCTGAGGTGTTTGTGTTTAGCTTTAATTTTCTTCTTTGTCAGTTGCTGTAACCACACATATTATATATTGTTTTTTTCAGGACAAGAAGGGCTTTCTTTTCATGACATTATTTTGTTCATATCATTTATTGTATTGTGTAAAAAATAGTAAAATATGGTTAAAATTAAAAGAAATAAACACTTTTCCTGACTTTTCTTTGTAAATTCTTTTACTAAGCTTCAAAAGCTAATGAAAAAACGTGCTAAATAGATTCGACTATAGGTCCTGAGTTCAGAAATACCCAATGTTTATATGTTTTTTTTGCATGTTTTAGGTTAATAAATGCAAGTAGCATTTAGCTGTTTCAAAACCATTTTTAAAAAAATTAGCATTAGTGACACTGTAACACCGATATCTGATATGAATTACTGAATAACCCCCCACATGTACACATTTTTATAAAGAAGACATCCCAGGGCATTCAACTTGGGGTAATTTGACACTTTTCACTCTGTCATTTTACCACCAAGTTTTGGCGTAGTAATTTTGTGTGTGTTTTATTTCCACACACTTTGAAACTTAGGTATGAATTTAAAGGGGCTGTTCTATTTTATTGCCAAACAAAATCCCAATATATGTTAAGCAACGTCCCCTGAGTATAGCGGTACCCCACATGTATAGGTTTGCTAGGTTTATGTGGCAGGTACAGGGCAAAATTTAGGATATGGTTATTGCAGCTTTAAAACGTGTCTGTAGTCTATAGTAGGAAGCACCGATTTTTGCTATCCTGCGGCTGCATGGATCAAATATCCAGCTGCTGCGGGCCCCTATCTACTGCTGGGGGCCAATGCAAAGCACTGGCCCCACTAGCAGTCTTTTTTTTTTTTAAATAAAATATCCCTAGAGGACCACAGACAGACATAACATGTCATTGGTCCACTACGGAATAACTTCTTATTTTTATACAATTTATTATTATTATTTTTAATTTTTTTATTTTATTTTTTATTTTTATTTAACTCTAACCTTAACCCTTTGGTTAGGGTTAGTACAAACCCTAATTCTAACTCTAGGATTAGGGTTTTGATGAACTCTAACCCTAACCCAAGAGTTAGGATTAGCACAATAGGGAAAATAAATTTAAAAAAAAAAATCCTTTGGGGGGGCTGGTTGTTACTGGGGGGGACCAGGGGGAGACTTCACACACTATATTTAGTCTCTCTCTGCCCCACGATCACCGTGGAGCAGGGAGAGACTATAGCTGTCAAAGCAGGCACCTGCTTTGACAGCTATTAACATCCGGGCGCTGTGATTGGCTGTCACAGTGCCCGGATGTTTCCGGGGGGGTCCTCAACCGACATGGCTGAAGTGTCTCGGTACCGAGACACTTAGCCATGTCGTTGGTAGCGCGATCGCGGTATAGGGAGATTTCCCTATGACAGTCCAGGACCGTCATCCGTCGTGAAGGGGTTAAACATGGTCTGGATGTTTTTTTTTTTTTTTTGTTTGTTTTTTTTAAAAAAGCAGAACATACAGGGCTATTAATAATAGAATAAGCATTAATAATAGAGCTTCTTGATCCAAGGAGAAATCTGATTGCTCTTTGGAGTCGGAAAGGAATTTTTCCTCCTAGGAGGCAAAACTTTTCGATCAAAATAAGGAATGATAGTTAGAAGGGTTGAACTTGATGGACTTGTGTTTTTTTCAACCTTAATTACTATGTTACCATGTTTTTGACCCTTATCAGATAAGGTTGATGTCCCTAAAATTACAAGACCTGTAAATTGTTAAAATTAGTTAAATAAAACCATCGCAAAAACATTTCATTCAAGAGCTTAAATAATCAGTGGGGAGACAGGAAGGGACAATAGATCTCTTCTGCACTCCTTAGATTCCTTTGTTCTGGATCTAAAGATTCCAAATTAATTAATTAATGAAGACAAACCACATGATCCATCCCAATGTACAAAACAGACCTATGTTTGGTTTGGAACTGATCAAATGTATTATTTATTATCCTGTTTCAAACAGAAGAAATGGAATTTAAGATATAGATTGAAATGTATTGCATGAGATATCCTTAATAAGGTAATCCAATTTGAATAGAAAATTAAATTAAGTGATTGAACAAATCATATTTGCTTCAGTTAATCGTCTAGCTGGCACAGTGCAGCAACCCCTCGGTTTATCCAGTGTTTCTCGGGCTTGTCTGAGGGAAGTTCAATGGGGAGGACGTAGTTCGTTGAGTGTCCAGTTGTTGACAATGTGCCCCGCCTGGCGCTGGTTTTGTAAACAGGGCACAGGTAGCTGTTCTCATGCACAAATGTTGAACTTTCCCCTGGCTTCAGCCAAATGATAGGCAAAGAATCGTACAGTATTTTGGGGAGAGATTCTCCAATTCGCATTGCTTGTCTGTCCCACCGGGCACCTTCCAAGAAGAGGCCTTTAATGTAAGCACCGTCTAATGGAGCCTCATTAATGCTGCTTTCATGTGCGGTTACCTGAAATCAGAAGGTATGTGATGTATGAAAATATGATTATCGAAATAATTATTAAATCTCAATTAAGAAAAATGGGTTTGAAATGTCTTATGTTTATGATCTCATCTGTGGCCTGCTATGCAAATCAGGGGGTGACAGTCAATACACCTGCATCGGGGCCCCTAAAAAAAAAACTTGCCAGCAGAGGTGCTGTTTGGGGAGATCAAAAGATTTTCCCTCAGCAGCCTCTCAGCTGACAAGCAGGCAGCATAATGGTTGGGCAGTGACCAGACGTGCACGCATCCTCCCATGCTGCCTCTCTCTTCCCTGCACGTGTTCTGAGATCAAAGCGCTGGGGGTCACATGGCCTGCCGGCGCTAAGACAACAGGGATGCTCGAGAGGCAGCATGATAGGATGTCTGTGCACCTGGTCAGTGCACAGACAGCCAACTGTCAATCACTAGACACCAGGATACTGTGGGTGCTGGTTGGGGTAAATCTTGGGTCTACAATGAGGGTGATGGGACATGTCCTGGGTATGCATTGTGGATGCTAGGACTGTCCTGGGTGTGCAATGTGGGTGCTGTGACATGCCCCAGGTGTGCAATGTGGTTGATGGGCCCTGCCCCAGGTGTGCAATATTGGTGCTGGGGCATGCCCCCGGTGTGCAATGTCGGTGCTGGGGCATGTCCTCTGGCTGCATAGTGGGAGACGGTTTGGAAGGTGGTGCTATTTCAAGGGATGTGGGGGTATAATGAAAGGGAAAAAAAGTGGGGATGTGGAGGCCCAGACCATTTGCATTTCTGAAGGCGGTCCTGTAAACGAGACACCACTGACATTTTTAAAACATGATACCGTATTTTTCGCTTCATAATGTCTGTGCTTCTTTTTCCTCCTCTAAAAACTAGGTGCGTCTTATGGAGCGCAAAATACGGTAATCTTTATGCATTGGCATGCAATTCTGCTAACACAATATAAAGATCATGTTTTATTCTCTACATTCATAGTATAAAGTCTCTTTAAGTCAAAAATGTAAAGCTTCCAAATCTTTTTTTGGTCCACAGAACCGCTCTTTATGTTTCTTGTAATCATACTATGAAGTGCAGTTTTGTCAGTGTATTTAGTGTGTTGCTCCACGCAGGAGTATGAAATCAGCAGGAAGCCTTATATACAGCTATAGCCTTGGCAGGCAAGGTGACTGACAATACAGTACTATTGATTTTGGTAAAAGGTTTATATATTTAATGACCTAAAAATAAATAAAAAACAGTGTAATATATCACAGTGTCTATGACTCAAGAACGTTTCAAGATGAAGTGTAAAAAAATTGGTGCAACACACAGGAATATTTAATTGGTTTCCCAAATCGTTTGTAGAAAAACACATACCTCAAACTGAAACCCAATATAGTCAATGGGAATTGTATACTTTCTAGCATAATTCTGTGAGACGCCTGTTAGGAAGGATTGAGTAAAATAAAATCCAGAAATCCAAAATACTTTGGGTGGCCCATTTTCTATCCAGTCCTGGAAAAGAAAGACAGTGATTCAATTAGTATGTAACAAAAAACTGAGGACTTTTAAATAGGGAGTAAACCCAATTTGTTTACCTTATGAGGCAGTAGAAGTGTAATATGAATGGAGCACTAGATTTGCACCCATCTATATTCACTCCTAATTTCTACAAAAACAAAGACCAATGAGCTCTGTGGCCAAAAAAATGTAGGGTTTTATTATTTCTGTGGTCTTTGTGTTTAGCTGACTTGCCCCAGCACCCCAGGACATGCCCCACCACTCGCATTGCACACCGATGCATGCCCCATTACCAACATTGCAGACCCAGGACTTGCACCAGCACCACAGGACATGCCCCACACTGCAAAGCCAGGACATGCTCCATCACCCACATAGCACACCCCAGATATGCTCCATCACCCACATTGTACACCCATAACTTTCCCCACCACTCTAGGACAGGGCTTGACAAATTTAATTTAGTTTTAGGAGCCAGCTAAAAAATTTAGGAGCCAGATAACGGCACATCACAATATCATAAACGCACGGAGACAGTCGCATACACCCACCTCACATACACAGCCAGTTACATTGACACACGCCACATACAGTCAGTTACAGTCACACACACACACCACATACAGTCAGGTACATTTACACACACACCACATACAGTCAGGTACATTTACACACACACCACATACAGTCAGGTACATTTACACACACACCACAAACAGTCACATTCTCACACACACACCACATACAGCCAGTTACATTCACACATTCACACATACATACACAGCCAGTTACATTCACACATACATACACACAGACCAAAGAACAAAAATGTATTTCTTACGGTGTCCTCCCTCCCTGCTGCTTACCTCATTGCAGGGGAGGGGGACATTTATGCTGGAGCCCGATCCTCTTTCGGTTCCTGCACGTGTTGTCACGTGACAATCGGCACTGCAGCGTGTTGCGCGAGGGGGCGGAGCTTACAGTCGGTGTGATCCGCACAGACTTTCTCCCCTCGCGCTGAAAGTAAAACGGATGGCAGCCGACAAGGGCACTCTGTGACAAACAGCCCCCGGGCGCCAGGTCTGATTTCCTGGTCGCCATGGCGACCTGGCGCCCGGGGTTTGTCGAGCCCTATTATCCATATTGCACACTCAGCACATACCCCTGTCTCACAGACATATCTCCCATACTGCCTCTCGCGCTCTGTGTGGTCTGAAGTCTTAGTGCCAGCAGGTCATGTGACCACCGCTGGGGCATCACCCAGACGCTTTTCATCTCTGCAGTCAGCATCTCTGTCGGCAAGCTTCTTTTTTTTTTTTTTAAGGGGCCCATTTGGAGGTATGTCTAGCAAAGATTAAGCCCCCACCTCTGCTTCTTGTAGCAGTAGGAAACACCTGTGAGGAGTGAAGGGAACTCCTCACAGGCACTGCTGCTGTGCTTGAGACTGAAGGAGGCTCAGTGACCTCACAATGCCTCTAATGCCAGGTTCTAAAGGAAAGAGAGCTGAAACTAACCTGCCCGCAATACACTGATGGACCCTGCGCCATGTACTATAAGTTATAGATCATGTCTCTAATTAATTATCTAGAACTAGTTTCCTCACTTGCAGTCTCCCAGCAATTTCCAAAATGTGGATGAGCGTCACTGACCCACCCTACTCTCCAAGCGCTCTATCCCAGGGCCGAAAACATACACTTATATAAAGTGCAATATACATTTAACACAACACATTTCTGGGGCTAATCGTCATCAAGTAGGAATCATGCAGTATTTGGGGAGATATATAGATTCTATTATGCGCAATTCCTTGCTTTAGGTCACAGTATGTATTTTGGGCATGTATAGATAGTTCTATATATACTTATAGACAGGGACCCAAACACCACTCCTTTGTGACGGGAACGTTTGGCTAAATTATTCTGGTGGCTCCTAGATTTAAATCTAATCAGACAAAAGCCTTGAATTAGGCAAGAGAAGTAGCTGTGTGGCATCAGTGGCGGATCCAGGGGGGCAACGGGGCAATTGCCCCCCCCCCCCCCCCCGAGAAGAGGGGAAAAAAAAAAGACACTTTAAAAAAAAAAACAAAAAAAAAACGTGCTTGCAGGCAGAGACTGAGGTGATAAGGGATCGTAAGATCCCCCTCACCTTCTCTGCCTGCCGGCAGGCTGCACAGGGAGCCGAACAGGCAGCACAGAGAATCCTCCGTGCTGCCTGTTCGGCTCCCCGTGCAGTGTGCCGACACGGAAGTGCCGACAGGTCACGTGACCGGCGCGCTGATGTCATACGCGCGCCGGGTCACGTGACCTGTCGGCACAACCATCTGTGAGACGAACAGGCAGCATGGAGAAGACCATGCTGCCTGCCACTAGCCACCAGGGAAAGGTAAGTGCTGGGGAGATGGGGGGAATGTACTGGGGAAAGAGGCAGGGGCTTATTAATGATAGGAAACACTGGCATATTACTGGGCAAATTGGCAGGGGATATTAAATGGCAAATAACTGGCATATTACTGGGCAACTTGGCTGGGGATATTAAATGGCAAATAACTGGCATATTACTGGGCAAATTGGCTAGGGATATTAAATGGAAAATAACTGGCATATTACTGGGCAAATTGCCTGGGGATATTAAATGGCAAATAACTGGCATATTACTGGGCAAATTGGCTGGGGATATTAAATGGCAAATAACATTGACATATTGGGAAAATTGTCAGGGGCATATTAAATGGCAAATAACATTGACATATTGGGAAAATTGTCAGGGGCATATTAAATGGCAAATAACACTGGAATATTATTGGACAAATTGGTTGGGACATATTAAATGGCAACTAACACAGGCATATTATTGAGCAAATTGGCAGGGGCATATTAAATGGCAAATAACACTGGCATATTATTGGGAAAATTGGTAGGGGCATATTAAATGGCAAATAACACTGGAATATTATTGGGCAAATTGGCTGGGGCATATTAAATGGAAAATAACACTGGAATATTATTGGGCAAATTGGCTGGGGCATATTAAATGGCAAATAACACTGGCATATTATTGGGCAAATTGGAGAGAGCCATATATGGGAAGGGAGAAGAGAGAGACATACATGGGATGGTAGAGGAGAGACAGACAGACAGACATGGGTTCACAGAGGAGAGACAGACAAATATGGGATGGCAGAGGAGAGACAGACAGATATGGGAAGGGGAGAGGAGACAAACAGACATGGGAAGGGAGAGGAGAGAGACATAAATAGGAAGGGAGAAGAGAGAGACATAAATGGGATGGTAGAGGAGAGACAGACAGACATGGGATGGGAGAGGAGAGACAGAGAGATGGGAAATGAGAGAAGAGACAGATGGACATGGGAAAGAAGAGGATACATAGACGGACATGGGAAGGAAGAGAGACAGAGGGACACGGGGAATGAGAGGAGTGCGACAGACATGGGAAGGGAGAGGAGCGTGACAGAAGGACATGAGAGAGAGGAAAAGACAGACGGACATGGGAGAGAGGATAAGACAGACATGTGCCCCTCCCGAGATCAGACTCTGGATCCGCCCCTGTGTGGCATCCTAATGTAAACTCATGCAGGAAGAGTTGTGTGATCAGTAAATAAGTCTGGCTATCCTGGGAGAGCATTGCTAATTGGTGATGTAGATGTAAGCACATTAAGTATTGGAGAGTTCTGTGTTAAGTAATAATGCCTTTTTACAAGATGGATATTCAGTTTACAAACTCCATTTATTAAGTCTAATTCAGACCTAATAAATGGGGCTTGAAAAAGACTGTTGAGTTGAAACATTGACTCTGTGGTCAGAATAATGAATTCCTTTCACAGTGTGCTGGATTCTTTCTATACTATGTTAAGCTGTGAGTTGTGGCTTGCACCCATCTCTTGCGTGCGGCTCATGGACATTGATTATTGTAAATTCATTAACTCCTGTATTGCTGCTCATTTCTTTTCACTTCATGATGGGAAACTAGTACCCCTGAACCCTCATTCCTCAAGATGTAGCTTACTTATATAGGGAACTTCTCTAAACAAGCATAAAAGAAAATACAGCATTTAGGGAACTTACCTGAAAGAACTGCAGTCGGGTGAGCAGGTCAGAGATGTAGCTGCCCAGAGGTTTCAGGGATGGATATGATTTAGAGGCCCACATTGAAGGCACCTTCCCCACTAACATGCTGTTAAACACATTTTCCAGTTCAGAAGACATCAATACTTGGCCTTTGATTGCTTTCCCCAGGTTAATCAGACTGCTTCGCACGACATCTGTGAGCCTGTGGCAAACAACAAGAGATGGGTTATACACTATGGGGGTTATGTAAAAAAACCCTCCTGCACTATAAAATGGCAGGAGTTTTATAAAAAGGCACAATAGATGATTGTCATGTATAACAGCGATTGCGGCTTTTTTAAAAATAAATCTCTACACTCTGCAGTGTGGGAGCAAGACCTCGGATGTTCTCCGACAATAATCGGGTGTCACACCACGGAAGCACCTTTGTGGCACAGTCTCGGAAATTTGTTGGGCGTCTGCATTTTATTTCGGCTCACGCCAACAGAACCACTATTGTGCGGCATCTTTATACATAACCCCCTATGTGTGGTCAAGGAAGAGATAAGGATCTCTTATATAATGTCTGGCGGGGTCTTATGGGTCTATTCACTAAATGTGCAGATTCTCACATTTAACCCTTCATATTGATAGTGATGTTGAAGGGTCTCACAGGATTTGCCATGGACTAACAGGGTCTGTTAAGAACCTGATCAGGTTTCTGCCACTATGTCCCTGGCTCCTGATAATAGATATATTTGTTTTTCTTTATTTTACATGATAGAGCACTTATCTAAATACATTTTTCCACTGGTACACTGAACACTCAGGGATAGTAACGTCAGTGTTTTAGGGGGGGGATGTACAGAGCCCAGAGGTTCCATGGCGAGGCTTAGAGGAAAGGCATAAATTAGGCATCTTTTTATCAAGATATCCTTACTTGACTTGACTACCGATGACTGATTTAGGGACATGTTAGACTTCATCATTCTAAACAACTATTACAAACAGCCTGTCACTTTATTACACACAGTTGGTAAGGTCAAACATAGCATCTTCGTTAATGGGCTGCTTTAGGCTTAGTATTTTAAGGAATCTCAGGGTCAACATATGTAAAATATTCCCATCCCATGGCTATATGCAGTCACGGCTAATGACTCGTGATGCTCAGCTAGGAAAATAAGTGATCATTGTTGACCCGCTTTGCATATGTCCACCCAGAATCCCTTGCAGGCGTTCTGGTTTGTTTGGTGTGTATAGATTTGTGTTTGATAATACTTAATGAAAAACTTAGTGGCTAAGCATCATCATGGCAGTTGTAGTCTACAGGATCTAGAATGGAAGCAGTTCCCTGATATTCTAATAACAACACAGTATTTGGCCAGGAACAATACATTGAGATATTTTCTCATATTACTAGAACCCAATTTAATGGTACTCATTTTAGCTACCTCAGAAAGATGAACATCTGAGTCATCCCCACCAGCAATTAAACCTACAAAACTGAAGATTAAATAGGTTCTACAGTTGGTCCATTAATCCACTGAGCAATCTCCCCAGGAAATGGGATGAAATGAGAATCACTTTGTGCCATAATGACTCATTGCTTTAAAGCATGTAAATATATAGAGATGAAACATCATTAATCAATATGTAGTTTATATAATGTACATGCTGGGTTACGTCTAGGGCTTATAAAATATGCATAAATGTTCTAATGCAGACAAATGATCTTTTACACATATCAAGTCATAAAAATGTTATGAATTAAACATTCAAATCCTTATTGATGCACAAATGCCCATATATAAACAAATTATGTCTGCCATGGCGAATTATAGTAGTTCTCATTAATAAACAACCGTCCGCAAAAAATAACTTATGTTTAATTAAAAGAATTCAGCAACTGTTGAAGTTTTAAATTGAAATGCCTTAATGTAAGACTAAAAAAAATTACTTGATTGAGCCATTTTGGCTCTGTGTATCTCTATCAGGAGGTGGACATGTTGTTTACTTGGGTCATATGGGTCACATCTTCTTTCATCTGACCCAAGATTCTAAACAACATGTCTGCCCCCTGATCTGGAGCTATCTGGAGGCTCAATAAGGTATTTGTTTGTTTTCTTTCATGAAATAATTTCTGTACAATCCATCAACACTTAATGCAATCTCTCACTTAAAAGACAACTGCCATAAAAATGTAATTATGTTCATAATCAATATTACACATACCTGTTAAATCGAATTAATTCCTGCCTGAGCACCGTATTCATTGATTCCTCATAGACAACTGGATATTTTTCCATTACGTTCTCCAGGTTGAAGTCATTTGGTAGTTTGTTTAGTATGTCTCTGGCCAAATCCTCAACAATTTCCTGTTCGCACAGAATAGAATGACTATGAATAATGTGTACGTTAATGCTTTCCATTTACACAGAATGTGTTAAATATCCCAAAACCGTCAGTACAACAATTTATAGTGAAAACAGGGTGTTTATTGCAACATGAGTGGCAACATTTCTACTCTGCTGGGGCTATTCATTAACATTCAAGATTGGAGGTTGACATAGCACTAATCTCGATCTCCAAACTGGAGCAGAATCACCCCCCTCTCGGATGCCTCATCTTGACCTCGCAAAATGGTATTCACTAACATTTTTGTGAGGTCGAGACTAAAGGGTCTATTCAATAAAATCCGACTTCAGAGGTCGACTTTGATTTTGAGACATTTTTGGTTGCCAAGTTTGACTTAGTCTCAAAAATAACTTCAATAATTTTGCCTCCCATTACTTTCAATGGGGGAGATTTGAACCTGGGTTTTTTTATAAGTCAAATTCGGGTGCTGAATTTGGCTTAGTTTCAAAATCAAAGTCGGCCTTTCATAGTCAGATTTTTGTGAATAGACCCATCAGTCACAAAAAATAGTTTCAGTCAAAATGGCCTCCCCTTTAGAGCCTATGGGGGAGGCCAAGTGAAACTATACATTTTTCTTGTAAGTCAAACTCGGCACCCAGGTTTGCAAGTTGAGTTTGAGAAGAAAAATAATACCGTATTTGCTTGATTATAAGACGACCCTGATTATAAGATGACCCCCCACAAACTTTGGATATTCCTTTAGGGAAAAAAATAAAAGCCTGAATATAAACTTGTATATATTCACATGTAAATAGCTTTTTCAATAAAAAATATCAAAAAATGCATTTCTTGTTTTTATTTCCTTTTATGTGCCAATGCTGCCTCTCTCTTTCCCTTGCCCCCAGCTTTGTCTCTCTCCCCCCCCCTTAGTGTTGTCTCTCTCTCCCCCTCCCTTTGACTCCCCCCTCGCCTCTGTCTCTCCCCCCCCCCCTTGTTTCTCTCTGCCTCCCTCCCCTTGTTACTCTGTGCCCCCCTCCCTCCCCTTGTCTCGGTCTCTTCCTCCCTCCCCTTGTTTCTGTCTGCCCCCTCCCTCTCTGCCCCCCTCCCTCCCCCTGTCTCTTCCACCCTCCCTCCCCTTGTTGCTCTGTCCCCCCTCCCTCCCCCTGTCTCTGTCTCTTCCCCCCTCCCTCCCCTTGTTGCTCTGTCTCTTCCCCCCCTCCTTCCCCTTGTTGCTCTGTCCCCCCCCCCTCCCTCTGTCTCTCTGCCCCCTCCCTCCCCCTCACCTGTAACTCGATCCCTGGTGGCTAGTGGGGGCAGCCGGGGGATGTCTGCACGATACGTGCAGACATCCTCCATGCTGCCCGACACGACAGTCTATTATGACGGACAGCTGGTCCGTCATAATAGACTGCCGTGTCGTGCAGCATGGAGGATGTCTGCACGTATCGTGCAGACATCCCCCAGCTGCCCGATTCTCTCTGGTGGCTAGCGGGGCAGCAGAGGATGTCTGCGCGATGAGCGCAGACCTGCCCTGCACGACCGCCGGGACTTTTATGACGAAGCCGGAAGTACTCGGCTTTTTCATAGAAGTCACGGCGGTCGTGCCTGCTGTTAGAGAGGGGGATCCAGGTCCCCTGCAGCTCTGCTGGGGACCTGGATCCCTGTTTTATAATCTGACCTCAATTTGAGGTCAGATTATAAGACGACCTCGATTATTTTTCAGAATTTTTTTTTTCTTATAATCGAGCAAATACGGTAGTTTAATTTCTCCTCCCATAGGCTATAATGGGAGAAAAATTGATCAGAGCTATTTTTGAGACCAGGTCAAACTGAGCACCTGAGTTCGACGGTTGACTATGTCTTACTTCTCTCAACTCACTTACTTTAATGCTGGCGAGTCCCATTACTTCCTATGGGAGAAAGAGGGAAAAAAAGGACCTACAAACTTGGCACCTGAGTTTGACCTAGAAAAACACAGAGGACTTAAGAGTTTGACTTTGCCCAGTTGTGTCGAGCTGGGGTCAACTTGAACCTTACTTTCAAAGTGAAAGTAGACCTCCTCGAGCTATTCTCGAATTTTAGTGAATAGACACAGATCTTTGCTGTGGCACCTAACGCAACTGTGTACAGCTTTCCCTCCTCCATGATGCATGGTATACATACATACAGGATTCTACCCATACCAGGGAGGAGCTGGAGGGTCACAGGAAACCCACCAGCAACATTACAGTTTAATTTCGATGTAATAAAAAAAATTGAATGTTGGGTTCACCTGGGAGGATTTGCCCCTTCCTGCCGTCTGTCTGGGGAGGGTTAAAAGAATGTCATTGAATAGCTGATTGGTCTCTTGGTTGTCTTTTGTAATGTCTGCATTCTCATGAAGTCCAAACACTTCTGGATGGGTTATAAGTGGCAAACCTCTAATATAGTCAACAAAAGACTGAAAAAAAAAATATTTATTATTACTCAAGGAGCCAGACCAACAACAAAAAACAAATGATGGCCAGTAATGAACAATCATGTCTTCCATTTATTACATATTGACATTTAAAACCATTTCATTAACTATTGTAAAAATCATCTTTGAAGTTCATTCTACACATAGATTTAAACCAATATCCTCGCCGCAGATATTCTCCTAATGATGAATTAAAATTAAAAACAAAACAAAAGTACTAAGGTTTTTGGTTCTCTTTGTTTGTATGGTAGAGGCAGTACTCATGGGATACTACAATAGTAATTATTTGTCTATATTCAGTTTATTTGGTGGGTTCAGGCTCTTATTGACACTACTGACTACTGACTGTGGATTTTAAGCATGCGTGGGATAGACACAAGGCTATCCTAGCTATAAGACCGGGAACGGGGGATTAATAAAAGTACTCAAAAAAAATTGGGCAGACTAGATGGACCGAATGGTTCTTATCTGCCGACACATTCTATGTTTCTGACATCAAAGTTAGCCTGAATCCAATAGTAATTCCCAGATCACCAACTAGAGCCAATGCAAAACAAGAAATAGGGTAGACTCAAAATACACAAACTAATACATACTAATAGTGTTAAGGATGAATCAACCAGGGCCGCTTTAACCAATGGGCAAATTGGGCACTTGCCCAGGCCCCCGCAGGCCATGGGTGTCATCCCTGCGCTGCTGGCATCCCCCTCGCAGTGAATCACGCTGCAGAACCTTTCTTTTTTGGGGCACCCGGGATGCGGTGGCTTATTGGCAAAATAATACTGGCAAATTATTGGGCAAATTGGCTGTGGCTTATTAATGGCAAAAGAACACTGGAATAATAATGGCAAAAATAATGCTGGCATATTAATGGCAAAATAATACTGGCATACTAAAGGGCAAATTGGCTGTGGCATATTAATGGCAAAAAAATACTGGCATACTAATGGGCAAATTGGCTGTGGCATATTAATGGCAAAATGGCTGTGGCATATTAATGGGCAAGCTGTGGCATATTTTAATAGGCAAACTGACTGTTGCATATGTTAATGACAAAGTGACTGTGGCATGTTAATTGGTACCTGACAGGGGCTTATTTTAATTGGCAAAGTGATGCTGTGGCATGTTCTGTGGGGCAAAACAACATGTACTATGGGACAAAGTGATACTGTGGCTTGTTCTGCAGATGCAGTTCTGTGGTACAAAGTGACACTGTCGTGTGTTCTGTGGGGCAAATTTTGTGGGTGAAATGTGAGTGCAAGCCAAGTGCCGTGGGTACTGTTTGGTGCTGTGTTAAGTTCTTTAGACGCAATGTGGATGCAAAATAAAAACAAGAAATTCAATTTTTCAATAACAATTTTATTACATATACAAATAGTTGAATGTGATATGAAAATAGTTGCATTTAATATTAAAAAGTTTACATTTACATACAGTTTTTTACAATGCGATTTTGCCCATGGCCCACTAGGATCTTAAAGCGGTCCTTTAATCAACAGTAGTTTGATTATATGGAACCCTTGATAAGATTTTTGTTTTTTATTAAATGTGGAAAATATAATGGCCTTTTACTTGTCCGGGCTCCCCATTAACGGTAGACCTTTGCTTGGTGATTGATTGGTTTGCTAATTTGCCAAATTTGCACAGAAAGGGTTATGTCGATGCAGCAGTTTTTTGTTTTTTTCTGTGTCTGGGGGAGCTTGATAGAAGGAGGTCTCGGCAAATCAGGCGAGACCTCTCAACTCTCCTGATTGGCTGAGAGTTCAGAAGTCTCCTGTGATTGGCTCAGTCCCTCCTTCACACGAGGAGCTCAAATCACTGAGATGCCTGGACTAGGTACATTAAACAGTTAGACACTGTGTATGTCAGTGTGTGTGTGGATGTCAGTGTGAGTTATAGACTGTTTGTGTGTGTGAGTGCGTGTGTGGATAAAGGGGTTAACTCCTCTGACACCGCCTCTATCTGTTTAGCCACCCAAGGAGTTAACTCCTCTGACACTGCCTCTATCTCTCTAGCCACCCAAGGGGTTAACTCTTCTGACACTGCCTCTACATGTCTAGCTACCCAAGGGGTTAACTCCTTTGACACTGCCTCTATCTGTCTAGCCACCCAAGGGGTTAACTCCTCCAGGTCACTGGTCACATTATGTTTTTGAGAATTGCACAGCCTATTATCATAATAATGTTTTACCATGACTCTCTTTTTACCTTATGGGCGAGCTCTAAATTATTTTATTATGTATATAAGAAGTGCATTAGTGGGCTTAAAAAATTTAAATATTTTGAATATGCCCACGAGGTGAAAAGAAATAAATGGTAAAACACACATTATTATGAAAATAGGCTGTGCAATTCCCCAAAACATTTTATGTGACCACTGACCTATAACATGACTCAAATATTGTACATTAAATGCTCAAACATTTAGGGTACACATTTTAATCATGGCCAGCCACTACTCGTGCCATATAATTTTGCATTAAATTATTACTTTCTGATAAGTTTCATTTAAGTTTGAATTATCATGACTGAGGGCTTTTTTTTCCCGCAGCATTTCGTTTTTCGCCCCAGGCAGCACATTGTCTTGGGCCGGCCCTGCAGACAGATGTACCTATTTCTGACCGAACTTTGAAAGCACCACCCATTTTCATTTATCCAGGACATCAGCCTCATCCTCCCCACCCTCCACAGGATGGAGAGATGTGCTTGGTACTTGATCTAAAATTTCCCTGAATATACCTATATATTTATTTATCATCCTTTTAAATGCAGTCAGTATTAGATGAAGCTATGAGCACCATATCTCCAGTCGAGATACTGTTCAATTTTTATATTAACCTCTTTAATAATACATATTTCTTTACAGTTTAATTTCCTGTCTAATATACTTTCGTCATTAAGAATAAGTACGGTTAGAATAAATGTTCGGGATCCTTTTTAAATCATATCTTAATGCACTGCCCCAGGCCTGTATCATTTTACAACAAATTGCTCTAGCTTGAATATGGCACTTAACAGTGCTGCTGCCTAATTTTGTCAAATGTATTTCAGTCGACAAAGCAGAATTTAAATAAACTATTTAACATATCCAGTGCAGAAAGATTAGAACATATGTGTAAAGGTTTGGGAATGCTCTATTCTAGCTTTATACTGATTAGGTGGAAATACAAGCTAGCTAATTACAATGCAGCCAAGTTTGTAACCAAACACGTTCTGGATTGGAGATG
The DNA here is from genome assembly GCA_036172795.1 of Pelodytes ibericus. Lineage (NCBI taxonomy): Eukaryota > Metazoa > Chordata > Amphibia > Anura > Pelodytidae > Pelodytes > Pelodytes ibericus. The sequence goes on from CM069860.1 coordinate 34,920,371, forward strand.
CAGTTCACCCATGCTCGTGTGAAGCCAGTACATTTAAAGGGGAAAAGAAAGTTTACTTGTCCTTTCAAGTAGCATAATATCCTTACCTGGTAGGTACCATGTGGAGGAACATAATAAAAGTCTCCAGCAGAAAGTCTGTATCGCTCCTGCTGAATATCCTTGCTGTAAAATATTGACAGCAGGGACAAAAGCAGACGTCTGTCCTTGTCATCTGTCACTCTCCCGCCGTAGTTACATTCACCTGCACACAATAACACAGTTAGAGACGGACATTTTTTTTTCCGAATAATGCACCTTAAAAACTCTGGTTTAACTTTCTACATGAACGCGGGGTGTGCTGTAAATCTGCACACTGAAATCTCCTGTGGGATCCGCTGGATGGGGGGCTATTCACTAAACCAAGTGCAAAAATCAGGAATTAATAGCAGAGTTGGAAAGAAAGCGATGTCGGAGCCATCTTTAATCATTAATAGCCAACTCGGCTATTAATGCCTGCTTTGTGCACATCACTTGCCAATTCACTTTCGGTGTGTATCTCCAATAGCTTAAAGCAAAGACAAGCTCAATGAAATAGAAAGGTTTTCATTCAAGATGTTATGGAGCAGTCACCATGGAGACCAATGAAAGGTACCTGCTGATTGATCCACTTTTACAACTGTACAGCAGTTCTCTATACAACATAACCTACACTGTTTCCTGGGCTATATATATATATATATATATATATATATATACACACACACACATACACACGCAAACTTCTTAAGTGCTGTAATATCTTTTCCAGAGATCTCTTGCAGAGGTAACACCATGGGGTGCATATTGTTAAATGCAACACTTTGATTTAAATGTGAATTGCCATAAAATAATTAAAATGTAAGGTTTGTAACTCAGGAGACCCCGTGGTTACTCTAGAGATATGTTACATTTGCATGAGGCTGAAGAATGAATGGCTGTGGTTGTGATTTGCATAATTACATTTAATCTGTGTACTGGCTTATGAAAGAGTGTGTCTAGGATAACACTTGAATTGATTTCTAAAAAATTCCATATACAGTTACACATCATATATCCTCAAAAGACTAACAATCGTTAGCAGTGCACTTGTCTGTTTAAAGCAGGGGCGGGGAAACTGCGGCCCCCCAGATCTTGCAGGACTACATACTGTGCCAGCCTCTTAGCTGAAAGAGCATTATGGGAGATGTAGTTCATCAGCAGCTGGAGGGCCGCAGGTTTCACACCCCTAGTTTAGAGGTTAGTTGTGACTGAACATAGCTTATTTGAATGTTGAAGGACAACTTCACTTGTGCTACTAATATAGAAGCATGCACCAGCATCAAATGCGCTCTGGCTCAGGTAAGAGGCACAGCTCACAGTAAACCCATAGGTATCCGTAAATATACACGTTGGGTTTATTTTGATGATTGGGGAAAAGTTTAATTGTCCTATAAGGAAATTAAAGTCTATGGCTACAATTTGGGATATTTTATGAGAATCTAAATCTGAATATCAGTTTTACCAGATAGAAGGCCATTTCTGCCAGATGAAACTCTCTCATGGTGCATTCATTTACATAAAAAAAAAATACTCCTGGGATTTCATCCTCTCATAATAATTTCTGGAGCTTTCTTGAAAAAATGTAATGCACAGGTGCACAGTGCCAGTGTTGAACTGGGGTGTCATGTCACATCCCAGAATTCAGCGGGAGACACTAAGATGGTCTGTGCCCAGTGCTGTATTTACCGTGCCTGGTCACATGACCTGTCAGCACAACCGCCGGGGAGCCAAACAGGCAGCATGGAGGACTCCTTGCTGCCTGCCACTAGCCACCAGGGAAAGGTAAGTGCTGGGGAAATAATCAGGGGCTTATAAAATGGCAAATAACACTGGCATATTGGGCAAATTAGCAGGGGCATATTAAATGGCAAGTAACACTGGCTTATTATTGGGCAAATTGGCAGGGGCATATTAAATGGAAAATTACACTGGCATATTATTGGGCAAATTAGCAGGGGCATATTAAATGGCACATAACACTAGCATATTATTGGGCAAATTGGCTGGGCACATTAAATGGAAAATTACACTGGCATATTATTGGGCAAATTGTCAGGGGCATATTAAATGGCAAATAACACTTGCATATTATTGGGCAAATTAGCAGGGGCATATTAAATGGCAAGTAACACTGGCTTATTATTGGGCAAATTGGCAGGGGCATATTAAATGGCAAATTACACTGGCATATTATTGGGCAAATTAGCAGGGGCTTATTAAATGGCACATAACACTAGCATATTATTGGGCAAATTGGCTGGGCACATTAAATGGAAAATTACACTGGCATATTATTGGGCAAATTGTCAGGGGCATATTAAATGGCAAATAACACTGGCATATTATTCGGCAAATTAGCAGGGGCATATTAAATGGCAAATAACACTGGCATATTATTGGGCAAATTAGCAGGGGCATATTAAATGGCAAATAACACTGGAATATTGGGCAAATTAGCAGGGGCATATTAAATGGCACATAACACTGGCATATTATTGGGCAAATTGGCTGGGAACATTAAATGGCAAATCACACTGGCATATTATTGGGCAAAGTGTCAGGGGCATATTAAATGGCAAATAACACTGGCATATTAGCAGGGGCATATTAAATGGCAAGTAACACTGGCTTATTATTGGGCAAATTGGCAGGGGCAAATTAAATGGCAAATAACACTGGCATATTATTTGGCAAATTAGCAGGGGCATATTAAATGGCAAATAACACTGGAATATTGGGCAAATTAGCAGGGGCATATTATTGGGCAAATTAGCAGGGGCATATTAAATGGCAAATTAGCAGGGGCATATTAAATGGCAAATAACACTGGCATATTATTGGGCAAATTAGCAGGGGCATATTAAATGGCAAATAACACTGGCATATTGGGCAAATTAGCAGGGGCATATTGGGCAAATTAGCAGGGGTATATTAAATGGCAAATAACACTGGCATATTATTGGCCAAATTGGCTGGGAACATTAAATGGCAAATGACACTGGCATATTATTGGGCAAATTGTCAGGGGCACATTAAATGGCAAATTACACTGGCATATTATTGGGCACATTGTCAGGGGCATATTAAATGGCAAATAACACTGGCATATTATTGGCAAATTAGCAGGGGTATATTAAATGGCAAATAACACTGGCATATTATTGGGCAAATTATCAGGGGCATATTATTGGGCAAATTAGCAGGGGCATATTAAATGGAAAGTAACACTGGCTTATTATTGGGCAAATTGGCAGGGGCATGTTAAATGGCAAATAACACTGGCATATTATTGGGCAAATTGGCAGGGGCATATTAAATGGCAAGTAACACTGGCTTATTATTGGGCAAATAGGCTGGGAACATTAAATGGCAAATCACACTGGCATATTATTGGGCAAATTGTCAGGGGCACATTAAATGGCAAATTACACTGGCATATTATTGGGCAAATGGGCTGGGAACATTAAATGGCAAATCACACTGGCATATTATTGGGCAAAGTGTCAGGGGCATATTAAATGGCAAATTACACTGGCATATTATTGGGCAAATTAGCTGGGAACATTAAATGGCAAATAACACTGGCATATTATTGGGCAAATTAGCAGGGGCATATTAAATGGCAAGTAACACTGGCTTATTATTGGGCAAATTGGCAGGGGCATATTAAATGGCAAATTACACTGGCATATTATTGGACAAATTAGCAGGGGCATATTAAATGGCAAATAACACTGGCATATTATTTGGCAGGGGCATATTAAATGACAAGTAACATTGGCTTATTATTGGGCAAATTGGCTGGGTACATTAAATGGCAAAGCACACTGGCATATTATTGGGCAAATTGGCTGGGAACATTAAATGGCAAATCACACTGGCATATTATTGGGCAAAGTGTCAGGGGCATATTAAATGGCAAATAACACTGGCATATTATTGGGCAAATTGTCAGGGGCATATTAAATGGCAAATAACACTGGCATATTAAATGGCAAATTACACTGGCATATTATTGGGCAAATTAGCAGGGAACATTAAATGGCAAATGACACTGGCATATTATTGGGCAAATTAGCAGGGGCATATTAAATGGCAAATGACACTGGCATATTATTGGGCAATTTGTCAGGGGCATATTAAATGGCAAATAACACTGGCATATTATTGGGCAAATTGGCTGGGAACATTAAATGGCAAATGACACTGGCATATTATTGGGCAAATTAGCAGGGGCATATTAAATGGCAAATAACACTGGTATATTATTGGGCAAATTAGCAGGGGCATATTAAATGGCAAATAACACTGGCATATTATTGGGCAAATTAGCAGGGGCATATTAAATGGCAAATAACACTGGCATATTATTGGGCAAATTAGCAGGGGCATATTAAATGGCAAATAACACTGGCATATTATTGGGCAAATTAGCAGGGGCATATTAAATGGCAAATAACACTGGCATATTATTGGGCAAATTAGCAGGGGCATATTAAATGGCAAATAACACTGGCATATTATTGGGCAAATTAGCAGGGGCATATTAAATGGCAAATAACACTGGCATATTATTGGGCAAATTAGAAGGGGCATATTAAATGGCAAATGATACTGGCATATTATTGGGCAAATTATCAGGGGCACATTAAATGGCAAATAACACTGGCATATTATTGGGCAAATTGGCAGGGGCATATTAAATGGCAAATTACACTGGCATATTATTGGGCAAATTGGCTGGGAACATTAAATGGCAAATGACACTGGCATATTATTGGGCAAATTAGCAGGGGCATATTAAATGGCAAATAACACTGGCATATTATTGGGCAAATTGGCAGGGGCATATTAAATGGCAAATAACACTGGCATATTATTGGGCAAATTAGCAGGGGCATATTAAATGGCAAATAACACTGGCATATTGGGCAAATTAGCAGGGGCATATTAAATGGCAAATGACACTGGCATATTATTGGGCAAATTAGCAGGGGCATATTAAATGGCAAATGACACTGGCATATTGGGCAAATTAGCAGGGGCATATTAAATGGCAAATAACACTACCATATTATTGGGCAAATTAGCAGGGGCATATTAAATGGCAAATAACACTGGCATATTGGGCAAATTAGCAGGGGCATATTAAATGGCAAATGACACTGGCATATTATTGGGCAAATTAGCAGGGGCATATTAAATGGCAAATGACACTGGCATATTGGGCAAATTAGCAGGGGCATATTAAATGGCAAATAACACTACCATATTATTGGGCAAATTAGCAGGGGTATATTAAATGGCAAATAACACTGGCATATTGGGCAATTTAGCAGGGGCATATGAAATGGCAAATAACACTGGCATATTATTGGGCAAATTAGCAGGGGTATATTGAATGGCAAATAACACTGGAATATTGGGCAAATTAGCAGGGGCATATTAAATGGCAAATAACACTGGCATATTATTGGGCAAATTGGCTGGGAACATTAAATGGCAAATGACACTGGCATATTGGGCAAATTAGCAGGGGCATATTAAATGGCAAATAACACTACCATATTATTGGGCAAATTAGCAGGGGTATATTAAATGGCAAATAACACTGGCATATTGGGCAATTTAGAAGGGCATATGAAATGGCAAATAACACTGGCATATTATTGGGCAAATTAGCAGGGGTATATTGAATGGCAAATAACACTGGAATATTGGGCAAATTAGCAGGGGCATATTAAATGGCAAATAACACTGGCATATTATTGGGCAAATTGGCTGGGAACATTAAATGGCAAATGACACTGGCATATTATTGGGCAAATTGGCAGGGGCACATTAAATGGCAAATGACACTGGCATATTATTGGGCAAATTGTCAGGGGCATATTAAATGGCAAATAACACTGGCATATTATTGGGCAAATTAGCAGGGGCATATTAAATGGCAAATAACACTGGCATATTATTGGGCAAATTCTCAGGGGCATATTAAATGGCAAATAACACTGGCATATTGTTGGGCAAATTGTCAGGGGCATATTAAATGGCAAATAACACTGGGATATTGTTGGGCAAATTGTCAGGCATATTAAATGGCAAATAACACTGGCATATTATTGGGTTAATTGGCTGCGGGATATAACATGGCAAATAACACTAACATATCATTGGGCAAATTGTCAGGGGCATATTAAATGGCAAATAATACTGGCTTAATATTGGGCAAATTGGCTGGGGCATATTACTGGTAAATGGCAGAATAACACTGGCATATTATTGGGGAAATTGGCTGGGGCATATTAATGGCAAATGATACTGGCAAATTATTGGGCAAATTAGCTGGGGAATATTATGGGCAAATAATATTGGCAATGTGTATGTAATGGGGTGATTGAGGCATGTAAATGGGGTGACGGGGCATGTCCTTGGTGTGCAACATGGGTTATGGGTCATGTCGTGGGTGTGCATCGTGGGTGGGGGGGGTGCCCAAAATTTGTCTGCCTAGGGCAGCACAAAACCAAGATACACCACTGCCTGTGCCTGTGTGATGCTCTGTCCCTCTGCAATGAGGTAGAGCAGCAGAGAGGGGGTCACACTAAAAGATGTACTTTTTGATATGAAAAAAAAATCTAAAATTGCCGGCTTTTGTGTATTTGACTGTATCAGTCTGTCTATGTGACTGCCTGTCTGTGTGTGCATGATGATCTGTGTGTATGTGTTGTTGTCTGGCTCCTAAAACTAAATTAAATGTGTCAAGCTCTGACAAAAAAGACAGGTGAATGCAAGCTCTTTGTTATCTTAAGTGACAATCTAATTAATTTGACACTTTAAAATCAACTAGTAAATCCAATTTGGTCAGTATATGAATTAATCTTGTAAAAGGTCGGGTTTGGGATGTTTACAATGAAAGGTTTCTGTAGCAAAGGGCATATATTTCTATATGTATGAATCATAGTGTAAAATGTCAACATTTGTATAAATTTGTTTTAAAAAAAAAAAAAAACTTTTTAAATGGCACATTGTGGGTTCATGAAAATTCAGAGGCCTTATTTTATCAACTGAATGCATTCATTAGTGTCACTCATTTTTAAAAATATCAGATAAAGGGACATGTTTTCCAAAGGAAATACCAGCAATCTCTTTAGTACAGAGAACTTTTTCAGAAGTCAACCATATGATCAGAAATGACCTTCTGTACCAGGCCCCATTCAATATTTTTATTTTTCGTAATTGGGCTAAATAGCTGGAATCTAAATCTCTGTGTGTGTGTGTATATATATATATATATATATATATTTATATATATATATATATATATATATATATATATATATATATAGCGTCCAGGAAACAGTGTAGGTTATGTTGTATAGAGAACTGCTGTACAGTTGTAAAAGTGGCTCCATAACACTTTGAAAGGAAACCTTTCTATTTCATTGAGCTTGTCGTTGCTTTAATCTATTGGAGACTATGCACTGAAAGTGAATTGGCAAGTGATCTGCACAAAGCAGGCATTAATAGCCGAGTTGGAAAAGTTAGCCATAGATTTTTTTTGGGGTTCATTTAGCAGCCCAAAAATGGTTTAAATCTAATGTATTAAATTTTTAAAAATGACACATTTATAAGTCTAACGAGAATATTGGTTACTAAAGAAAGTGGATTCGTGAAAGTGGTTTTTCAAGAAAAAAAAATGCTAAAATGGTAGTAGTAACCATGGAAACCAATGGAAGGTTATGGCAGGGTGCTCCAAATGTATCACTTTTTTTAAACAATAGCACTTGTTTTGCCTTGATAAATTTGGCCCTATGTTAGGTGGGCAGCATTTGGCTGTTGTTTCATACACTTGGACTCCCCTTCTCTAGTATTAAAAACTATAGGTCTCGTCTGAGCGAAAGCAGCTTGTATCTTAAGCACGGTCTGCTGCTTCAAACTGAAACCAGATAGGAAACCTGGTCGGTGACCACCTCCTCCCATATCAATCTGGAATGTACCAAGTGGTACTGTGTTTACGGAGGGGCTATACCAAATTAAAGTAATGAACAGGAGGTGAAAACACTATATTAAAGGTCTATAAAATGTATTTATTTCCTGTACACAGCTAAATCTGTGTGTATGAAGATTGTGAACTGCAAAATGACGGGCAGCATTACATTTCATGTTTATATTAGCTAATTATATCACTAATGGCTGAGCAGTTAAAACAACAATTTATCGAAACTAAATCAACTATTTTTCTTTACCTGTCAGGTATGTTAGTGCTTCAAAAGGTATTGTTTCATACTCGTTCAAAAACATTTGTATCTGCCTCATGCTGATTCTCAAGTCGGACTCGTTGAATTCATATGGTATATTCCAACCTGTAACAAATCAGAGAGTGAGCAGAGGATGGCACAGACAGTACATGGTGCAATGTACACAACGGAGATGCAAGATCCAGTCACCGAGAACAGATAATAATAAATCTTTAACCCAGTAGTAATAGTAGTTACTCTACACAGTGAGCAAGGAATCTACATCTGACTTACCCTTGGAGTAGACACCACCAGGGCCGCCATCATACATTTTGGCCCCTTACAGAACACTATGTACATCATGCCAATGAGGTCCAAATCCATAACACTATGTATATCATGCCAATGAGGTCCAAATCCATAACACTGTGTATATCATGCCAATGAGGTCCAAATCCATAACACTGTGTATATCATGCCAATGAGGTCCAAATCCATAACACTATGTACATCATGCCAATGAGGTCCAAATCCATAACACTATGTATATCATGCCAATGAGGTCAAAATCCATAACACTGTGTATATCATGCCAATGAGGTCCAAATCCATACAACTATGTATATCATGCCAATGAGGTCCAAATCTATAACACTATGTATATCATGCCAATGAGGTCCAAATCTATAACACTATGGATATCATGCCAATGAGGTCCAAATCCATAACACTATGTATATCATGCCAATGAGGTCCAAATCCATAACACTATGTATATCATGCCAATGAGGTCCAAATCTATAACACTATGTACATCATGCCAATGAGGTCCAAATCCATAACACTATGTATATCATGCCAATGAGGTCAAAATCCATAACACTGTGTATATCATGCCAATGAGGTCAAAATCCATAACACTGTGTATATCATGCCAATGAGGTCCAAATCCATACAACTATGTATATCATGCCAATGAGGTCCAAATCTATAACACTATGTATATCATGCCAATGAGGTCCAAATCTATAACACTATGGATATCATGCCAATGAGGTCCAAATCCATAACACTATGTATATCATGCCAATGAGGTCCAAATCCATAACACTATGTATATCATGCCAATGAGGTCCAAATCTATAACACTATGTACATCATGCCAATGAGGTCCAAATCCATAACACTATTTATATCATGCCAATGAGGTACAAATCCATAACACTATGTATATCATGCCAATGAGGTACAAATCCATAACACTGTGTAAATTATGCCAATGAGGTCTAAATGCAGAAATCAGGCAGCTCACTGGTGTCTAGTGGAGGCAGCTGGAGCAGCACATACACTCCAATGTCGCCTCTCACGCTGTTCTGAAGTCAGAGGTCAGCAGGTCGCGTGACCCACGACGCTCTGTCCTCAGAGACGAGCAGGCAATGAGAGAGGCAGCATGGGAATGGCGGCACTGGATACAAGTATGTGCAGGGGCAGAGGGAATAATCTTACATATCTCTCAAAAAAAGTATAATATATCTAGATGCCGAGCCCTTGATCACTTTGCCTAAAGGGATAAAAAGAGACACAGTGATGGGCTGAACAGGGCAATTGAAGCCTGTAGGGTGACTGAACATCCCAGGAACCATAGTCCACATAAAATACAGAACTGCTCTTCCCATGATACTATTTGAGCTACGTACTGGTGGTGTCTATACCATACTGCCTGGTTCTGGGTACCAAAATCTTTGTTTTATATTTTCTATACTTGCTCAATAAAGTCTTACCTAATGGGCCAAAATTCCGTCTTTCTTGGACAAGAGCATGGAAAAAACAAAGACCAAATAATAGTTTTTGCCACATCTCGGGTTTCTGGCAGCTGCTGAAGAAAGTGGGATCTGATATGGGGTCATTCAGGTAGGATCGCAGCAGATTTGCTCTCAAGCCTTTTGGAGGCTCATTTGTCATTTTTATGCCGTTTTGGAGAATGCTCACAGGAAACTGGTCGGAAGGATAACTAGTCAACCACAGTCTGCAAGTAGAATAGAGGTTGTATTACATTTAAGACTTTCTTACAAAAACAAAATGAGTATGATAACTTAATAATAAGTATTGAAATAAAAATTAACTCAAACAATAAGCACATTGCTTTGCTACATGCTGCCCTCTCCCGGGCCGTGAGAAGACCACAAAAAAAAAAACTTGTAAGATCTTTTTACATGCAAAAATAATACATTGATATTCTCTGTGCTTTTGTTATGGACAATATGATGGGTGAATATCAGAAGGAATAAGAGTATTTTTGAACTTCTATGATTATGAATGTTTTAGAAGGTCTGCACATGTCCCAATGGATCATTTCATGGAATGATCTACAGCCTGTTGTGAAGTGCTATGGGAAGATGGTGCCATGAAGCATTAATAATGGGTAGCATGGAGAATTAAATTGTTGTAGCTGACTGCAATGATTAACGTGTAGCTCAAACCACATTCACGTACCTGAACTTCTCATTGGTATTCTCTGGCACTATTGTCTCCTCACAGATTTTCTCCAGAGAGGACATCCAGCTGCTGGCTAAGTGACAGTTCTGCAAGACAATCCACGTTCCATCTTTAATTGCCTGACTGATCATTCTTGCCGCTATTGGACCTTGTCCCTGCCCAAGAGAAATGGTCTGAATATTTTCGCCTCCCATGCCGAGGTCATCAGCAAATTTCAGCAGCCCTGCAGGGGAAACCAGCATGTATCATATCAGATGCTTATCTGTATCATTACTCCCATCAAGCTGACTCAAGTAATAGAGAAATCCAAACCTCAATTATATACAATTACATGGCCGATCCAGTCTGCCTACTGTACAGTATACAAGGTGAGAGGATTGTGTGTATGGCAATAATTCAGAAAATTGTTCAACAACGCTTCATTTTTTCAGATAGATTATACCGTGGAGAGTGATTTTTTTTACAGTTTCATCACAACTATTCATCTGAAAATGCTTACTATACGGCGTTCAGCCATCTTGAACTGATTTAAGTTCTATTCACTATGAGGCCAACTGCACCCAGGTACTAGGTCTAATTACCCGGTCGCCATGGCGACCTGGGGTTTGTTGAGCCCTGATATAATATATTAAGAAATCCACGTACATGATAAAAATAACACAACAACAATAAATATAGTGTATTATGTGTGGTAGTGATAAATATATGAGATATGTGCACACAGCAGAATACTGCTCTATAAAAGCATCCAGATAAGTCCTTCAAGGTATCTGTGTTTTAAAGGAGGCCTCACATAATAAAGGGTTTATATCCATAAAATTCCTAGAGTAGTAGATGATCTGTAACTCCAAATATGAGCAAGAAAGGTGAATAGGCAGGACATTAGTTTTCCTTCACAATGCATTTCACCCAAGGATATAATCATCGTAGGCATCCTCAAGGTGTACTCTTATATATTATATCACTATCACACATCTATACTAGATATGCTACACTATATTATTGTGTTTTACTTTTTCATGTGCTTGGATGCTTACACCTTGAGGAAGCCTAGGGTTATTCTATTGGTGAAACGCGTTGTGTGGGGAGACTTAAAGGCAGCACCTTGTGTAGTTTAGTCGAACAGTCTGGGGACTGTTGGTTTCCATTGGCAGCTCTTATCCAGAAGCTAGACAGCCTGAAATGGACCTATTGGGCAGTGATGCTAAATGATCAATGTAAGAGTTTGTATTACTGTTTGAATACATTTTTCTATAATATTAATTTCCTGCCTATTCACCTGTCTTGCTCTTATTTGGAGTTACTGACCATCTATTACTCTGGGGATTTTATGGATATAAACCCTCTATGAGCTGAAGTCTTATTTAAAGCACAGACACCTTAACGACCTTACCTTAAATGCTCTTTTTTCACTACCACACATCTAGACTAGATATACTACACTATATAATTGTGTTTTGTACTTGAATTCACTAAGATATTATACGAAGCAAAGTACTGATTTGAACTATATGTTGGTGTGCAGATGTTCGCGCACTATTTACCCACATTTGTGGGGCTTTTTGCTAATAGTGGGGTTGGCGCAGCTTCAGTTACTATTTGCCATTGTTTGTGTTTATTGTACTGTATTGGGTTCAATTAAAGTATGATAAAGTGCATTTATAAAAAAGCTATAGCCCATACAAGTAACACATTTACCCACTATATCCTAGGCATCCAACTGCTGCAGAACTGCAAACCCCATAACTCCCCACCAGCTTTCTAGAATAGCAGGGAGTTATGGTAGTTAGGAAAACATTAGGGCAGAAGCAGTAGGATGGCCACAGTTGTATGCCCAGGCACTATATTTTGCCCTATTTTTTTCAAACAGGAGTAATGCATCCAGGAGATACTGTCAGGGGTACTTGACCCTTTCTGATGTCATTGGCTCAGCAAATGGACCAGATATAGACAGCTGGTCACCTTATTCTATGAATGTAGACAATAAAACAAATGATGTCTGCATTGTGTTAGCAGTATGGATGCCATCTTTTCATCAGTATCAAAAATACCGGCTGTGCTACCGCCTCCATAGACATAACATTAAGTAAAATACCGGCCATGCTACCGCCTCCATAGACGTAACATTAAGTAAAATACCACCCATGCTACCGCCTCCATAGACTTAACATTAAGTAAAATACCAGCCGTGCTACCGCCTCCATAGACGTAACATTAAGTAAAACACCGTCCGTGCTACCGCCTCCATAGACGTAACATTAAGTAAAATACCGGCCGTGCTACCACCTCCATAGACGTAACATTAAGTAAAATACCGGCCGTGCTACCACCTCCATAGACGTAACATTAAGTAAAATACCGTCCGTGCTACCGCCTCCATAGACATAACATTAAGTAAAATACCGGCCGTGCTACCACCTCCATAGACGTAACATTAAGTAAAATACCGTCCGTGCTACCGCCTCCATAGACATAACATTAAGTAAAATACCGGCCGTGCTACCGCCTCCATAGACGTAAAATTAAGTAAAATACTGGCCATGCTACCGCCTCCATAGACGTAACATTAAGTAAAATACCGTCCGTGCTACCGCCTCCATAGACGTAGAATTAAGTAAAATACTGGCCATGCTACCGCCTCCATAGACGTAACATTAAGTAAAATACCGGCCATGCTACCGCCTCCATAGACGTAACATTAAGTAAAATACCACCCATGCTACCGCCTCCATAGACTTAACATTAAGTAAAATACCAGCCGTGCTACCGCCTCCATAGACGTAACATTAAGTAAAACACCGTCCGTGCTACCGCCTCCATAGACGTAACATTAAGTAAAATACCGGCCGTGCTACCACCTCCATAGACGTAACATTAAGTAAAATACCGGCCGTGCTACCACCTCCATAGACGTAACATTAAGTAAAATACCGTCCGTGCTACCGCCTCCATAGACATAACATTAAGTAAAATACCGGCCGTGCTACCACCTCCATAGACGTAACATTAAGTAAAATACCGTCCGTGCTACCGCCTCCATAGACATAACATTAAGTAAAATACCGGCCGTGCTACCGCCTCCATAGACGTAAAATTAAGTAAAATACTGGCCATGCTACCGCCTCCATAGACGTAACATTAAGTAAAATACCGTCCGTGCTACCGCCTCCATAGACGTAGAATTAAGTAAAATACTGGCCATGCTACCGCCTCCATAGACGTAACATTAAGTAAAATACCGGCCGTGCTATCGCCTCCATAGACGTAACATTAAGTAAAATACCGGCCGTGCTATCGCCTCCATAGACGTAACATTAAGTAAAATACCGGCCATGCTACCGCCTCCATAGACGTAACATTAAGTAAAATACCGGCCGTGCTACCGCCTCCATAGACGTAAAATTAAGTAAAATACTGGCCATGCTACCGCCTCCATAGACTTAACATTAAGTAAAATACCGGCGGGGTGGCAAGCCTAGCAGAATTTAAAGCAAATGCATCAAGATGTGTTTTAAATGTGTCTGTGTATGACTCATGGCTTAATATGTGAATGTACTGGATAATGTATAGCTTGCATATGAAGGTGATGTCTTAACATCTGCTTCTTTAAAATAAACAAAAAAGTTAATATTAACCCCTTAGTTACAAGACATTTTGACCTTAACTTTCCCTTGGTGACAAGGGATGTTTTTACATTTCTGGGGTGTATGTGTTTAGCTTTAATTTTCTTCTCTATCACTGTACCCACACAAATTATATGTTGTTTTTTATTGTCATAAGAAGGGCTTTCATTAGATACCATTATGTTCATCATATCTTATAATTTACTACACACAAAAAAATCATAAAATATGATGAAAGAATTAAAAAAACAACACTTTTTCTAACTTTGACCTAAAATATAATTTATACAAATACAATCATTTAAAAAGACCCCATCTAAATAGTTTCTAAATGTTGTCCCGAGTTCAGAAATATGCATGTTTCCATATGTTTCTGCATTTTTTGCGGGATATAGGGCAAAAAACATTTTCCTATATTGACCTTTTGACTCCAACCAGAACCCTACATTTAATCCTAACCCTAAATGTAACCCCAACTCTAACCCTTAATATATTTTAATTTAATTGTAACCCTACCCGTGTTTTTTTGTTTTTTTTTCCTATATTGAACTCTTGACCCCAACCTAAACCCTAAATCTAACCCTACCCCTAAATTTAACCCCAACTCTAAGCCTTATGCTAACTCTTTATATATTTTAATTTAATTTTAACCCTATCCCTTATGCTAAAAATTATTTAATTTTAACACTAACAGATTCTAAACAAAATGTCTGCCTCCTGGTGGAGCCATTTGGTGTAAAGATGGCTCAATAAGGACCTTTATTTGTATTCTTTCATTAAACTAAAGCATATCTATATAAAATGCCTACATTTGATGCAATCCTTTAATGAAACACAACTTCATTTTTTGCTACCGTTGTAGCAAACTTCCTTATCCAAAAGACAAGAAATATTTTAAATAACCAATTTCTAACACTTTTTACTGGCCCTGTAAATATTTTACACTGTTATTTTTGTATTTCTCTGCTTGATAGAAGAATGCTTGCAAGAGATATGTATCTGACTTGGTAACTTATGTACATGCGTACACCTTTTTTATATTGTGGGTTTTAAAGTCATTTTTTAATTTGTATTCTATTCACAATGAAAACATTCCAGGCAGAAGCCTTATTGAAAATCTGATCCAATACATGTCCTGTTAGTGAGAGCATCAATATATTCAATTTCTATTCAGCTTTTAACACTAATCTGATTGTTTTCCCAATGCTATATTCATGTTCTATGTATTTTGAGTAAATTGAGATTCAAGGTCTATTCTTTATTGAAGTCATGGTGTAGTGCATGTCTTGATAAATAATTATAGAGCATTAATTTATTTCTTTAGAGAATAAATTGATTCAGATTGGAAATAAATAAACTATTAAAAAAAAAAAATAGTTGACATTAGATTGGTGAAATATACTTTGTTACCCTTCCATAACTATCACAGCAGATATACTGTACATGGAAAGCAAATCTAATACCTAACAAGTCTTTATATTGTTCCAGGAATACGTGGCATAACATGCATATATTAGCCAGTTGCAGTGCATCATTGGTAAGCCAGGCCTATTTATTATATGTCACAAGTAATAACCAGGGTTACGCACCATTGTAGATGGGGGACATTTTCTTGAGTTTGCGATAGACAATTTAATGATGTTCTATGGACCTTCACAGACCTTGCCACTGACACTGGTGTCTTTGTATGGACATTTAGCCTATCCCTGATAATAACTACATAAATAAAGAGCTCAGATGTTACACATGTATCCAAGCTGTTTACATACATCACTCATAAAAATTGCACTCCAGTTTCAATATAACTTAAAGTTCAATAAGCATAAAGATGTATATGTTTATTAAAATGTGTGTAACTATATTCTAATTGTGTTATATTTATTCACATATAGCAGGTTTGCAGCCTCTACTCATCCTCCCACTTGGCTCTCCAGTGTTTAGCTGGAGCCTGGGAGTAAAATGGTGACAACAATCAAAGTGTCTCAATTGATAAGTGCACTTTCAAGATGTGCATGTGTCTCATAGGAGTCAGTTTTGGCTCAGATCAGGTTTCGGGTGACAGCAGAGCGCACTGACCAAAAGGCCAGCGGGATGGATTGGGGCCTGACTTAATCATGTCCTCACAGGGTGCTCTTGCTTGTGGGTGCTACACACACGCAGATGAGTGGCGACATGCACATGATGTGTTTGCACATAGGAGAAGCATTTTAATCTCACTTTGACTGCACTTCACCCGCCCTGACCTTCTGGCTGGTGGGCCTGAAGACTGTTTATATAACACTGGCTGCAAGGCTGGGGTCATGGCACTTTTTCACTAATTTACTAATTAACGTGTAAATTAGTGTGTTTGACAGTGCACTATGAATTTTGTTCATGACACATCTGGTTTACTGGTTTTTTTTCTTCAAATTTGTACAGTGGGACATTCTTGACTTTGGTGGGTGAAGTGGGAATATTTTAGACCATGGGCGTTGCTAGGTCTTCAAATGATCTTGGGCTAGAGCCAAGATGAGCTCAGTCACACACACACACACTCTCACACATACACACACACTCTGTCTCTCTCTCACACATAAACATAAAGTCTCTCTCAAACACAGTCTCTCTCACACATACACAATGCGTCTCTCACATACACATACTGCGTCTTTCTCACACACTGTCTCTCTCACACACACACTGCGTCTCTCTCACACAATGTCTCTCTCACTCACACAGCATCTCTCTCTCTCACACTCACACACCCTCTCTCTCTTTCTCACACCGTCTCTCTCACACTGTCTCCCTCTCTCTTTCTCACACACCCTCTCACACCGTCTGTCTTTCTCATACACACTGTCTCTCTCTCACACACACTGTCTCTCTCTCTTTCTCATACACACTGTCTCTTCTCTCTCACACACACACACCGAGACACACTCACACGCATACACTTACGCAAACACACTGACACACACACCAAGACACACAATGAGACACCCACACACACTTACACACATTTCTTCTATTTATCTTTTTTTTTTTACCTTATACTGTTGGTCCCCCTCCCTGCTAAATTCAGTTTATTTGCAGGGAGGAGTATGTTTTCGGTGGTAGCTGCAGAACACCACCATTCAGGATCTTCTGCCGGATGTCACCTGACATCCGGTGAGCATCTTATCTCACAGCGTGACGGGGAAGGAGCTTGCACCTATCGCTTTGCTCTGTATGGCCAGGAGGTGCGGTTACCTCAGGCCTTCGCTTGTGGGCCACACAGAGAGCTCCCTATAGCAATGCCTCTCCTCCCCATCGGCCCTCACCCCCACGTATGCTTAATCCGCCAATTCTGGGACCATGTCCCAGACAGAGGAAAGCTCAGCTCGGGGATATTTTGCACTCTGGGTTTGGCACAGGGGCACGTTTTGAATACACAAGTCTGTACACCCGCAGGTTTGTCTGCCAAGTGTTTGGCTGTATACCCAAAATCCTTCAGATAAACTTAATGCAAGATGTATTTACGTCAATAGCAAGAAAATAGTTGAGATTTAGAAGTGGAGTTTAAGGGAAATGGCTTCTTGGGATACATGTAACAAAATAGTTGGAATGGACCTTCACATTTTTTGACATGACATGATACAAATTGCCGCTATATATCTTATAAAAATAAACCCCAGATGGCAAAAATCCACGCCTTCTACTTTGCAAACATAGCTGTAGAGAATGAGACAGTTAAATACAGTATAACTGTTTGTGACCAAATTAAGTTTTAATGGATTAACATTTTAGATTTCAAGTTGGCCACAATTATCCTTCGCAAGTTGAGACAGCTTTCAGTGCAGTTTGTAAGGAACTAACTTCCTGCTGGCCAAAATAGAGCTCATACACTATGCATGTATAACTAAGGTCAGGTTAAGTGTTAAAGTTACCATAGGCTGAAATATTTTGATAGTATATGAAGACTGATTATTACCTGCCATTGGATCAGCACCAGGGGATAGCACAAAAATCAGCGGTGCACAGCAGTTTGAGTCATTATAACTTCCGGCAAGGTCAAATGTTGGTGGCTCAATAAACATTTTCCCCATATTTTCCGAAATGAACTCCTGAACTGCTGGGACCATCTTGTCAGGTCTTAGGCACCTGAGTACCACCATACGGTTTATTCCAGCCAATGTCTGCCATTCATCTGGAAACATTTCTTCTTGGGGTTTGAGGGAGTCATAAATCTTCTTCCATTGTAAAATGTTGTCTTTAACATGATCCATAAAGCCTTCAAGAGGCTGAAGGTTAGATGCACGTACAATCTCAGCCCAAGATTTATCAGACAACCAGTGAGGAGCAGGGTTTGGATATGGGTTGTCAAGCGCTACACCACCTGTCAGTAGGAAACGCCAAACCTCATCGTTTATTTTGTCCTTCCCTTTCATGATTCCCACTGTCAGAAGTAGTGAAAACAAGAGCTTGTCTTTTTCAAACAAGGATCGACAAACGTTGTTGTAAATACTTATTGTAAAATGGTCAATTATATTTGCTATTCTCTCCTGAAGGTCTTCACTTTTCTTACTATGGGCGAGGGAGTGAACATACAGGTTAATGAACCAGGTTAAAGAATACTGATACATCGGTTCGATGTTGGCCAGGTCTGAAATGCAGAAGAAGGCAATGGATGAATGAATGGCTACTGGTTTGTACCCCATTCTGGTCTCATCAATCTCCTTTTCCGTGGCTGATGCGATCTGTTGCTTTTCAGAAATTTCTTCTGAGAGGAGCTTTGAGGAAGACAAAACTTTAATGGCTGTTTCATCTTCTAAAATGTTTCCTTGTGACGAGGACAGAACTTGAAGTATCTTATCTTCGATCTCTTTCAGCTGTTTCTTGTTGGCGGCACTCTCTATGATTAGCTTGTTCTTCTTCTCCTCTAGTTCTGGTTTTTCTTTAGCAGCTACAATGCCAAGAAGTTGGTCTTGAAGACCAAGTGGTGTAATCATGAAGTTCAGTAGGCACACTTTTACAGCCACTTCAGGTAGATAGTGCGGGTTTCTTAAACGAGTGGTCATGTAAAGCCTAAATTCTTTTGAGTACTCCACAATGTTTTCGCCAAGCCTTATATATTCTACACCTTGTTGTTTAAATGTCTGCTTTAGCAGTAGGGGCTCCAGCACTGCATCTATTTCCTCACCAATGTTTTCGAGCAAGACTGGGTTTCCAAACTGAATAGCATTTTCCAATGTCCTAGTGTAAGAGGAGTCGGATAGTTTGATAACGAAAAGCTTGTTGGCTTTCTCCATGTTCTTCACCCACTTGTTGGCTTGTCCCTGAGGGTCAATCATCAATGGCCACCTTCTGGAATTCGATACGATTATACCATTATCTATAGAGAAAGAATCAACAGGTAGTCCAGCAATCTGCCATTCTCGAATTTTAACGGGATCACCCAAAGTGGTACTTAGGCTGAAGTCATTCGAGCAAGGTACTTTTTTCTCTTTACATAAAACGTGCCACTGGCTTTGACACTCCTGACGATAGTCTACTGTGAAAGCTCCCAAATAGGCTACCGTGCCTGAAGAAAGAAGCACATCTCCTGTTAGATTGGTATACTTTATCCCTAATAACCGTGCAGCTTCTGTCCATCTGTCTTTTTCTCCTCCAAGGCCGCTAATCAGTTTCTCGGCACGCACTAGCTTCTGAGAGCAGATTTCAATGTTGTTTTCCAGTTCTTCCTTCCTCGTATTCATGGCGCTAAATTCGTCATTCAGGGCTTGCAGCCTGTCCTCTACATCCTTGAGCTCTGCTCGTTTGGTATTTAGCTGTTGCATTTGTATAAAAAGCTTGCCTTCTGCTTCTTTGAGACGTTCACGTTTTGGAGCCACTACCTTGGCCACGCGGTCATAAACCTCCAAGGCTCTGACCCATTTGCATAGTCCTTCACAAGCTGAAGAGACATTCTTGATCACTGAAGGCTGGAAATCGGGATTCTCCATAAACCTGTCTCTTATTTTTTTCATGATCACAGGAGGGATGTTATCCTTATCAAATACCTTTAAACTTTCCAGGAACTTCAGATCGCTTAAGACTTTTCGGGATGGCCCCCAGTAGTCTTCTACCATTTTACCTAATATCAAGAGACAAGTAAATTAATTTGTTAATGGTATTGTTTTTTTTTTTTTACCAATGTTAGCTAATTTCACAAATCCAAAACTTCATAACATGTACTGCTTAATGCCTGTTACCCACTCACCTACTGAATTATATGGAAGGCTTTGATTTAGTTAGGAAACATTCAACTAAATATTTTTACATTTCATATTGGTTCCCACATGAGATGCACGCACTTAGGTTATAAATGATAAAGACGTCTCCTCACTTATGACAAGCATAGCGTATGTTAATAGTTTATAAAGTAATGCTAAAACTAGAGAGGTTTCTCATATGGAAGCTAACCACACTCTCTGTTGTGTAAATTAAGATTAATCTTGTTATATATAAATAAACAACAGATCTCTCTATTCCTGTCATGCCAGCTGCATCGAGGCCCTTCAAGATCAGAGTGTGAAAGAAGGGGTATTTCTAAAGGGGTATCTTTAAAAATAATAAGTGCATGAAGAAGTCGAAAAGGTGCCCCACAGGTCCAAATGTATGCTTTGTATTATGATTAACCTACACCTATTTTAATTTTTTTCCAAATTTTTATCAACTCATAGGTCTTTGAGGTTGTAGGCCTTGGTGGTAAAAAGAGAGTAACGACTACTGACATAGACTTCATAACAGAAAGAACACTCTTTCACTTAACTTAGTTAACTTTCCACTTTCAGGCCAAACATTATGCAGGGTACTGCGATGTTGAGATGCCCCTAGTTCTAAACAAATTCTAACAGCTATCAAATCATATGTTTGCACCTTATCAATGCACACATATTTTGAGAGAGAAAGTACATATGATGTGAGGGAAAAGAGAATGAAGGACAAAACAAAAAAGTGGGCAAGACAGAAAAGTAAGCAGAAACGATAAAGAGCGAACAAAAGAGAAACAATAGAATGAGGATACGAAAAAAAGAACAACAAAGAAAAGAAAGTAGGAAACTGTCAAAGAAACAAGAGAAAAAAGAAACAAAGAAATAGAAAAAAGATAAATAAGTAGATAGCAAGAAGTGTAAATATAGCTTGTATTTAAGTAGTGTCTGGAGGTAAACAGCCATCACTAAGGTGCTGTAAATCTAGGTAATATAACAAGTAAAGAAAATTATTCATAAAGGGAAACTGAGTCATGCACAGTGAAAGAAGGTAGGATCTCACCTGATCCACTGGGGTCAGGTTTCCTTTCTGGCTTTATGCCTTTCATCACACATATACTCTCCATGACAAGTTTTACAGGAGCAGGAGGATTCTGCATTGATTTCACAAGAGTTATATCTGAAGGGTTGAGAGTGTCTAGAGCAGATATGGCAGCATCTAATGCGGGCATGGCCTCCGCTAGATCTCCCTCGCATTCATCCTGGAAAAGATATACAGTTATAAGGAAGTGACACACTGGATTTAAAGTTATCTGATAAAAATCGAAAGAACATGTGGTATCAAATCTAAATGGCAGAAAACACAATAGGAAGCTTTGGTCAATTGTTACTGTAATTTTCACATACAAAAATTGTAGGGAAGAACCTGTAATTAATGAAATAATTAAATCATTATTAGATATGTTAACGATAACTGGGGTCGATTCTATGCCGGCAAAAGTTAAAGTTTGAATAGCGCTTATTATTCCTGAAGCGATTCTACTGTAACAGGTACTGCAAATATCCTGTGCATTAAAGCACTAGTATTGTGGTAAGAGGATAACTGCGTTTAGCATAAAACAGCATTATGCCCTTCTTCCATGTTAATATTCTGCTAGGGACTGGGGTTGTAATAGCCACCCCCTGGCACCTAGAATCCCCCCTCAAAAAATATATATCAATGAGGCCTTCCCGCTGGCTCCATTAAATAAGAAAAGTGGCCCCTTGTGACCTCGGGCCGGCACCATGCCTGCAGACACTAAACAAATCATTGGGGCCATAAGCCAGCGCTATGCCCATGGCCCCTTAATAAATAAAATAATAGGCTCCCTGAGGCCGCAGGCCGGTGCTATGCCCATAGCACCTTAATAAATAAAATAATAGGCTCCCTGAGGCCACAGGCCGGTGCTATGCCCATAGCATCTTAATAAATAAAATAATAGGCTCCCTGAGGCCACAGGCCGGTGCTATGCCCATTGCCCCTTAATAAATAAAATAATAGGCTCCCTGAAGCCACAGGCCGGTGCTATGCCCATAGCTCCTTAATAAATAAAATAATAGGCTCCCCGAGGCCACAGGCCGGTGCTATGCCCATAGCACCTTAATAAATAAAATAGTAGGGCTGGCGCTATGCCGTGGCCCCTATATAAAATAATCCCATTTTAGGCATGTTATATATGCTGGTATGTGCTTTTTTAAATTTTCTCTCTCCATGTTAATATTTGTATATTCCTTTCTCTTAGTACAACTAATTTTCTATTAGGGCTTTTTAAACAGCTCAGCTAAACCTCCATGGGAACAAGTAATTTTTTTAACACGTGCGGTAATCAGTTTACCAATCCCGTTAATGGCATTAACGGTGAGCCCTGCATCATCAATGCCCGGCAATTTACCGCTAAAGCCAGTTTTTTAGGTTACCGGGGGCCATTGCATCAACCCCATTGTCTATTAAAAAAAACTCCAATGGTCCAGAAACAGAGCATCCGAAAAATACTTCTGATATACACAGAACATAGTCTGACTACCTCGATCAACGCAGGATTCTGTGTATGCTGTATAGAAAGCACATGCTATAAACATAGAGACAATATTGTCATTAAAATAAGTGTATAACAATTGATCTGCATTGTGCATGCATGGTACCAAAAGATTAAACCATGGGCCACTGGTTCAAATTCTACAAGTCAGAGTATCCAAACGATAAATTGCCACTTACATATGATATAGCAGCCATATTTAATATGATCTTAAATCTCACAAGACATGTTTTCTCTGTCTGGTGCAGTTAAGAAAATCCTCCATATTCTATAGTGTGACTAGTGACCAATGAATGACCTTTCATTTCTCCCTACGGTGTCTGTCATTGGCATTTCCTCTTTTGCTGGGAAGTCTTATTTCTTCCCTCTCAACTATTAACAACTCCTACTGTTCCTCTAGTCTTAAGTTGCTTCTTGGCTCCTTTATCTTACATCTCTTCTGATCTGTGAATCATTGATAATCCGTGTGGAACTGAGGAATACTAATGCTACATCAAATGATGGCAGTAATATTCAAGAAGAAGACCAAACGTGCTTTTAATGTTAAAACGAATGAACATATGATGACTCACACAAGGCCTAAGAATTGTAGTGTCAACGCTACTGAGATGGTGCTTACGAGTGTTTCCTATCACTTACCAAACAATAGTCTCTACCGTGTCGATTAAGTGACATGGCAACGGCAATACTAGTTTTTTATATATACAATTGTAGCTGATATCAAATTACACTTTTATTATGCTCATGTGTTAATGGGTAATGGACAACTGTCAGGGAAAAAAATAAGTGATTTTTAATTGAAAGATAGAAATGTAGGATTTTAATGGAATGCTTTAATGGAAGAATACAAAAAAAAAAGATCAGGGAGCAGCCATCTTGGGTCAGATCTTTCTTTATCTGACCCAAGATTCTAAAAAACAAGTCTGCTCCCTGATAGAGCTATATAAGGTGCTTTATTTAAGGGAACTTTGCACCTTTTTTAACCATTGCTTCCTTGAAGGATGTAAGTGTTAAAGAAACATGTCCCGGCATTTCAAGTAAACCAGCGTGTATCTTAATAGATACACATTTTTTTTACTATGTTCTGTGTCTCACATCTGAGACAGAGCAGTTCCTGGTTGTCAGCGCGCGCACAGCCAATCAGAGTGGGGGCTCTCCCTGCTCCGACAGGTGAATGCAAGGGTCTCTCGCTGCTAGCACAGAGAGAGACCGTAGTTTTTGCATGGGATCAGCAGGGGGGACCTAGCTATGGAAGCATGGCAGCTCCCGGTCTGAGGATAAACTGGCCTGTACTATCAAAAGTATGTCAGGTTATCCTCACTCTAGGAACAACTTCCATTTCACTTGTGCTTCTATATTAGAAGCATAAGTGAAATATAAATTGTAATGTTCCTTTAAATGAGTTCATTAAAGCATTTCTATTTAAAATGTCTATACTTGATGCAATCTTTCAATTACACAGATTTTTTTTTTCATGACACTTGTCCTTTAAATGCAGAAATTTGCATTATATGTAAAATCATGGTCAAATGAGTGAAAACTAAGAAAAAACAATGTAAAGATAAAACTGACAAGGACACAACATGATCTATAATTCAGATAAACTTTAACTGAGAAGTAAAGACTATTAAATAATCATTACAGAAGTGATAGCCAAGTTTTATCTTCTGACACCAGTGACAGTGACTTCTAGAGTACCAGAGGTAATGGTATTTGACAAGAAAAGAAAAATAGAGGAGCTGTCACAATGTAATGTAGCAAAAAAATGTATTTTTTTTTTTTTAACAATGTCATCCTCATCATTAATTCCAATAAGGGTGGCTGAGGATTGACATGGAACATTACTAAAAGATCATTACCCAACAGAAGAACAAAGACTGCCCGAGGCTTTACACATTAGAACTCAACTGGTATTGGACTTCATTTGCAGCTTTTGGGCTCTTCATTTCCATGACCATATCATGATCTTAAAGCCAAAATGAATACTGATAACACAGAACGGTTGCAGAGTTATGGGGGTTTACAAAGTTTGGAACATCCTCAGGCGATGAGAATGATAATGTATCTATTTCACCATAGTGCACACTGATATTACTGTCATAGAAATTCATGTGGATGTCCATTATGTCTGTGCACAATGTAAGCTTCATTTTGTGTGCAATGCTACTTACATCACACACATGCACATCACAAATGTTCATCACCACAATGTAACTATTACTCTTGCTCATTGCTTTGCCAACTCTTTTTCAAGGGGAGAAGCACTTCTCATGCACCATTCTGAGTGTACAGTTGAATGCACATACTTTTCAAAAGTGAGCCTAGGGGTGGAGCATGCCCAAATATGGAAAACTGCGCATGGCTGAGTAAACAAAAAAAAAACATTGAGAATGTTTAAACCTGCATGGGTAAGCCAATAAAAAAAAACCATACTGAGTTTTTAAACATATTTATTTCAAAGCTACAGGGAGTAAGCACAAATATAAGAATCCAAGTCTTAAAAATAGCTTCAATTCTATAAAACCGCAGCGTTTTTGTTATCTATGCGGTTGAAGGGAACGCACAGCTTTTATTCAAAAATATCGTAGAAGTTGACACAGCACTGAAACAGTTGAAAGAACTTTAAAGAATATACAAAAGTTGGTTTTAGTATGTCCTGAATCAGGTTTACCTTGATTGCTTTGGAAGCTGCAGCGGCTTCATTAGCCACCTTTTCATCAGCGGATACAAGTTCTCTTTTAGCGTCTACATCGACAGTCTCTCTTTCTATCTTGATCATCATTTTCTCTGTTTCGGCTGAAGTTTTAATCAATTCAGGTTGAAGTGCAGTCAGTTCTTTTTGCATAACCGAGACCTAATACAGAGTACACGAAAAGAAGCAGTGATTAGTGATGGCATTATGGATGAGAGGCAGAAGTGATGACTACAATGGGAATCATTAAACTGCATTAAATACAAGAGCAAAAACACAATAGAGACAAGCCGTTTACATCAGATGTCACAGAGGGATTCAAATATATGAAAACAAAAGATTATTCACACATACATAAAAATTCATCTTTGGGTAGTGTTTAAAATAAAGTTTAACTAGTAAAAGAACATTGTGTTCCTTGCGTAAAACCATTTTAGCTTTAATGGAAAAAAAAAACACATTATGGAACTGGAGAAAGTGCAGAGGAGGGCTACAAAAGTAATTAAAGTTTTAGTTGTGAAGAAAGGCTAGAAAAGTAAAATTTGTTCACGCTAGAGAAACGGAGATATGATAATGTAATATAGATATGTATAGATCCCATACAAAGAGCTTTCTAAAGACCTGTTCATTAACAGAAAGGTACAAATGACAAGAGGTCACCCGCTAAGATTTGAGGGTCTACTAAATAAAGAGAGAATTGCAGGGAATTGAGATTGGTAAGCATAGACTACTTATTACATTTGTTTCAGACTGAGTGGCATGGGTCCAGCCCACCACCTGCCATTACTCATAAAGTTAAGGCACAAATTATTAAGTGGTTATTTTGAAAATGGATTAAGTCATCAGCTGGTGGATCGTGCATTTGATCCTCAAGGGTTGTTGTGCATCCCCACATCCATGTGTTCTATGGTATCACCTCATAAAGTTAGCAATGTTCAAGCCCCCCCAGCTTAAGTTTCTACATGGCATGCAGCCCACCTCACTAAAAAGTTAAACAACAACAATTTTCACAAAATATGCATTAAAATGAATTTATTTAGGAGGGAGTAAAGGCAACTTTTATTTTTTTTATATATAGGGCCTCTTTCTAGTTAATTTATTTTTTAATTTTCTTTATACCAATTAGTATTGCAGACTTATTAATCTTTTACTGCACACATTTCTACACTAGGGGAAATACATTTCCACATCTGCTGATGAATGTATGGAGTGATTCTGTTAATGGACAGTGTTGCTCTACAGCTGGGAATATGAGCATCTCAAAGAATAATTGCTTCTTCCATAGGATACATTGTATAAGTATTTAAAATGCAATTGTGTCTGTGAGATGAAGCTGTAAGTCGTGTAACATAGTATAAGTTTCTTTAAGATAGGGCTCAACAAATCCAGGTCACCATGGCAACCAGAGACATTTTCTCCTCTGGGAACAATTTTTTGTTCAGAGGAGCACAGCGCAAAGTCTGCCCCCTCACGCTTTAAATTCAGAGTGCCAGGTGTCACATGACATCCCAGCACTCAGCAGGAAAACAAGATGGTTTGTGCCTGGCAGGCCACCTGGAATAGACGTGTTCCCCCCTACATTAAAGTAAGTGGTTGGCTTGACTGTCTGTCGGCCAATGTGACTGTCTCTGTCCCTTTCTCTATGTGTCTTCTGTCTATATGAATGTCTTTGTCTGTCTACTTTCTATGTGACTCTCTGCATGTGTATATGTGTACATGACTGCCTGTGTGATTTTGTGTGTGTACGTGTGCGCACGTACTGGCTCCTAGATTTGTTTTGCTGGCTCCAAAAACTAAATGAAATTTGTCAAGCCCTCCTTTAAGAAGTGTTAGCCCCTAGAGCAGTGCTTCTCAAACCTGTCCTCAGGACCCCTCAACGGTCCAGGATTTAGGGATTACCCAGTTGTATTTAATTAAGAATATGTACACCTGGTGTGGTTCCCTAACCATTAAGCAACCATTCCAGGTGTTCTACATATTCTTATTTAAATACAACTGGGTAATCCCTAAATCCTGGTCCGTTGTGGTCCTGAGGACAGGTTTGAGAATCACTGCCCTAGAGACTTCAGATATACGGTAACTCGTTCTTCTATTTCCCAGTCTTTTCCTTTTGTAAATCAGCTCTACCCATTGAAACACGTACCTGTGAGGAAGCAAAGTCAAGTTTCTCCAAACCAACAAGGTAGCGGTTCCTCATTGTGTCTACTTCATGTCTTTTGCTGTTTAGCAGGGTCTTAAAAGTCAGGATCAGTTCCAGGTACGAAGTTGGGGTGACATAATTGTGCCTCCGTAGTGTGTTATAATAACTGTCTGACAACTCTTTGACGTTTTCTTGGAAATATTTGCACATTGATACAACCCTAAGAATTGATATTGAGAAATCAGAAACATATTTATACAATTTATTGATACTTTTAAACTTTCTAAAAAATAAATAAGGAAGAGAAGATGATAATGATACTTCAGGGAAAAAGTAACTAGGAACTAAAGTAAACTATACCACAATGGGAGGCAGATCAGATTAGCTTTTCTAACTATCCACATATAAAATAAAAACACACGTGCGAAAAGAAACAGTATTGCCTCGTTCTAAAACTAAATCAGTGCATATGCCAAGATCCTGGATTAATATAATTGCAAAAAATTGCTAAAAGTCGAGTCTACATTTAAAAATTGTAAAAAAATGGAATTAATAAAATCATTTAGTGCATATCACTCTTGTGCAGATATAGGCTGATCCAAATATAGATTTATACAATTATTTGAAGAGCATATTGCTTGGTCCAGCTAACTAGGTCAAGCAATTTTGTAGATCTAAATTTAATATTTATATTTTTCTACTAAAACAAAATGTTATAATGGATTGTGGTAATGAACTAGAAATTGCACGCCTGGCGTCTAAAATTATTACACTGTAGCCAAGTTCCTGCCTTGTAATTAGTAATCTTTTGCAATTAAGCAATTTGCTGACTCCAAGACCATGTAACTGCTGACAGAGGCAATATTCTAACAAGAGCAGAAAATGAATTGGATAAGAAGGGACAACATACTCTTTTCTAATTTCATCATCGAGCTGCACATCTTCTAAGAACTTGTTTGCGACCATTTCCAGAGCATCTGTTGGCCAAGTTTGAAACCAATCGATAGTGCAGCAGTTAATGAGAGATGGAAACATGCGTAGTCGATTGCGAAACGCGTCTCCAATTGGGCTCATCGCTAGCAGAAAACAAGAATTAGCGTTATTAGATATAACATGCCTCATATGTGTACTTATACACATACACCAATATCCAGCACTCTGACGTAATCTTACCCAGTACTAAATGTAAGCTGGCTCTCACTCGCTCTATGAAGAAATTATACATTGCCATGGGAGTGGCTTCAATTTTTCTACCTTCCGTTCTTGCTATTGACTGCATTTTGTCAACTATTTCTGCCTTTTCATCAGCTGGAAAGATATTAGGGACATCTCCAGTGTTTAAGAGCATGTTTATATCCTCCACAAAAATCTCGTCCTTGATTTGATTATCACAGAAAAGAAAAACAGTGTTCTTGCCAGTGACCCCGGCTTGCAACATGACTTTCTTGATGTCATCTCTCCATTCGGTGATAGTGTAATTCTTTGTAATCTCGATTTGGAAGAGCTCAAACGAGTTCATGAAGGTGGCCAGTTTGGTGGCACTCTGTCGGCCACTTCCACCTATTCCAACCAACAGCAGGTGACCATTATCCTGTTTTAACACCCGGCAAATTCTAGAGATGTGTTCGATTGCAAATTTAAACATGACCAAAGACATGGGCGCTTTGCTGACATTGTTGAATTCGTCCAGATAGTATTCCATGATGGATGTCAGGTGTTTTAAGTCCATTATCTCATCATATACCTTGACATCACTGTCTGGCTTTAAATAGTCTCCAAAGAAGAGGCTACGAATATTGTCATCTACTACTTTTCCAGTTGGTGCCAAATGGCTAAGAACCTGACAAAAGAAAGTTAGATGTTTACATGACACCTTTAAAGTACAATGATTTGGGGGTGGGGGTGGGGGGAGGGGACAGGTTTATTACAATATGTGTACTACAATGTCTTTTGTATGAGTTTGTCCTTTTTTATGTCTTTTTTTGTATAACTTGAAAAACAATAAAAGATTTGAAATGTGAAAAAAAATAAAGTACAATGATTTCATATTTGTTCAAGATTGTGGATATACAATTTGTAACGAGAATGTAACAATCTCTGCTGTTTATGTGTCATATTTAATTATGGCAGGGTAGACCATATAAATGGCGTCATGATCTAATATGAAGCAGGCAATTATTTCTAAGAGTAACATAAGGGTTTTTTTTAGGAAAAAAAAATCAATAGTAAATGTATTTTGCACGGAAGGATTTAGGAAAGAAAAAAGCTAGAACAAAGTGTAACTTTTGGAGGGAAAAGTAAGACCCAATTTATCACACAAAAAAAAGTACCAATGTGTAGGGAAGGCTTTTGTTAAATGGACATGTACGTTTTGATAAATTCAACACGGCAGCCAATGTACATGATTTGTGATCATCATTAACAATTTGTCATACCATTAATCTTCAGAAGAAGAGTTCCGAATTATTGAAAATGTTGCTAGAATATACTTTAAAAAGTTATGTGCCAGACTATAGCTGTGTCTTATGTAGAATCAGTCTGATAGCATAACCTTAATCATCAACTGCACACTTTATAATCCACATTCCGAATTCATGTTAGAGTCACACTGTAAATTACAGTGGTTATTTATCCATTAATGCAGGGATGTCCAATACATGGCTCAGGGGCCATTTTTTAAAATTTTTTATAATCTGTTTTTTTGATGGTTTCTGTATTACTGTTAAATAACCAAACATCTTTCTATGGCTAACAAGCTATTTTTCACCATCACTGCAAATAATAAAATGTAATGCGCTGCAACACACACATGCATTTTTCATCATACGGCACTTTAGATAAAAAAAACAAAACATGAAAGCCCCTACCTTAATGGAACAATAAACTTAAAGGGACTTTGTCAAAGTAACATCCACATATATGGCAGGAGGTTCCCCAGCAGGAGAGAGGAGATTATCTCTCTCTCTCTATTTATAAGTAGAGTGGCTTAAAGGTGCTTTATAGAAAAATTATTACAGAATGTGCATCCGGCAGAGTACTAATTATATTCACACATACATTTTCCTAGTACATGTCTGCTATAGCACGGGCTCAGGATCAACAGAATCATATGTGATTCCTAAGATCTGGCTAAACTTCAGCTTCCATGGGAGCCATCGGGGCATGTGCTATATCCGTAACTACATTAGAACGCATATTGTTATAACAGGGTATGATATGAAATGTGATTGGGCTAGGTGTATAGAAAAGTAAAGCGTCTGTCTCTGATACTTTATTTGGATTGTGGCCGAAAATCTTGAGGTTTCAGAAGCTGCATCTAATTTTTCAACATTTATTAAGGTGCGGCATGTATGTGTAATAAATATCACGTATTCATCAGACCTTGTCAACACTCTGCTTGAAGACATTGGATGTTGTCTCTTTCACCATGTTGAAAAACACATGCCTGTCGTCGGGGTCAGTTAGCCGGTCATAGAAGACACGGTACACTTCATGGATCCAAAGTCTGATGAGCTTGTCAGTATCCTGTAATTGTACATTGAGCCATAAAATATTCAGTAGTATCACCATCACAGACATTCTGAAGTGTACAATTACAACACCAATTCCCAAAGAGGATAAGTTTAGATCAGTGACATGACCCTCTTTCAAATTAATATATGCATACTGTCAATTCATAGCATTACACAGTCTCACCTACTGTCCATATATAAGATTTTCTTTGACTGGCGGTTGATTTTTGCGTATTGTTCTCTAAATACATGATTTACTATCTTATCATCTCAACATATTTTGTTTTCTAAAACTGCTAATTATTTATCTACATCTATTGAAAAATAAACAACACAGTAACTGTGTGGATGCAACTGCGACCGGGCCCGCCACTCTATGGGGCATGGGCTACCCCTCGCACGCCCGCACGGATGATCTCTACACTCTCTCCCTGCATGCTATGTCATCCAGTATGCAGGAAGTGAGATCACAACCACTTCCTGCATGCTGGATCAGTCAAGCTGTTTGGGGACAAATATGAGGCATAACCAGACAAGCTTTTTGGGGACAACAATTGGACTGAGAGTTTGTTTGGGACAACAATGGTACAGAAAACAGTTTGAGGCTATGTCGGCACAGACAAACTGGGAGCTAAGATGGAACATACAAGCTGTTTGGCAACATATCTGGCACATAGATGTTTTGGGGCCAGAATTGGCCCAGACAAGCTGTTTGGGCACAAAGATAGCGCATATACACTGTTTGGGGACAAAACTGGCACTGCGAGGCATGTTGCTTGGTCAAGTCAGGGAGGTCCCAGGGCAATTTTTTTGCACCAGGCCCCTATGGTGTCTAGTTACACCGCTATGTACATGAAGAGAAAAATAAATAAACAGAGTGTCTACTTAATGCATAACTATTTATATTCCCCTTGTTTTTTTTTTTTATATTTCCTACTGCTTTTTCACATTACTTCTTAACATATGTACATATAGCATGTATCTGTATAAAGATACATGCAGCCACTTCCTGTGCAGGGCAGTATGCGGACCCAGTTAAGCAACGTAATCTGTTAATTGCAACAAACACAATCAAAGGCGAAGAACTCTTCTCCAGGAATGGCCAATCACAAAGGAAGAATCCTCTCTCAGATTGGCTGCATGTAGTCTGCAGATGAATATCATTTCAGTTCTAAAGTGCATGTCCGGATAATTACCTGCAGGTGGGTGTGTGGACAGAGCAATACTCCACGGACAACACGAGAGAAGTCTCGCAAGTTAAAGACATAATGGGATTTGGAAGGAGTTGGTAGAAAGTTTTGCACAGCCGTTTGGTAAATAGACATTGTGGCCTGTATCATTAGTTTTCCTGATCTGTAATAAAACATAAACACATTTAGGCATTAGTAATAATTGTTGTGTACATAATGTTTAGACAACGTAAGACATTTGCAATGGCTAAGGAGGAGCCGGCACCATATGCAAATTAATTATTCATCTGCATACAGTGACTAAAGGTAAAGTCACAAATAGAGGATAGTACAGACAAATGTAACAGAGTTTTTCTTAACATGTTCATTTGCTTGCAGTTTGGCTAACACAATGTACATATCATTTTATGTTCTACTTTCACATTGTTAAAGTGATGTTGTCCTTTTAATTCCCATGTGTAGAGCCGCATTAAGACATTGTAGGCCCCTGGGACAGTAAATAAAAGATGACCTTACATGAAATTTTTTTACTAGTAATTAATAATTCACATGTAAAAAGTTGTTTCCATATTTAATAAAGCCTATGATTGAGAAAATGTATTTATTGTTTTGGTTTCCTTTTATTTGACAATCTGCCCCTCAGACTTGCTATTCTCCCTTCATATTTGCCAATCTGACCAACAGACTTGACAATGCATCCACAAACTTGCCACTCAGCCCCTCCGACCTGTCAATCTGTACCTCCGACTTGTTAATACACCACAAGACTTGACAGCCAGTTTGTCCAAAAAAGTATTGTTTACCCCCCTCCCCATTACTTCCCTTCCAGCTGCTCTGTCCCACGTCGATCATGTGACCTGCCGATTTGAGAGCGACGGGGAGCGCTAGAAGGGCAGTATGGAGACTTGTCTGTGCGCCTGGGCACAGCACAGACTCCATTCTGCCTGCTTGCCGACAGGGAGCTGGCGAGGGGAGATCTTCCGATCTCCACAGCCAGTGCCATTGCGGCAATCTTTTTTTTTTATTTAGAAGGATTAAGGCATGGGCCTTGAGATGCAATCCTTGAAGCCCCTATTTTGCCGAGACCCCTGGGCTGCAGCCCCTAAAGACCATGCCTTAATCCGGCCCTGCCCATGTGTAATAGGATGACAATACTACATTTTTCCCTCTATTACGCAGGCTTTTTCATATCTTATAACTTTCAAATTACCAGTAATCTGTCCCAGTGAGTATGTGAAGAACACGGATAGGACTTTATCTGGACCACAGGGTGTGGCCACACTAAGAGGGGTGTGGCCACACAAAGGTGAGCATAACAACCCATCCCTATTGCGTTAGTATATTCTGTAACACTCTACTTCATGGTCGTTTACAACATTTCCTCTTCTTTAATGCCCCACAAATGAGACACTGGAGAAATAACCAGAGATGGTGAAGCAGAGATTCCAAATCATAACCGTCCCACTGGATTTGGGACAGTTGTGAGACATAAAACTATGATAATTTAATATATATCTAACAGAGGTTAGCTAAAAAATATTCCACTAATAATGCTATGGCTTTTTATCTTTGAAAATATATACCTAAACAGCTGATTGAAAGCAACGATATCTCCGAGTCAGCTATTTTGGCAAGATGGTTGTTAATTTACCAATAGTTTGCTGGGCGTCATCCATCAAATTAAGATTATCTTATCACACTTTGGTACTGAATTTCATTACACACAATAGCATAATAAACAGCATTACCTTAAAAATGATATATCAAATCCTTTGCTGAAATGCCAGTCGGAAATAGAGCTAAATATTTTCATTAATGTTTCATCATCAAACGCATTTATGGACACAATGTTTAAGTGGCGGGTGAAACGGCCTGTAGATGAATAAAATAGACAAGATTAGTTTGCTTCCTGTGCTAAACACTGCAGCCTTTCAGTTCTATATAATTATTACAAGTAAAAGGCAGGAGTCATAAAGGATCTCAGGCTGCTGTGTTTCATGACTTATCATCTTTCATATAAAAAGGCTGAGAGTGGACGTGGTCTATTTATCAATATCACATAATGAGCAGCTGAGCAGGCTGTCAGTGCGAGGAGATTTACTGTATTTGTGTTACACAGAAATGTCTAGTTCACAAACAGGCCCTGGTACCAATTTTAAAGAGACAGTGCTATAATAACCATTCTGGTAGTGAGTGAAATTACTCAGTATCATGTACAATGTAGACAAGTGGGTACATTTGATGCTCTGGACCAGGCTGCCTTAAAGAGACTTTGTCATACTAGATATTGTATGTACATATGCAAATTGAACATTTTTCACTGAAAAGTAGTATATTTGCATTTAAACCACAGGTGATGTCATAAACAGGAGAGGGTTCCCAATGTTTTAGAAATCCACCCCCTTAAATTTCCTTAAAAGTATCATGCCCCTCTCTTTGTTTCAAGCACTGATGCGTCAATCACTTAGAAGTTAGATGTTTATGTTATTTGTATTCTCCGCACTTAGCCCATCTTGTGTCTCCAATGGATATATCTTAAGCAGTGTACAGTTAGACACATTCCCCATTGCAAATACCTATCCTTAGTTAATAAGTTTCATCCTAACAAAAAAGGTCAGTAATAAGAGATTTCACCAATTGTTCACACCTTATTAAACCTCCTTCATATTCTAAAAACATACTTTTTTTTTTATTAACGCCTAAAAGTAAAAAAAGTTTTTCTTTCTTTACACTACCATCTGTAACTGCTCTACCGTGTGTCAAAACATTGATTGCTGCCAAAAATATTTACCTGTAATATCATTCCTCCCTCCACCAGGTGGACCCATTGCAGACACAAGTAATACATCTACAATATCCAGTCGTGATGTATCTTTTCTATCATACCAGTGTCCATGGTCTATCCATTGGCGCAGTAGTTCAATGGGCGGCTGAGCTCCATAAACCTCTTTAGCTGGCATGTTTAGATCGTCTGTAGATTAAAGAAGAGATAGATAATAGCACTTTTCCCTTTAAAGCAAATCATAGAATCATAAAGTCAACTATGTATTCCAATGTGATATACTTAGAATAAAGTTGATGTGACAAACTACAACTTTTGTTTTCTCTAAACCTGCTAAACATACACTTCTACATGATTACCTTGATGTGCTACTGGTGGTGCTTCTGAATGATTTAGTTTGCCAATCTCAGTGAAAATATGACCATCATAATGACACTCTTAGAGCTATAACTAGCTGAAGTGTACTTCCTCCTTCTACAACATGGGCACCAAATGAGATGCAGCAATATTTACCTGCATCTAAACAGTGTTGTGCGCATCACACAATGCCTATCATTCAGGTGGAATATTAACATTGTGGAAAACTGATATCACCATTTGGGGGAGAG
Source organism: Pelodytes ibericus (assembly GCA_036172795.1). Taxonomy (NCBI): domain Eukaryota; kingdom Metazoa; phylum Chordata; class Amphibia; order Anura; family Pelodytidae; genus Pelodytes; species Pelodytes ibericus. The sequence goes on from CM069860.1 coordinate 34,956,493, forward strand.
TTTACGCAACGGACATTGTATTTCGAGGATTACACCATTCTGCTTTCGGTATAGAGATAGTTTGATTTGTGTATCTAGAACATCCCCTTAACGATATTACATTCTGAAAAGAGTACATGATTAATGGAGGTCACCATACCCACAAATACTATAGCTTGCTTCCCTACTGGAGGTCCAAAGAGACCCTTTCTTCTACGATCCAACTTTGAAAAGATGATATCTTGGGTCTGGTTAGCAGAGGTTCTTGCGGAGAAGTTAATGCAATTGGCTACATATTTATGCTTTGGGAGTTTTATTAAGAAGCTGTTGGTAATAGCAGATTTTCCAGTTCCAGTCGGCCCAACGAACAGCAGAGGAACCGAATGCTCCAAATATGTCTTCAAGAAAAAGGACTGTCGAGCAGTTTCCATTGTAGGGATAATGAGATCAGAGACCTAATGGAAATAAAAGGACACAATGCAATCATTGCAAACAAATGAACTGTAGCGGTCTCCAATTCACAAGGCAATATATTAACCAGCTCCAAGGTAATAACAATAATACATTTGCAAGCAGAAAGTTGGCATAGCAAACACCTAACAAAAGATACAAACTCATAATAAATAAATTCTTGCCTTGGCTGTTGCAGGAATGGTCATTTCTTCTGTAGTAATGTAATCCGTCCACATGTTCCACTGGCCACTGGCTTGTTTGTGGAAGTAAAAGTCATAGACACTTCCTACCAATCAGAGAAGGGAATTAGCTCATGGGTAAAAACCAAGCTACGACACAGTATTATACTGCATGATTATTGATGAACATTGTCACATGAAAATTAGATTGTCCAAGAGAGATGTTCAGACTATTATAATTTAATTGAAGTATACTGGTAGAAGTTATTTTTTCTTTGTTCCTCTCTTCCCCAGTTTTCATAAAACAGATGGATTTGTTCTATGCTTTTGTCCAGCCTTGAGCTGTACATCACCATTGAAATGTTAACACGGTTTAAACTTTTTTTTTTAAATAAAGTTTTATGGAGTCATTGACATATGATGCAATGGACATTCCACTGGTGCAATAAACTTTGGGCAAAATCCCTGTTAAAGTAACTTCCCTTACGTGGGTCAAACATAATAAGAGAATGTAGGAAAATTATAAATGAAAGTGGAGATATTAAAGGCATATACGGAGGGTATACAGTACAGTAGGAAAATAACGGCTAAGATAGGATCTACCCTGCCTGATGTCATCTTTTTGTTTTATATGTAGCATATAAGGCAAAGGTGTCCAACTGCAGCCCTCCAGCTTTTTATAAACTACAACTACCAGAATGCTCTACCATTCTAAAAGACTATTATAGAATTTGTAGTTCATCAGCTAATGAAGGGCCGTAGTTGGGTGCCTAGCTTACATGGGAACTTAGCTGGCCTTGACATCCTTCACATAAATGTTATCAGGAGAAACTCATCACCTATAGCAGTGTTGTCCAATTATTGAGAGTGGAGGGCCTCAAATAATAATGGAGGTAAGACATCAGAAGTCATGAGATAAGTTCACTATTTCTGGCTTAAGGACATCAAATGGATATCAATGATCTGGTTGTAGTATCTATCCTTATAGGACCCCAAACTTGGCAGAATGAATATACTTTACTGGAAATATAATATATATATTAAATATTATATATATTAAGCAAGGATCTTAACTACACCAATCAGCTATAACATTATGACCACCTGCCTAATATTGTGTTTTGATGCCAAAACAGCCCTGACCCGTTGAGGCATGGACTTCACTAAACCTCTGATGGTGTGCTGTGGTATCTGGCACCAAGACTTAAGCAGCAGATCCTTTAAGTCCTGTAAGTTGTGAGGTGGGGCCTCCATGGATCGGACATCCCACTGATTATCAATTGGATTGAAATCCTTGGAATTTGGAGGCCAAGTCGACACCTTTAACTAGCTGTTGTGTTCCTCAAACCATTCCTGGATCATTTTGCTTTGTGGCAGGGTACATTATCCTGCTTAAAGAGGCCAATGCCATCAGGGAATACAGTTTCCATGAAAGGGTGTACATGGTCTGCAACAATGCTTTGGTAGGTTGTATGTGCCGAATTAACATCCCCATGAATGCAAGGACCCAAGGTTTCCCAGCAGAACATTGCCCAAAGCATCACCCTGCCTCTGCCACCTGTCAGTGATCATAATGTTATGGCTGGTGTATAAGAGCAACAAAATTGATCCAATTTGGATGCTTATGGGGTCCAGACAGGTAATGTGAACCATGCTCTATAAATTGATGCTGGAATTAAATCCTTGAATCTTACGACTGATCCCATTGAGTTCTCAGGAATGATATTTAGATTAAGAAGGAGACCATAATAGATTCACAGCATCATTATAGACTTATTTATGTATTTTCTTTATTATTGTAATAAAAGCGTTTGATTACTTAATACATTCTCTATTTCTCATAATGTACCTCTTTCCGGGAACACATTGTTCTTCGTCAGTTTAACGCTTTTAGGTCGAGGGTGCTGATCGTTCATTCCCATGAGTAGGTTACGGTAGAAAACATCAAATTTCTTTCTGCTGTCGGTATTGATGGTTCCCCCAATTGTCCATACCAAAGCAAAGAGGAAGAGGCCCTGCAACCACAATGTGATCTGCTGGCTGGACATGGGTTCTTTATCGTCTTCACCAGAAATCTTTATTTCATCTAAAAAAACAAAACAACCCGAGATAACTGCATTGACCTGTGGTAACAAGCATAATTTAGAGATGTCACTAGAAAAGCCGAAATGGTGGTGATCAATTACATTACATGTAGATCAACTGAATTTCGTTTTTTCTAAATTCATGTGTTGGTTTTGTTCACACTGGTAGTGAAACCTTTATATTTTAACATTAGCTGGCGTCATCAACAGATTTACTAAAGGTAAATGGGACAGTGACAAGTAAGAGGTGACAAAATTGATAGACAATACACTTTGGTAGGAAGTGGCTCTAAATCTGTACTGATGTGGACAGGACATGCCAGTGGAGATTCCTACATGTTGAGTTAACATCACAAGACACATGAAATTGAGAAAATATAACCTTTTCACTATTTATTTCCACTAAACAGCTCTCCTTTTGCGGACCACCCCTTTCAGTATGTGGTTGCAGACCAAGTAGTCTAATATGGGGCAGTTCGAGTGACATCATACTACCAAAACATTCTAAAACCAATGGTCAGAAAACGGGAATGCACATTGATACATTTTGTATAAATAATTACTGAAAAAAGCATTATGTGCATCAGTATTTTAATTTTTTATAAACATTTATTAGACTTTTTTTTTATTATTACTGTCACTTTCAGTCCTTGTTTTAAAGCATATTATTCATAATTTTCTACTATGAATTACTTTATTAGCTTAAAAATCTGATCAACTGGTTTTATTATGACAATTGTGCCACTAATCTTCATTAATTGGTTATTTGTCCATGAAAGATCTTTGGAAACATGTGAGTAACACAACTGTAAAAAATCTTTTTTGGGGAAAAAAAGTCAAATAAATACAATAGCAAAGACATAAAACTGCACAGCAGGCGCTGAGGAACAATTGTGGCTCAAGGCAAAATTGATAAAGCATAGATGTGTCTTATCTGCAGTGCATAGCAAAAGCTCCTTACCAAGTAAGCAGGAGTAAAGTCTCATCATGCTGTATGTCAAGTGCATTGGAGACGTGTGAACCAAAAATTTGCATTCAAGGCGTATAAAGTCCAAACAAGGCTGAATGAGCCAGTTAAACATGTCATTAATCTGAAAGTAAAATAAACAGTTACAAAAGCTTATTCTTTAAAGGCTTAATACATGAACTGAATGAGCAAAACAATAATACAAAAATCGAGCAGATGGAGAGTCTGCAGCAGGATTTGTTTTTTGTGGAGATGTGAGTAGAAGGTTAAAGGAGTTGCCTATTTATATATAAACAAGTCATTTTATCCTGCTCTTAAAAAACTTAGGATTTGGCTACTGAGAAAATAATATACGTATTTAGCAATAACAAAAAAGAGATATACACATGGAATTCTATTAGTAGTGCTTTAGTAAGGAACACTGCAGGATATGTGGCAGGCAGTTAGCTTGGTGGAAGTAGGCAAAACAGGGGACCAAATTGTTTTTAGTCCACATGGAATGTTCCACACATTAACGCATAAGCAACGTTCTAGAGCAGTGATGGCACAGGTGCCAACTCTGGCACTTTGGAGTCTATGATATGGCACCCTCCGTCAGCATACAGGGTAGTAATCGTTATTATATGAAGGTAAACCAAAATAAAATGCAGTTTCTCTTATAGCACTGTGCTCTGATGCCGTGGAGACCTCAGGGCACCACATATCCCTTCCGCCTTGAAGCAGAAGCTTAGCGAGATCTAGCTATTGCCATCAAGATTCTGCTTGTATCACAATGTCATTGTCTAGATCCGTTATAGCGGGACTTAGCGGTACATTGAAGTGGAGGGTATGGGGAACCGTGAGACTGAGAAACGGAAGGCATGGATACAAAAACAGAAGAGGTGGATCAGACTATGACGAAACGTTCATTTTGAGATGACTTTGTTTTCTACCGAAATATGGGCACCTGAGTTTAAACACCTTCATAATTCACAGTTCAGTTCTAGAGTTCTATTGCCCCCATAAAAGTAGCATATTTCATGTAATCTAAATGTCTGTAAAGATCAGATTACTTGAAAGGCACAGACCATCATTAGTCTATACTGTGCTCTAGGCACAGGGAGTAGTGACCAACCGAACAACCGTCGCGGCCAACAGTATAAGGTGAGTCATTTTTGAAAATTTTAACAAAAAAATTATTAAATTAATGTTTACTTATACAGCAATAATAATGTACACATTGCTTGGGGTATTAAAAAGTATTTAGATTTTAACTGAAACTTCCCAATATACAATGAAGGGAGAGCCCTGCTCACAAGCTTATCATCTAGAGTAGGGTGACCAGATGTACCTGGGTTAAAAGCACTGTCAATGGGCCAAATGTGTTCCTGAATCAGGGGCAGGCTAGCCTACACCCAATGCCGGGTTATTAGAGGGTTTTCTCAATAAGCCCGATCTGACACAAAATCAGACCACATTGCGACTAGTGGCTAATCAATAAAGCCGATCTTGTTAAATTTCGCTGACATTGGGCTGAAATGTTGGTTATTTGGTTCGGGAACTTGGCCTCGTGAACCCATAGGATTCACTGTATTTTTTAAAACAAAACAAATAGACCAAATTTGGCAAAAATTTGCACATTTTCAACAATTCATTTCATCAAATAAAAGTTGGAGAATTGAACTTTTAAGTCCACAAAAATAAAAAATAAACATTTTTTAATGACTAATTGACAAGTTAATTGTTTATTCTTTGCTGCAATAACATAGTTAATAGAAAAAATATCATGATTTTAATATTATAAAAAAAATATGCGATCAGACCGAAATTGGCCATACTGAATAGCCAAGTTGCAGATTTCTCCACAATTCGGCTATTAGCCCTGGCCTGGCCTAATTTTGGGACAGATTAGGGCTTTTTGAATAAACCCTCTAGTGTAATATCCAATGGCTTTCTTGGAAATCTTTTATTATAGTTATAGCAAACTTTATCACTCGTGTCTTGGCCACTGAATATTAACTCAAAACATATTTTTTTTTCAATCCAAGCAATAAGGTAGCACCCAGCATGAGATTCAACCTTCTACATAAAAATTCCCCATCAGGACACTGCTGTGCAATTGATTAAGAGACATGGGCGCATGCATTCTTATGCTGCATTTATGTATAGCTACTGTTGCTAATTTGAAACCTAGATATATAGGTTTATCACGTGTGCGGACGTCAGTGCTTTCAACCAAGATTGATTGGGGAATCGTTCATAGATACAGGAAGGGGGAAGGGGGGGTTGAGGCGTGCAGGAATTTGCTGTTAGGTTTAATTAAATTGTTTTCTGGACATCATCCCAGCAATGAGGTTGTTTAATTGTGTTTGCAATAGTCATTATTCTGCTGTCTATGTGCGTGATACTGCATCACTAAGGTCGTAACCTGTAAAGTGCTAGACATTAGGACACTGATTTATACAGCAGCAAACAGGAAAGAGGTTAATGTTTTATTCTTGGTGCATTATTACATCTTCAAATATATTTGGGTCTGTTAACTAAATAGTGACCTGTAGTCACCTGAAAACTGAATTGCAAATATCATGAAAATCATTCCAACTCTATCAATGCCTGATTTCTGAAATTCACCTGTCAGTTCACACTTTAGTGAATAGACACCCTAACAGACGTATCCATAAAAAAAAAACTTTTATAAACCTATATATATATATATATATGTATAATTAGCTTGCAGACTATTTGTCCTGGCGAGGAGCAGTAACTGCCACACTCTTATTTTTCCGTGTGCTTCCCATAAGTGGACTTGACTTGTAGTGTGTGCGGAATGCCGAGCTACTTGGCCCTTCCTGGAAACCTCTGCAATCTCTGTGAAAGAGACACATTTGTATGGAATCTATAGACCCCCATTCTCCCCACTCTCCTGTCTCTATTTATCTATGTCCATCAGAATCTATCTTCCTCAATTTTGCTTTTCCCTCCCTGAGATGCAATTTCCTTTCCCCTTATTCCACCTTTCTGCTTTGTGCGGCTTTTTTTATTACCACAAAATATCTGATGGGAAACTGCCTTCTTTAGATTTGATAATAAGTCCATGTAAGCACTGAGACATCAGTTAGCAACTCTGCCCTTGCCATTCAGCTTGTCGATCATTACATTCATAGGTGATCGATAAAGTTCTTTTTGAATCCCAGCATGTTTCAACACCGGTGCTATTAAAGTATAATTTCTTGAGAGATGGGCAAGAAAAATCTTTTCAAGTAAAGAAATGTAAAAACCTGCACTCATGGTACAAACAAACCTACTAGCCTTGCGAAACACATTTCAAAGAAGTCAGTGTAACACCTACAGTTTTAGAAGTTTAGCTATAAATATCACAAAATTATTTTTGTAAAACATTAGAAGCTAGTTGTCATTTATAATGGGATTATATTAACCATATTAGCATCAGGAACCCAAGCAAGGTGTTGGTCACCCAGGGCCGGCCTTTGGAGTGTGCCACCTGTGCGACCCCAGCGGGTGCCATTTAAAAAGAGGCACTGGCTGGGGAAATCAAAAGATCTCCCCTCACCAGCCCAACTGCTTCACTGGGGTGCAGCGGGCAGCATGAGCTGAGTAAGTGCTGCACGCACTCCCCGCGCGTAATGATGATTCAGGGCATCGGAAATACAATGCCCTGCATCATCAATACATGCAGGGAGCGCGGACTCTGCAGAGCTCATGATGCCTGCTGCTCCCCAGTGAAGCAGCAACTTCAAGTGAGAAGGGAGGGGGAGAGAAAACAGATATGATTGGGGGAGAGAAAGAACAAATGGGGGGGAGAAAGAACAGATGGGGGAGAGAAAGAACAGATGGGGAGAGAAAAAAACAGATGGGGAGAGAAAAAAACAGATGGGGAGAGAAAGAACAGATGGAAATGAGAAAGAACAGATGGGAGAGAGAAAGAACAGATGGAGAAAGAAAGAACAGATGAAGGAGAGAAAGAGCAGATGAAGGCGAGAAAGAACAGAGGAAGGAGAGAAAGAACAGATGGGGAGAGAAAGAACAGAGGAAGGAGAGAAAGAAGAGATGGGGAGAGAAATAACAGTTAGGGGCAGAGATAGAACAGATGGGGAGAGAAAGAACAGTTAGGGGCAGAGATAGAACAGATGGGGAGAGAGAACACTAATTGGGGGAGAGAGAGAACTGATTGGGGTGAGAGAGAGAACAGATGGGGAGAGAGAACGTATGTGGGGTGGAGAGAGGGAACATGTATGGGGTAGAGATATAATATATAAGGGGGGAGAGAGAGAACAGATGGGGGAGAGAAAGAACAGATGGGGGAGAGAAAGAACAGATGGGGAGAGAGAACGGATGTGGGGTGGAGAGAGAGAACATGTATGGGGGAGAGAGAGAACAAGTATGGGAGAAGAGAGAGAACAGATATGGGGGGAAAGAGGGAACAGATTGAGGGGTAGAACAGATATGGGGGAAGAGAGAGAAAAGATATGGGGGAGAAAGAGAGAGAGAGAGAGAGAGACAGATATTGGGGGAGAGAGATAACAGATATGGGGGGGGGGAAGGAGAGACAGACATGGGATGGGAGAGGAGAGAGAAGTGGGAAGGGAGAGAGACAGACATGGGAAGGGAGAGGAAAGAGACAGGCATGAGACAGGAGAGGAGGGGAGCGCCCGCATCGGGCGTCTGAACACTTGAGGCAGGCCCTGTGGTCACCTTTCTATTATTAAGATCATTGCCACTCTCAACTTTCAAGAAATAGACTTCTTATTTCTTAAAGCTTTTCCTGTTTTCTACGCACCCTCTATGTAGCAATATCAGTTTATTTATCTATTGCTTTCTACCCAGTGGGAATCTATTCAACCCTCAGGGTTGCAGGTTCAATTCCTAGCAGGGTCAACTCAGCCCTTCATCATTCCGAGGTAGAATGAGCACCATTAAATTAATTAATAATTGATTAATTAATTAATGGAAACAAGCCCCTTTTGGGAACAAGTTACTTAAAAATTTGAGAATATCTGAATGTACCATTCCTGTTTTTAATTTATTAGTATTATAATAGCATTATAAAAATGATTATGAAAAGTATGTAACTATTTTCATAGTACAATACTGTCCTATAATGTCTTAAATCTGGAAAAAGACCAGTGAGCCTTTCCTCTGAAATCACTTATTACGCAAGCTGTAGAATATGTTAATACTGAGGATTTTCAGTGAGGTTGACTTAGCCCTTCATCCTTCCGAGATAGATAAAATGAATGCCATTAAACTGGGTAATGGTAACAATCCATTGATGTTGGGCAATTGTAAAATCCCCAAGACTTACTTGAAAACAAAAGAATAATGTCTCAATGTAGCTTTCCTGATTAAATACTTTTGTTGTTAATTAATGTCAATATTACTTTATGGGTTTTAAATGGCATCTTTATGAAGCCATTAAAAATGAAGCCATTTATGAAATAAAATAAATCAAGCTTGTAATATATAGCTGGCAGAAACATTATGACATGATGTAATGGTCAGCATGTTAAGCTCAAAAAAATCCTACCTCCCTTTCATTAAGACATTCTGTTTATTACAATGTATTATAAACTGTAGGGACAAAATACAACCTTAACGCTAGCAAGAATAACATAAGAAACAGTAAAGATACAGGTTATGTGGTGTTAATTATGCAGCATGTTAAAAGGACTCTGTCACCTAAATATTGCTGATCCTGTGAATGCAGAGAATAAAAAGTGATGAAAAATGATTTATATGTTGTTTTCACGGAATTGCAAACAAATGCAATTAAGAGAAAAACATATTTTAAATGTGTCTGTGGTGGCTCCTGTTTATGACATCACCTTGAGGCTCGATACGCAAATTACATGATCTAATTCATAATTTCATAATTCATATAAGACATATTTCTAAAACAAACCCTGATAAGGCTGCCTAGAAAATAAAAATCAATAATTAATTCTGAGCAATTGGTTTTTATCTGCCATTGAATTTTGTCAGTTCGGATTGATCTACAGAGATAGAGTTTATTAAACACGTCTGCTTATTTTACCACACAGATCATTTTGATCCTATCTGTCATTCAACTGCACATCCATTTTACAGCAGGACGATCATTTAAAAGGACCACAGCAAATCAAGTAATTATGCAAACGGATCGTAGACATTATGTAAACAGGCGGCTATCAATATCCCAGTTAAACGCAGCTTGCTGATCCGTGGAGAAATCTTTTCTTTTGTTATTTACTCAATTACTGAAGCAAAATTGTAACTCACTTCAAGGCAAGCTGCTATGCTCCATATAGTTTTTTCAACAGACGGACATGTTGTTTGGAATATTGAGTGAGAACACCCAGATCTGACACAAGACTCCAAACAACATGTCCGCCCCCCTGACAGAGCTATATGGGGTAAAGAGGGCCCAGTAAGGAACTCTATTCTTTCTTTAAAGTATTTTTATATACTATACTGCTCTTTATACATAATTAGATCTAGCTATACTTACCTACTGCTATCTATCCACACGTTTTACCCATATCCATCCAACAATCCCTATCTATTTCTATACATTTATATCTAGTTTCTTATATCCATTTGTATATATTTATGTATCCATCCCTGTTCATCCATTCATGTCTATCCATCCCTGACCATCCATACATTCAAACACACCATCTCTGCCCATTTGTCTCCACCCATACATTCCTATCCATCCACCTTTCTCCATCCATTCATTCCTATTCATCCAGTACTAATATATACCCATTCCTACCCATTTATATACACCTATCCATGAGCATCTATGCATTTATATCCATTAATTCATCGTCATCAATCCTTATGTATCTATCCTTCCATCTATCTGTTTAATACCAGAGCACTGACAGGCTTTGAAACCATTGTAACTATTCTCCTTTAATACCATATACAGCTTTGTGATGATTTAAGATACTGAGTGCTTCAGTAATGAGCTATTTCTTTGTATGCACCCACTCGAGATTACATCTGGGTTTCTGTAGTCATGTCTCCTTTTGACCTACATTTTTACACAGGTATTTACATGACAGCTTGCACACATATGTTACCAAAATGATGTGATTGACTGGGAATGATCATATGTATTTAATATAGTAGTTCAGAAACAATCTGGTACACTGTAATGTAGATTCCATTATAATGTTCTCACTGTGAATATAATTAAAAACCCAATATTATTATTATAGTATTTGTAGGACCTGCAGTTCCCCTCTATCAGATCTAGAGATACAAGTCCCCTGAGAAACAGATCACTGCATCTTTTATATCCACTATGTGAGTAATAAAAAGAAAATGCTGGAAAGGCTGTGCGTGATCTGCGGTTTGTTTCTCTTTAAATTCTCGTTGTCGGAGTTTGCAAAGATGGGAAATGAGATATCAGTAAAACAGTGCATAGTATGAGGTGCTGTTAAGATTTAAGATGTAAAACTGCTACAAACAGCTATAGTTAAAGGGACACAAGCTGATTCACATTCAGCTTAACCTTTAATCTTAGGCAGAGCTGATCTGAGTGTAGACAGACTCTTGTTTCTGCAAATAAGCAGTAAGAGGGACTTAGGGTCTCTCACAACCAGTGTTTATTTTGTTGACAAAATATTTTCATCATAGTTTTAGGGAACTGCATGTTTCCAGTGACAGCAACAAAACAAGGGTCTAGGACACTTCAGCGCGGCGACTTCATCGCTGACAGTTCAGCGCGGCAGTTAGAACGCTGAACTGTCAGCAATGAAGAATAACGCGGCCGTTTCATCGCGGACACGGCTATGTAAGAGCTGACAGTTCAGCGCTGAACTGTCAGCTCTTACAAACGTACAAGTTAAAATAAAATACCCCCCCTAATAAATGATTCCCCCCCAAAACCCCAATACAAAAATGAACCCCCAAACCCCAATACTAAAATTAACCCCCGAACTCTAATACTAACCCCCGAACCCTAATACTAACCCCCTAAACCCTAATACTAACCCCCGAACCCTAATACTAACCCCCTAAACCCTAATACTAACTCCCAAACCCTAATACTAAAATTAACCCCCTAAACCGTAATACTAAAATTAACCCCGAACCCTAAAAACTAATTCTAACCCCCTAAACCCTAATTATAACCACCCTAAACCCCAATACTAAAATTCTAATTCTAACACTCTATCTTCTAACTCTAACACATTAAAACTCACTTTTAGCGATGAAATGTCCCGCGATGAAATATCCCGCGACGAGCTGTCGTGTGGTGAAGCGGCTGCGCGGATGCAGATGCGATGAAGTTTCCCATCCCCAAAAAACAATAACTAAATAAAAACAAAGGTAGTAGGACAAATACTATGACAAGCATTCATTGCAATTATCGTCAACCGACGAAAATGTGAGGACTATTGCATTTACCTATTACGACTTTCGGGTTCTGGTTCCCAGTCCCCTGACTATCGGCAGCTGGACTTGTTGAGACACAGGCTCTGTGTGTCTGCCTGCTGCCTGGAACAATGCCCTGCAAACTGCAGATGAAGTGGGTAACCCTCCATCTGATTCATCTGGTACTGTCACGTGAGTGGTTCCCCTCCCAACTCCGTAGAAAGTTAACCTAACACTATGTAACAGCCTTCTCAGACCTTATCCCTGGCCAGGGCCGGCCTTAGGGGTGTGCGACCTGTGCGAGCGCACAGGGCGCAACACCCCAGGGGGCGCCCTCCCGCCGAAAGAAAGAAAAAAAGCCGGTAGAGGCACTGGCTGGGGGAGATCAAAAGATCCCCCCTCACCAGCCCTCTGCTCGGCAAGCTCTGCTGGATCCAGGGAGGGCGGAGCTAACCCGGCTTAGCATTGTCGCTCCGCCCCCACCCTGTGAAGCAGAGCAGCGTCTGCTTCACGGGGAGCCACTGGCAGCATGAGAAAGTGCTGCTCTGCTCCCCATGCCTGCATTAAGCATGGGGAGCCGAGCAGCACCTTCTCTTGCTGACCTGGGCCCTTTGCCATCAAAATTAACCCTGCTCACAGCACTAGCAGATAAATAGACGGCGACCAGATCAGCCTGTATGCTTCGCAGAGAATCACGGAAGCTGCTAATCAGGGGATAAAATGGCTCATTCATTTAAAGTATGTGTCATTTATCCTCACAGTAGGGCAAGTAGACATTTCACTTGTGCTTCCAGAGTAACAGTACAAATGAAAAAAGTTTAAAAAAGAAAAAGGGTGGTTGTCACAGAGAGTGCACAGAAGAAGAAGCTTTTGTTATTGAGCATTTTTATGCTATTTAATAATTTGCACCCATGACAATTTAGATTAAACATAGTGTGCTGTAAGTGTTTTACTGGTTAACATTGGTATCTCCAAGTTAAAACATCATGTAGAGTGCTCATTTATCATTCAATGCATAAGGTTAATTTAAAACAGTCACGTCCAGAGACAGGATGTATTTAGACACAAAACAAAAAAAGGCTATGTGACTCATAATAAAAGCATCAATTCAATGAAAAGGAAACAGTACATGATTTCATACATAACCTCCCCTGTGTACACCTATAATAAAGTATGATGCATTCTGGGTCTCGGCATGTGGCCTGTGTGATCCTGATCTATTTTTCTCCCACAATCAAGAAAATGTAATGCTTGATATTGATTTATCAGTGTATTATTTATGTTAAAAAACAGACCTTCCTAGATTAATCAAGTCTCTGATATCCGTGCAGTCCCCATTCTAATAAAATAAAAAACGACATAGCCCTTTACTGTTGGGATTTGGAGCTGCTTATTAATGCCAATCAGTATTGCTGCCAATTGACAGTCACGTAAATCTTAGCTATTGTACTTTGAATTAATTTGGGTGATTCACATTCTCACCAAATCCCTGTGTTCTTTTGTCAGGCTTTCAGGCAGTGTATTCATGTAGGAGTCTTTCAGAGGGGTCCATCCGAGCTGGTGGGGTTCCATATAGATCATACCACACCTGGGTACATTATAACACACAACAAACAGGATGACGTACATTGTGCTAGGAATAGAATTACAGCTTTAGCTGGAGAATTTAAAGAAAAAGAAGTTCAGTTACCGGCTCACGGTTGCTGGAGATGCCTGCTCCAAGTCAGCGGGCTCAAAAATTAAACTCATTTTTGAGTTCATCTGGATGATCTCGCCACTCATCAAGCACAACTAAAAATGACAAAAAACATTTGATTCATTTGTAGAAATGTGATCCTTCGCTGGATACAGCAAAACAAATGAAAAAGAAGCAGTACGGCTCAATTGAAAATAATATTTTATCATATAGAGAATTGTTGGAGTCAAAGGAACCATCTTATAAAAGAATAAGGGATCAAAGCTGGGAAAAAAAGGAAAAGAGGACTGAAGAAAAGTAAAACAGAGCAACATAATCAAAAGCCAAAAATAAGTAATGTAGCCAAAACACTCAAATAGGTATGAAAAAGAAAACTAGAGCACACCAGTAAACATAGGAAAAAGTAGCAAAATATAAAAAAGGTATGCTAAAAAATGAAAAACAAAGCCAATTCAGGTTTGTAGCAACAAAAAAAGTATAACTTAGATACATGAAAGAACGTTATTTTGAGCAAAGTGAGTACTCCCAGCGATGTTCAGATATAATACCCTATATAACAAATAGTTCACCATTAGTCTGGGTAAATACAGTATTTAAAAACAAGTACATCATAGTGTGTATTAGAAAAATGTATATACACCACAATCAAAAAGCAAAAAATACCTCTTGCTGTAAACTATTTCATGTAAACTTGGCCCAACAGAAATCAAAATGAGTAGATACAATGTCAACAAAGTACGTCTCAACCATCAGTGGAATAATACAGCAGGAGCTCACTGTAGCAGATCAGTAACAGAAACCAAAAATCAATGAAACATCCAGGCTTTAAAGTGTAGGCATCTGGGTATAGTCAACATGCTGAGGACTGAGAATAGCAGTGTACACAATACGCGTTCGGACCGCCAGGTCGTTCACTGGCAGTGAAGGCTCCGAACACATGGAATATTTTTTATTTAGGGTATTTTCAACATCGCTGAGAGTATATGCCCTACATGGGAGAGTGTATTGAAGGTACACTTGCACCAAAATACTTATATTCCTATAGTAGCCTTAAAACACATGTATTGGGAACATCAAACCTATACTCTCCTAGCTTCTCTACACCAACGAGTACTACACATGTCCAGTGTGGGCTTTATTTATGAAACTGCAGAGAACTGAGGTGGAATTGCAAACATAACGACATAGTAGCCCAGTTGGAAAAATTCTACGCAATTCTTTCTTTCATGAATATATTCTGCTCTGCTACGCTTGGTTTGAATTATGACTGATGGTATATTAACCCTAATTTTTGGGTCTCAGCTTATTGTGAGGTTTAAAACTGTATAATACAAAATGGATAAAAAAAATAAAACAAACATGTATTGTAAAAAAACAATATAAAATAAATCCTTTAATAAACAGTAGTTGTTTTAAAGCTAAATAATGTCTCTCTACCTCATATATCAGTCTGTCTGTGTTTGTCTAACGTAGTCTGCAAATGCTGAGTAAATGGTTGGCGCTACATAAAACAATGTGATGTAACGATCATGGATCAAACATTTTCCATTTTCATGGAAAAACATGTAATGTATGAAACAAAATAAAAAATTTCTTACCAACTGACCTTGAACCTTGGTTAGAAAATGTGCTAAAAACAGAAAAAAAGATGGAAACGAGAAAGAAGAAGAAATGAGTTTGTAAAGAGAAGATAAACAAAAAAAAGGCTAGGGATCTGCACATCCCAGACATGTAAGCATAATTATTTTTCCGTATAGAAATCCCTTATCGCCACCGTAAGGGATCATGGGTAGTAATAAATAAATATGGTATTTGCAGACCATTAAGGATGGCCTAGAAACATAGCTCAGGACAGAGGTGCGGTGCCAGAAAGTGATAGCTGTCCACAATGTCTATGAACTAAGTCACTCTATATTGTCCTGTATTGTTAGACTCAAATATCTCAAATTAATTTACATTTATATACAAACCTTTTTTTTTTTTTTTTTAGAGAGAGCAATGCACAATATAAAAGTAGCACAGTACAAGCGGCTTTTTTATATTATTTTTTAATGGAATATCAGAAAAATCAAGAAAAACCATTAAACATACAGAAAGCAATTAAGATTATTAACTCTATTTCGAGCGTCTGTGCCGCCCCGGCCAGAAAAGCACTTTTTTTAAATGAAAAACAAAGACTTTGTAGAAATCATTTCATGAAGCTACTCTTCACAGAGCCAGTCGAGAAACTTTTGATCACTAGCGTGTGCTTATGTGTCAATCATATAGGCTGGGAGAGAGGAAAGTATTTTGTCAGTGCGGGACACCAATGTGAGCAGGTGGAAAAATGTATCAGTGAAGATGGAGAAAGTAGGTAAGAAAATTAGAACCAGAGCCAGAGCCTCAGAGGAGTTACACGAGATGTCATCACTAGATGAGGGAGTATAGACAATCCTGTAGATCCACAGGCATGTTGGACAGGACAAAATTAAGCATTAGATGAATCCTTTCAAATTGCAATACCCTTTAATAATTTGGCAAAAAGACCCTGTGGTGTGAAAAACAGAGCATACAAGCAAATTTATGTTAGCAAGTAGCCTTTGCATTTAATACCCTTTTTGCTCTGTCTGTGTGAATATACATCTATATATTCAAGTAGTTGCCTCGGGATTGGCTTGTTTACCTTTTTGTTGTCATCTAGCACAGTGTTCATGTTTTCTATCCACACAGCATCCACTGGGCCATCAAATACGATCCACTTTCGGTCATCAGTTGTTGAGGATGCTTGTTCGCGGAAAGTCGTAGCCAATACCCCATCTGTCCATTCGTGGCTCACTGGGTCAAAACATCCGTACAGTTGACCCATGGTGATGGCTTTTGGGTTGATGATTCGAAACTCGACTGCATACTCGTCCATTGATTTTGCTTAACAAATGTAACAAAAAATAAAATATAATGTCAGAGAAAACTATTGTAATTGTAGGGTTATCATTTATTTATTGTTACAACTTCCTTTGTCCATTTAATATGGGGGGGGGGGCATACACTCTAGATTGTAAGCTTGCGAACAGTGCTCTGCGCTTGTTCGCCTATCTTAGTATATATTCCCCCTCTTTGCTCCGTACCTAGCGTTACGTAAATTGTTGGCGTTATATAAATAAATGTCAATGTAATGTAGTCTTGGCAGAAGCAAATTTGCTTAAAAAATGAAGCAAAGACTAGGGAATTCCATCTCACTGATCATAGCTCCAAGTCTGCAGATCTCTCTCCATCATTGCTTGACTTCCAAATCAAACAAAAGATCCCTTCTATGTGATTAAAAGATGACAAGGTGAGTTCAGTGCCTCTTTAACTGAAAGATTGCCACAAGTGTAGACATTTTAAATATACATGCTTTAATGAAGGAAGATTTGATGCAAGATTCCAAACTACATAGAGGCGCTCTAATAGACCATTTCTATATAAAATGTTGACACTTCTGCAATATTTCAAATAAAATGCACCTGTTTTTGCCTACAGTTGTCACTTAGTATGATGAGAAGTGTAATCTACAACTGCAGAAATAAAAGCAATGCTGTGGAATTCTAGCATCCCTCCAAAGTGTCCCTATTTAAGGGGACAGTCCCTATTCCGGGCCAACTCCCTCTATTTTACTCTCTTTTCTAGGATCACAGAGCTTCACAATATTGAAACTTGCAATACAGTGTGCGTAAATGGCTGTAAATGAGTTAATGTAAACAAAATATTATTCTTATTCTAAACGACTTGTAAATTACAAAAATAACTAGCAATTGGTCACTTAAAACTTCCCAGTAAAGCCACACATATAATCAGCCATTCCCCCAATAATCCAGCTCTTGTGGACTACGTTTCCCACCATGCTTAGCTGGACAAACGCAAGATGTAAAAAGGTGTGGGGGGCCACTGCAATATTTCTGCACTGTTAGCAGTGGTACAGGTTTCACTCAAAAACAATCATCCTTTTTACCTGCGTACAAATCAGCAAGTGCCCCTGCCAGCACTTTGTAAGCACATGTTTTTCCACCCATAGGGTCTCCGACAATCATGAACCCATGACGCACCATCATCATTTCATAGACCTATAGTATTAAAAAGAGATCAGGGTTTAGATTACACTAGGCAGGAATTCATGAAAGAAAGAATTGCAAGAATCGAGAATTTCAAACTTGAATGAACACTAAACAGTTTTTAACCCTTGCTTCCATGAAAAAAGCAAGGATTAAAAAACATGCCTCAAGAGTTTGGAGTAAACCCGGCATGTATCTTAATAGATATGCAGGGGTTTACTCTCTGTTGTGTCTCACACTGTCTGTGCGCACCCAGCCAATCAGAGAAGGGGTTTGCCCCGCTCTGTCTACCGAATGAGGGGTCTCTCACTGCTAGCACAGTGAGAGCCCCTCGTTTTTGCATGGAATCAGCGGGGGCCTACTTAAGGTTCCCCCTGCTGATCTCATGCAAAAAGTGCTAGCAGAGAAAGACAGTCGCCGACCAGACGGCTGCCTGCTTCCTATGGAAGTATGGCAGCTGCCAGTCAGAGGATACAGCAGCACAAGTGAAATATAACGTTTAGTGTTCCTTTAAGGCCAAAGTAGCCGAGTTGGAGTCCCATTCAGCTGCAAATAAAGTGTAGTAGATTGCTGTTACAATTGTAATAGTCCTACCTACCACCACAAACCTTTCTTTTTGGATATCACTAAATTTTGAGGCTCTCTATAGTCACATACATTAAAAACATGTACAACTTACAGACAAGAAGCTAGGCAAAACTGCCCCTTTAAGATAAAACACTTTCAGCACACTGGGGGGTAGATGCAATGTCGACTGGACTGGTATGGTTACACGTGGTCTGTGGTTGTGAGGCTGGTTGGATGTATTGCTAAATTCTCTGAAACACCTTTGGAGACGGCAAAATGAACATTCAATTCAAAGGCAACAGCTCTGATGGCCATTCCTGCAGTCAGCATGCCAATTGCATGCTCCCTCAAAACTTGCAATATTTTTTGTGCTGGGTGATAAAACTACACATTTTTTAATTTTGTTCAGTGTATACTGTTTTTATCATCATTATGGTACCCCCAACCCCCCCCCCCCCCACACACACTTTTCTAATATTTGTCTTGAGTTTAGAAATATCCATTTTTAATAGTTTTTCTGCTGTTTTTTTGCAGGTTATAGGATAATAAGTGATAGTAGTGTTTTTTGTTTTCTTACTATTTTCTTCTTTAGTGTTCTTAGACCTATCCCTAAGTTTAACCCTCTCCCTACATTTACTTCTAAACATAAATCTAACCCTAATTCTACCCTAACTCATTTGTAACGCTAACTCTAACTCTAATCCTGACCCTATCTAGGGTTTATAGGTCTAGGATTAGTTCTGCTCTTTTTGTTTAATGTAATATTTCTTACTGCCTCTACCTTGCCGGGTACAGGGCTGCGCCATATTAGAGGAGCATGCCTGGGGGGGGGGGGGGGGGAGCAATTTTTGTGTGGCATTGTAGCTACACTGGTAAAGCATAGGAAGTGGCCGTTGATTGCTGTCTATGCGTTTTTTTACCGCATGATGTGCCATGCATATCACTTGTTACTAAATGCATATTTTTCATGAAATGCCTGGCACTGCACATGTTGGGAAGGGGTTAAAAAACACAACACAACCTGTGTAAGGAAAAAAGTTAAAGTGACTCTGTCATGTGTTTTCAATTTGTTTGCGGTGTCTCCTGTTTATGACGTCACCTGTGGCTTCATATGCAAATTGACAATTTTTGCATATGAAGCTATAGGTGATGTCATAAACTAGACTCCCATGCCCCCCAACTGCATTACGCAGGACAGTCCGGATTCTAAACCGGAATCCCATGTTCCCGCGTTCCAGTTTCCAGGGCCAGGACTCAGGAGTATGAATACTTTGCATGCACAGTGGTCTGCACAAACACAGTATCACTGTAAGTTTGTGTGACAGAAATACTGCACAAGACTTTCAACTATTGAAGCCTCGCCTCCCAGTGCCCCTGGTCGACAAGTAATAAACTTGTATGGCAATAAATAGGTATGGACAGTACAGACACATTTAAAAGACATTTTCTCTTAACATCCAGTATGTATTTGCTTGCAATGTAATGATAATTTTTTTTTAACATTTTTATTTATATTTATTCTCTGTATAAAGTGACCTTTCAAGTGCTATGGTAGATCACTCCATGAAATCCATGCTGTGGAAGTGGTTACACATTTATACATTATTCCTAATATAGCTAGGCCTCCCCAAGCAGCATAGAAATAACAAAGTGAACAGTTCCAACACATAAACAATCATATATATTAACATCACCTGAGTTATTTTGCTGATGAACCACGGAACAGCCTGTAGTTTCATTTTTGCAATATTTTCTTTCAGAGCATGGACAAAAAGATCATAATCTGGCTTGGGAAGAACTACTCCTGGAAAAAGATCAGAAATAATTCCCTGGGAAAAAAAAAATGAAACCCACAGATTAATAGTCAGCCTCCGGATATTTCCCAGTGTGATTTATTAACACGATAAATAGTATAGGGTTTTAAATCAATTTGTGAATGATGCTGATCTATTCATAGAAACATAGAATGTGTTGGCAGGTAACCATTCAGTCTATCAATAAATCCAACCATGTTATCAAGGAAGAATGCTGTAGTGTAACGATCATGGTCACTCCGGGGTGGCACTGGGAACCACTGAAATTACTGGCCAATAAGGGGTGGACTGCCATGCCAGGCCTTGGTCATGGACAGGAACCATATGGCACTATGTAAGTGGGGGGGGGGGGGGAATATGGCATTATGGAAAGTGGAAGGATATATGACACCTTGAAAAGTAGAGGTGGGATATAAGTGGCATTGTTGGTCTCACATTATGGGGTTGGGCCCAAGGGAATTTTTCGCACTGGAGCCAAGTGGTTTCTAGTTTTTACAAATATTGGTGTTGATATAGTTACCTATATATACACTTAAAGGAAAAGTAAACTTTTTTTCTATCAAAAGTCTGCATGAATATAAACTAGCAGGCACTTTTTATGGCAGCCGCCATGATTCCTTGGTCAGGTCTAACCGAGTCCCCTTTGTTGATCCCCTTTGAAAACAACTTTTTTTTAAAAAAAATGCTTTGTAAAACACAAATATAATAAAGTGTATATATGTGGAAAATGGGCTTGGATGAAAAACACTTCTCAAGCACCAAAATAATTATGATAGACGTTCATTACGGCTATGGAGTTTTGTAGACAAGGCGGAAAAGGTGTCCATTGTCTCTCACATCTTTGTTATACAAGAACCATTTAGTTATAACATTTTTTACAGTTAAAAAACATGTAAAAAATAAATCCGCATTTGGATTTTATTGACGTGATATTTCTCAGATCACTGACTCCTATTTGCCAGGTCGTTAGTGGCATGGCAAAGAAATAAAGGACACATGGATGAATTATGGATTTGTTTAATGATGTCAATGATCTTTAACGACACATTAACCTCCATGTCATAGACTGATAGCTTTACGAGTTCATAGTATGCCATTACAAATGACATTATATAAAATACAAATAAGTTGTTTTTAGATTATTTAGTAGCCTCTTGGAGTTTGAAAATGAATTGATTATACAAACATGTGCATTCATGGAAACTCTTAAATGGAGTGATTATCAAAATCTTGACAATAATAATCCTTAGGTTGGTCCTTCATGTTACATGTAAGTGAAAGTTGAGCAGAATTATAAGGCCTAAAACTGCTGTTAGGCCTGGATCTGGGCCTGGCGGAGTTACACGTTGTGCTTGGTGTAACCATTGCTGGGATTGAACCCTGGACCGCTGTGTTTCTGGTGCCTGTGTCTGTTCCGTGCTCCACCAGAGGGCTTGGTTTTCAGTACTTCTTTGTGCCTGCCTGTGCCCCTGACCTGGATTGTCTCATCATTTGCCTGCCTTCTGTTACCCTGACTTTGGTTTGTTTATTGGATCTCCTTGTGTGTGCCTTTGTCCCTGACCCGGATTGTTCTGGAACTCTCCTTGTGGTAATTACATACTTGCTGATATATTCTGCATTCTCCCTGTGGATTATTAATGTTACACTTGCTTCTGTATGCTGCATCTTCCTGTGGATTATTGCTATACTCTTGCTGGCTTATGCTGCATTTTCCTGTGGATTATAACTATACTCTTGCCGGCTTATGCTGCATTTCCCCTGTGGATTATAACTATACTCTTGCCGGCTTATGCTGCATTTTCCCTGTATTATAACTATACACTTGCTGGCTTATGCTGTATTTTCCCTGTGGATTATAACTATCACGTTACTGGTGTATGCTGCATGTTCCTGTGGATTACTTTCCTCAAGCCGAACGGTTCTACGAATTGCTCCTGCAAATTTCATCAAACTGAACCACTCCACAATACACCTATTGAAGTGTATTCTGCAGAACACGCATCTACCACTTCTCCTCGAATACCCAGTCCTCGCAGGATGTCACGGAGCAGCGAAGGACGAACTCGCCAGGCAGAGTTCCATCATGACCGTTACACACGAGCCGAGTGCACGCGCATTTACCCTTTGCAGCATCACTCAACGAGCCGGCATGCTCGTCGTGATGTCACGCCCCCTTCCTCGCGCCAAGTTTAAAAGGAATCACTAAGCTTAGTACTATGCTTGGTGATTTTCGTGTATTCTATGCCTAAGCTTTTTACTTACCTTCCGTTTTTGACCTGGACTGCCTTCTCGTGTTGCCTACTTTCTGTTACCCGACTTTGGATTTTACCTTGTCTTCTCTTTGCCTGCCTGTCTTTTGCTGGTGTTATTGTTTTGTTCCCTGATCCACTGTTATCGATTTGGCCTGTACCCTGACTTCTCCGTCCTTCTCCAGTCCTGACCTTTTGGCTTGTGACCCCAACTACGTTTTCTGATTTGCCCGTTTGTTCCTGTTTGACAAGATGCCCAAAAGAAGACCGCAAAACCCTAATTGTGGCCGCTCAAAGCCTGGGGCTCCACCCTTGGGGGAGAGTGGTCACCCTGCACAGGGTATCACACCTGCTCCAGCCCTTGCATCTGGACTCCAGCCAGAACTGGCAACCATGCCGCTGACACAATGTTCCAGCCATACTATGGAGTCCGCAAGTGCTTATGCTATTACGCTTTTGATAGAGCAGGTGGGGACACTGTCAAAGTATATTCAGACGCTGCAGAAAAGTTTTTCTTTGCTCCAGGAAGAGGTACGTCTCTTGAGGTCAGCCTTTACCACTACCCAGTCTTCCAGTTCAAAAAAGCTGACCAGGGTGAATTCGGCACCAGAGCTGCGCTCCAAGAATCCGTGTACTGTTACCAAACAGCATACCAGCAATGTGGGTCTCCGTCTGCATCAAATCCCAGCCTTGGCCTTATTTGGAAAGGCACAGCCTTCTTCTGAAAAGAAAAGAGCCAGAGGTCCACTCACAGATGCAGAATGGTCCTGGCGCAGAGACCGCAACTTGTGCTTTTACTGTGGAGATTCTGGGCACTATATAAGTTACTGCCCCATTCGACCACCATTACCTGTTCACAAGAGGAGGACAATGGGACTGCAACCTAAGCCATCACCTGCATTTTGCTGCATGATGAAACGTCAGTCCCAAAAACCTGTTTCCTCCAGTTTGGAATGTCTGCCTGATAGCTCTGGTGAAGAGGAGGATGGAGAACCCAATTTCCTCGCCTCACGCAGAACTTTTCCAGCTGATGTCACTCTGGAGACTGTCCTAGTCAACCCAAAACCACAAGGTGTTGATTTTATATCAGCCTGCCAGGAACCCATGCCACCTTTACGTAAAGCCATGGCTGTAGCCCCTTCACCTAACCTCCATCTGAATGAAGAAAACTTTCTATCCCAGGTCATGCCACAGCCCAGCTCCTACCCAGCAGTATTAAAAAGGAACCAGAAGAAAACCAAGACACTAAGAAGAAAGTGTATAAGTCTGATGTAGGCGTTCAGTGCACGCCTTTTTTGGAGGGGGATAGTGTAACCATTGCTGGGATTGAACCCTGGACCGCTGTGTTTCTGGTGCCTGTGTCTGTTCCGTGCTCCACCAGAGGGCTTGGTTTTCAGTACTTCTTTGTGCCTGCCTGTGCCCCTGACCTGGATTGTCTCATCATTTGCCTGCCTTCTGTTACCCTGACTTTGGTTTGTTTATTGGATCTCCTTGTGTGTGCCTTTGTCCCTGACCCGGATTGTTCTGGAACTCTCCTTGTGGTAATTACATACTTGCTGATATATTCTGCATTCTCCCTGTGGATTATTAATGTTACACTTGCTTCTGTATGCTGCATCTTCCTGTGGATTATTGCCAAACTCTTGCTGGCTTATGCTGCATTTTCCTGTGGATTATAACTATACTCTTGCCGGCTTATGCTGCATTTCCCCTGTGGATTATAACTATACTCTTGCCGGCTTATGCTGCATTTTCCCTGTATTATAACTATACACTTGCTGGCTTATGCTGTATTTTCCCTGTGGATTATAACTATCACGTTACTGGTGTATGCTGCATGTTCCTGTGGATTACTTTCCTCAAGCCGAACGGTTCTACGAATTGCTCCTGCAAATTTCATCAAACTGAACCACTCCACAATACACCTATTGAAGTGTATTCTGCAGAACACGCATCTACCACTTCTCCTCGAATACCCAGTCCTCGCAGGATGTCACGGAGCAGCGGAGGACGAACTCGCCAGGCAGAGTTCCATCATGACCGTTACACACGAGCCGAGTGCACGCGCATTTACCCTCTGCAGCATCACTCAACGAGCCGGCATGCTCGTCGTGATGTCACGCCCCCTTCCTCGCGCCAAGTTTAAAAGGAATCACTAAGCTTAGTACTATGCTTGGTGATTTTCGTGTATTCTATGCCTAAGCTTTTTACTTACCTTCCGTTTTTGACCTGGACTGCCTTCTCGTGTTGCCTACTTTCTGTTACCCGACTTTGGATTTTACCTTGTCTTCTCTTTGCCTGCCTGTCTTTTGCTGGTGTTATTGTTTTGTTCCCTGATCCACTGTTATCGATTTGGCCTGTACCCTGACTTCTCCGTCCTTCTCCAGTCCTGACCTTTTGGCTTGTGACCCCGACTACGTTTTCTGATTTGCCCGTTTATTCCTGTTTGACAAGATGCCCAAAAGAAGACCGCAAAACCCTAATTGTGGCCGCTCAAAGCCTGGGGCTCCACCCTTGGGGGAGAGTGGTCACCCTGCACAGGGTATCACACCTGCTCCAGCCCTTGCATCTGGACTCCAGCCAGAACTGGCAACCATGCCGCTGACACTTGGCAAGCAATAATCCCAATCAGCACTGTCAAATTTTGAAGGGAGCAGAAATAGCTCTCCACCTTCCCAGAGGTTAAGAATTCCAGATGGGGAAAGAGGGATGGAAACGTTGGTGGAGAGAAACCCAATTAGTGAGCTCTTAGAAATGTTAAAGCATTGTTTTTTCTACTTAAACTTATCTGAAGTCATCAATCTTAAACCGATTATGGAACAGATTAAAAAGTTATTTTGCCTGGGGCAAAAAACTTCTTATATTCGAGCAAATACGGTATATATTATACAGATTTTGTCTGGTTTTCCTCAACCGCAAACCATAAGTCTCCTCATTTGACTGATTTCATGATTTGTTTTCTAACACATTTCCCCTCTTCTCCCCTTGAGATCTCGTTGGAGGGATTGATTAGAGGCTGATTCACACATCTTTAATCATGAGTATGGCGTACTTGAAAGCCTAAAGAAAGCCTTCCTGATTAAGACCAATTAGCCATCCATTAGACACCTTCTGACATAAGATGCCCATTATGGAGGATGATGAGATACTTTCAAGAGTCTCACTTATGTTTGGAATGTACAGTTCATGAGGCATTGTCCTGACCCCATCATCGATAAGCCTCCATTTTACAGTTGGCCCACTGTTGTGTTGGCATAGAAACACAGTGGGATTGTTATTAATGATGTAATAGCCATTTGGGGTAATTATGTTTTTTTTTTATATATTTATGTTTCAAAAGGAGTCAGCAACAATCACATCCATAATGGCAAATTGGCCCTGTGGTATCCTAAATGTACTTACATGTCTAATAAATCCTCTAGTTCCCTCATTGGTGGATATTTATAACTGATCCTGTCTCAATCCAGCATTAAAACCAAGGCCGACTAAGTCAATGCTTACTCCAATACAGTTTTTTGTTTCAATAGATGTAAAAAAAACCAACCTCTTTTATACTTTTATCTTGCATTATCAGGTGTCAAAAAGGAGGCTATATGATGGCCAGTGAAATTATAGTTTAAGACAAATTTGAGAGATTCAGTTCCATGTAAGTAAGATATAGAGATCCACTGATTTTGGAGTACTTTGCATAGTGGTGGGCTAAGGAAAAAATATACTGTGACTAAATCTTTTATATTAAGTAAAATAATTACACTAAATATTTTTTCATTCGGCTGGGTGCTTTTAACATGTAAACATTTTTTTTTGATAATATATTGTATGGTTGCACACTGACTCTTTTATATATTGCACTGTGCCAATGTTGGTGACTTTAGTGGTGCTCTATATTACATATCCTGGTTCTGGGGTACTGTCCAATTTTTAGTGTAGTTCTTCTTGTAAAGAAAGGAGGTTAGTTACAAGGCTAACTAATGGATAGCATGAAATGAGAATTCTCAAAGTTTTTAAACAAAATTATTAACAAATAAGGTATGTTTTCAGGGTCCATGGGTTGGAAACATCTCCAGCATTTATGCCAGCCTTAGCAGGTTGCATTCGAATTGAACTGTACGATTTCTTAAACACTTTGTTTCCTGGAAGAGTGGAGGTCCATGCTTTCTCTGACATACATCTCCTTTGCGATTTCTCTCCATGCAGGTTAATGAAAAAGTGTGATGAGCTATAACCAGACCACCTCCATCCCGCATACACTGTCATCACACTGCTTTGCTATTCAGCTGGAGATGACTAATGTAAGTGACCAAGGATGGCTGTCCAATGAGCATGCAACTAATTGTCACTCTGACCAATCTGAATCAGGGCCAAATGTTTCATTGGGTAGACCTTACAGGGCTGTTTGAAGCACCAGAAGAGGCAAGAAGTTATGGCATTTACGGGTAACTCCACCCATACATTAATTAGAATGTGTCGACAGAAAAGAACCATTCGGCCCATCTAGCCTTATCTTATATCTAGGATGGCCATGTGCCTATCCCATGCATGCTTAAACTCCTTAGCTGCGTTAACCTCTACCACTACTCATAAGTTACACATGCTAATGTAGTACACAACATATTTGCAATACTACAGCACTTTTATAAACTATTTCAATTTGTGTGTAGGAGCATTTTGTTATTGCTGCCAGAATCCGTAAAACAGCCTTATGCAATTCGCAGAATCCTTTGCTACTTTATTCTAACGAATAGCCCATTGCTCGTTCTACATAAGGTTTTCATTTGGATTACCTGAAAGAGAGGAACGTCCTGTGCCAGGAACTTTGCCAAGTTAACATCCAGCAGTGCGCGTAAGAGTAAGACGCTCTCATTCTCTGCCGGATATTTTAGCTTCAGGTTTCCCGCCGCAGTCAGAACGGATTTTACTGCTCGCATTCCATAATCGTAATGGTGCTGGGATGACAGCTGCTCGGAACACAGTCTATACGTCGCAACTATTTTCTGTGCCAAGCTGGAAAAAAACAATAAAACAAAGAAATGTTCAAGGAATTAAATGTAATTAAAATAATTGTGTGACTGACTGTGTGTGTATGTGCCTGTGTGTGAATGTGACTGTGCATGCGTGTTTTTGACTGTGTGTGAATGAGAGTGTGCATGTGTGTCTGTGACAATGTGATGTAGGCCTCGCAAATGTTCCACTTTGGGTGTCCGGACACCAGAGAAAGAATACTGCGCATGCACAGTAGTCTGCGCAAGAACACTAGTGCACAGTAGCACTGACATCTGACCTTCCAAGACCCGGCTCCGGCAGATATTGAAGTCATTCTGGCCCTAGATAACACCTGTCGATTATTTTTGTCAGGAAGTGACCTTTCACCAATATCTTAGGATGGCTAAGTATTATATTAGATTTACAATGCAACATATTCTGTACATAGCTCTCAAGCATCTACATAATCTATTATTGGTGTTCGTCTACATTTAAATATCTGTTTGGTTCAGACATATCAGAACACAAGGTAAGGAGGGCCCATATATCTTTTACACAAGTCCCCCGTAACTAGGTTTAGACTACCAGCTCTTACAAACAGGGCCTTCCTTTTCTTTCCAATATGTCTAAACTTGCAATGTCATCAGCAATGTGTGGTGTGTACCATTGTTCAGTGCTGCTTTCCAGATGCTTATAGTATAGTGTGAGAGGAAGGCCAGAGAGAGCGGATACGTTGCTTGATATCCCAGGATAGTCCCAGTTTTTGGGGATCTGCCCCATCTGTGACGGAACCCTCCATCACTGGGGTTGTCTGAGAGAAGTGATGGCCCGCTTCCTCCCTGTAGATCATGGCCTCTGGCATTGAAAAGGGGTTCTATTTTTGGGGTGGTGGGTACAGTGGGTAAGTTTGAACTTCGCATTGACTTTACAATGTATATGCTGTTGTTAACACTTTACTCATGCTCCCAGTTTGTGCCCTCTGCAATCCTGACTATAACGGTCTGTCTAATGTGGTTATTTAGTCCGTTTTGTATATTGTTTTATGTCCAGTGCATAATTCTGAGAGGACACCACTCTGATTGATTACAATGTGTCACTGGGGTATAAAGGACAATGTTTGATGGTTTACCCCCTGTATTGCAGGCGCAGCCTGTGTGCTGCTGTTTAGGTGTGTTTTCCCATCTTAAGCTGATACAGATATCCACACTTCTACTATGTGACTCATCCACTGTTCTGTGTTAATTGAATTAACTGTTAAATTAATGTTGATGTGTTCTTGTATATTTGTATCTGGTCTGGTTAATTTCTGTTTAGTTGCATGTTAATATGTGGGTTGAGTTATGTTAACTTGATTATGTCTATATAAAAGATTCTGTTTGCTATTCAGAAAATATTCATTGCTGTTCTACTCCTATACTGGTGTTGTCTGGTACTTGGGAGTAAATGGCTGAGGGTCCTGTCTGGTGAAATGGAGTAGCTACCTACAACACTGGTTCTGTCTGGTGGCTTGAGGCGGCTATCGCAGCAAGGAAGCAGAGCTATGACGGAGGTACCCATACGGGGTACCAGGGGGTCCGTCACAATCATCCATACTTCGGCATAACGTCTGTGCTTTGCAGTGTGCATAGACAGGATTCACTTCAAATGTTAAAGAACAAACCTATACATATATATTGATTTTAAATGTTGAAATGTGTGTAATATTGTACTGGACTTGCTCCACAGGAAATCCTGAAAATGAATCTCAGCAAATGCTTCCTCAAATAAATAAGCAACCCTTGCAGCCACAATTCACGGTTTATTGAATAGACCCTATTGTGTTGCTCCATTTCATTATATTTCATAATATATAAATTATCCATCATTACAAATAGAACTGCATATGTCGAATATCATATGTGTTGCCAGTATAATGGATCCCATATTTTTTGAGGTAACCTCATTGCATTAATAAACATATTTGATATATAGAAACATAGAATGTGTCGGCAGATAAGAACAATTCGGTCCATCTAGTCTGCCCAATTTTCTAAATACTTTTATTAATCCCCAGTTCCCTATCTTATATTTAGGATAGCCTTGTGCCTATCCCACGCATGCTTAAAATCCTTGACTGTGTTTACCTCTACCACTTCCGCTGGAAGGCTATTCCATATATCCACTACCCTCTCAGTAAAGTAATACTTCCTGATATTACTTTTAAATCGTTGCCCCTCTAATTTTAGACTATGTCCTCTATATCTTGCTACTAATTTTAGACTATGTCCTCTATATATTGCTACTTGCTTGGCAAGCGTTATAGAATTTGGACAGGTTTTCAATAAATCTGTGTTTTCATATCCTCTCCCTTTTTCTGTATTTCAATTCAGGCCTAGCAATTTTCAATTTCTTGTCTGGATCTCTGGTCACACAGAATGTCAAAACAATTAAGCTTATACCAGGAAGTCTCTGCTGCTAGTGAATATATCATTGTTACAGCCGTAGACATGTAAATAAGAATGTATGTAAATATAGGAAGGTGTGTGAGTCATAAATCAAGCAGGCCTGATGTACACATTATGTTTCTTTCATCTTGTGTTTTTACCTTCATATTGCAATTATGGGCATACAGCTTTAGGCTCAGGATTTTTAAGATTTAACCAGTGATGAAGCTAAGAGTTCCAAACCACCATGCATGTTTAAAGATTGAGTAATGCCCATATTTTGCAACTATTAATAAATAAAAAACTTTTTAAAGATTTATTATCTTTCATTATCTTTCATGTTTTGTTTAGGAGATCACTGAAATAGTAGTAGAGAAACTTAGCACTATAACACCTATTTTTCTGTGTGTGTGTGTATGACTGTATGACTGATGACTGACTGACTGTATGACTGATGACTGACTGACTGACTGTATGACTGATATCGAAGACAAGGTAAGGTAGGTCCCTATATACCACCCATCAAGTACAATAGTATTCATAAAGAAGCTGCACAACAGAAAATATAGAACCAAATATATCATAGTATACAGAATAAAAATAACTAATAGCAACACAAACAAATAGAGATAAACAAGATTAGTAATGTACAAAACATATACAGTAATAGATGAATAAGAGAGCAGACAAGGTGTAACACACTCAATTTCAGAATAGTCAAAACAAATACAGAAATTTAAATAAAGTAAATCATATCAGCCGTGGATGCTCCATATATACCCGGGCCAGGCCCGGACTGGCCATCGGGCACACCGGGCAAATGCCCGGTGGGCCGCGGTGGCCATGGGCCGAGGCCGGCAGGGGAGGTCCCAGAATCTCCCCTGCCGGTCTATGCAGGGCCGGCACTATCCGAGCGCCGGCCCCGCTGTTTGACATGAAGGGCCGGTGAGGACATCAAAGATCTCCCTCACCGGCCCACATGCTTTCAAAGGCGGCCGCCGGCGGGGAGAGAGGGAGGGAGACTGGAGAGAGGACCCGGCGGAGCTCTAACTTGCAGCTCCACCGGGTTCCTCTCGCGAGATCTGGAGCATTGCCATGGCAACGACCGGATCTCGCGAGAGTGAACTCTAGCCCACAGGCTAGAGTTCACTCTCCACGAGGACCACCAGGGAACACGGCCTCCCAGTCTAAAGGTAAGAAGGGAGTGATGGGTGTGAGAGTGCTGTGTGTGATGGGTGTGAGAGTGCTGAGTGTGATGGGTGTGAGAATGCTGAGTGTGAGTGATGGGTGTGAGAGTGATGGGTGTGAGAGTGATGGGTGTGAGAGTGCTGTGTGTGATGGGTGTGAGAATGCTGAGTGTGAGTGATGGGTGTGAGAGTGATGATGGGTGTGAGAATGCTGTGTGTGATGGGTGTGAGAATGCTGAGTGTGAGTGATGGGTGTGAGAGTGCTGAGTGTGATGGGTGTGAGAGTGCTGTGTGTGATGGGTGTGAGAATGCTGTGTGTGATGGGTGTGAGAATGCTGAGTGTGAGTGATGGGTGTGAGAGTGATGGGTGTGAGAGTGCTGTGTGTGATGGGTGTGAGAATGCTGGGTGTGAGTGATGGGTGTGAGAGTGCTGAGTGTGATGGGTGTGAGAGTGCTGAGTGTGAGTGATGGGTGTGAGAGTGCTGAGTGTGATGGGTGTGAGAGTGCTGTGTGTGATGGGTGTGAGAATGCTGTGTGTGAGAATGCTGTGTGTGATGGGTGTGAGAATGCTGTGTGTGATGGGTGTGAGAATGCTGTGTGTGATGGGTGTGAGAATGCTGTGTGTGAGAGTGCTGTGTGTGATGGGTGTGAGAGTGCTGTGTGTGAGAGTGCTGTGTGTGATGGGTCTGAGAATTCTGTGTGTGAGAGTGCTGTGTGTGATGGGTGTGAGAATGCTGTGTGTGATGGGTGTGAGAGTGCTGTGTGTGAGAGTGCTGTGTGTGATGGGTGTGAGAATGCTGTGTGTGATGGGTGTGAGTGCTGTGTGTGAGAGTGCTGTGTTTGATGGGTGTGAGAGTGATGTGTGTGATGGGTGTGAGAGTGCTGTATAAATATTAGAATGGATTGTGTGTGTGTGTGTGTGTGGGGGGGGGGGGTAAATAAACAAATACAATAACAGGCATTATGTCCCCCCCCGGACATAATGCCTGTTATTTTATTTGTTTATTTACCCCCCTCCCCCTACACACACATACACAATCCATTCTAACATTTATACAGCACTCTCCCACCCATACCACACAGCACTCACACACAGCACTCTCACACCCATCACACACAGCACTCTCACACCCATCACACACAGCATTCTCACACCCATCACACACAGCACTCTCACACCCATCACACACAGTATTCTCACACCCATCACACACAGCACTCTCACACCCATCCCACACAGCACTCTCACACCCATCACACACAGCACTCTTACACCCATCACACACAGCACTCTCACACCCATCACACACACATAGCACTCTCACACACAGCACACACAGCATTCTCACACACAGCACTCACACAGCACTCTCACACACATCATAGACAGCACTCTTGCACTCTCACACACAGCACTCTCACACACATCATACACAGCACTCACACACATCACTCTCACACCGCCCCCCTCATCACACCGCACCCCTCACACACACAGAGAACCCCCCAACACACTGCACAACAGACATACACAATACTTCCATATATATATATATAAATATATATATATATATATACACACACACCACCCCTCACACACATACTGCACCCCTAAACACATTACATTCCAGACACACACTAGATCCC
Source organism: Pelodytes ibericus (assembly GCA_036172795.1). Lineage (NCBI taxonomy): Eukaryota > Metazoa > Chordata > Amphibia > Anura > Pelodytidae > Pelodytes > Pelodytes ibericus. The sequence goes on from CM069860.1 coordinate 34,989,152, forward strand.
TTACCCAACTCTGGATCATCTACACACATACACACGCTAGATCCCTATATACACTCTGAAACCGTTATAAACATACACACTCACTAGATCTCCTATACACATTCTGGGTCCTTCAAACACACACTAGACTCATATATATATATATATGTGTGTATATATACACACACTAGATTCTTTGTAAGCAAACACATACTACACCCCTTAACACACACTACATCTATATATACACACACACACACACACTATAGCCTGTATTCACACACTTGCTATATCCCCTATACACACATTCTCTACAGCCCCTAGCCACATATGCATCACATTACACCACAAAGACAACACAACTAAAACCGACCTTATTACACAATACCACACCACAATCAGCTCACTCTACACACATGCAATCCCACAAGCAGGCTCCAAACACATGCTCAATACTCTTTCCTGGCATTTTTGTCTCCTGGTATCCATTTATAGAGACACAAGAGACAAGTTGCAAGGAAACACAGTGCAAGCATGTTATTAAATTTGCTTGCACTGTGCAGAACAAATACAGGGTTTTTTCTCATGCTAGAGCTCTTCAGCAGAGCTCTGTGCATGGTCTGCCCTGGAAGAGCATTGAACCAACATGCTCACTTTGAGAGGGAGCGTGTTTGTCATTGGTGATGACAAAACACACCTCCTCTGCCCCGCCCCCTTCTTAGTGGGCCGCTGTGATAAAAAAATGCCCGGGCCGAATTTTTCTCCCAGTCCGGCCCTGACCCGGGCTGTGTATTTCTGGGGGTTGTGTGCGCCGAACAGAGAGCACACAAACCCCAGAAATACATCCGAAAAGCAACGCCAGCTACAAAATCGGCGACAGAATTTTCGTATACTTTTAGTGCTTGTCGAATTGGCAACAGAGTGAGTGACGGTGTTGCTGAATTCGTAGCTGGCGTTGCCTTTCGGATGTAACTCGTGTATTTCCAGGGTTTTGTGTGCCTGCTGTTCTGGCAGCAGACAAACCGCCAGAAATACACGAGAGACGTTGTGCCTCTGAGTGACAGGTGTGCTCCAGGTTGGCAGCACGGCTGTCACTCAGTGGCATGATACGCTTAAAATAGGCTGGACGAGGGAATATCCAGTGAAATAATGCTCCACCGTTTCAGCTGAATGCCTTTGACGTCTCATGATGTCAGCAAGAAAAACACAATGTGCTCTTGGGCGATCCTATATAACCAATCTCCTGCTGCTTGGTTTGTACCCTAGATAAACCAGTGAACCAGTAATAAACATAATGAAAGATAATTTAAAAGGCGATAAAATCACCATATCAGGGTCAATTTATTAAAGGACAACTGTAGCAAAAAATTAACTTATGTTTAACTGAAAAATGTTACCAAGTGTAAATGATTTATAAAGAAAATCTTTAATGAAAGAATACAAATACAGTTCCTTATTCAGCCTTCTTTACTTTTTGCTCAGGGGCAGACATCGTTTAGAATTTAGAATCTTGGGTCATATATTCACTCACCTTCGTATGAAGAAAGATCTGACCCACCTGACCAAAGATTTTAACAAAATGTCTGCCTCCTGGTGGAGCTATATGGGGTTAAAATACTTTATTTTTATTATTTCATTAAAGCATTTCTGTATGAAAGGCCTACACAATCCTTTAATTAAACACAGCTTCATTTTTTTTTACAGTTGTACTTTAAGCATGTTAACATTTTGGCCTCATTCCCTCTATAAATATGCAAAAAATGGATAAACTAGAGCAACCTGTTCAGCTACGTGCACACAAAAGAATGGCACTACACAACATTATAATGTTTTCATATCCTCTCCCTTTTAACAGTGGAAACAGCATTTTAATGTACTAAATTAGGTGATATGACTTCGTAATGTAAAAATACACAAAAGAGAATAATTGTTAGGCCCATCACCCCAAAAATAAACTTGTCACATATACACTCGCTAAGCAAGTGATTGGTCCAAAAGTAAACTACTTTATATATCGTATAATAGCATTGGCTATAATATAGGCCGCAATCCACACAAATCTAACTATGTTGGGGTGAACCTTGTTCAGGAGAGATAAAAAAAAAAATCAGAAAGACACAAAGGTCTGGCACAGATCAGATGAGCACTTCTCGGTCATATCCCAGCAGTAGAGAGCTTTCATTTGCTACATGTTACTGAATACATGAGTGAGCAGTGATGCTCTTCATTACATTCAATTTGAGTTCTGTCCTGACATGTTTCTATACACAAAACCATCACGGTTTCAGTGGTTTATTGATTTAATCTCTTTACTGCTTTTATTTGCAGGGCTGAGAGGGAATCTGCTTTCACCTCAATAATAACATTTTATATGGACTTAATGGCCATTCAGGTTATATGCAGGCTTTTTGACCACCTGTGTCACTTTTGTGAATGATAAAGAGAGTTGTTTTATGTTCAATATAAAGCAAGCAGAAGGCTAAAACAACATACTGCCTGTGTTAAGACATTGTACTATATTACATATATATATATATACACACACCGATCAGCCGTAACATTATGACCACCTGCCTAATATTCTGTATGTTCACTTTTGCCGACAAAACAGTCCGGACCCGTCGAAGCATAGACTCCACCAGACCTCTGAAGGTCTACTGTGGTATCTGGCACAAAATACGTTAGCAGCAGATCCTTTCATTTAACTCCATGGATCTGACTTGTTTGTCCAACACATCAGGGCCGGTGCCAACATAAGGCTGACTAGGCAGCCGTCTTAGGGGGGCTTCAGCGCGGGGGGGGGGGGGGGGGGAGATGGTGTGGAAGGGGAGAAAAAAGATGGGGTGCAAGGGGGAAAACAGATGGGGTGGAGGGGGAGAAAACAGGAGGAGGGGGAGAGAACAGAGATGGGGTAGAAGGGGGTGAGAACAGAGATGGGGGTAGGAGGGGGAGAGAACAGAGATGGGATAGGAGGGGGAGAGAACAGAAGAGGCGGAGAAACAGAGATGAGAGAAAACAGAGATGGGAGGAACGGGGAGAACAGAGAAGAGAGGAGGGGGAGAGGGGAAGACATATGGGGAGGGAAAAGACATATGGGGAGGAGAAGGAGGGAGAGAGATACGGGGAAGGAGAGATAAGAGATATAGGGAAAGGTAAAGAGATATGGGGAGATGGAAAAAGAAAAGATAGATAAGCGATATGGAGAGAGGGAAAAAGAAAGGATAGATAAGAGATATGGGGAGAGGAAAAAAGAAAGGATAGATAAGAGATATGGGGAGAGGGAAAGAGGTACGGGGAAGGGAAGGAGTGATAATCAATATGAGGGGGAGGAGAGATAACAGATATGGGGGGAGAAAACAGATATGGGAAAAATAGATAACAGATTTGAGGACGAGGAGAGACATAAAATGTGGGGGATTGGAGAGAGATAGACATGGCAAGGAAGAGGAAAGAGCTAAACATGGGAAGGTAGAGAGACATACACGGAGGGAGAGGAAAGAGACAGACATGAGGGTAGAGGTGGGGCACCAAAATGCACCTACGCCTATGTTGAAAAAATGCGAATTGACAAGATAATAGTAAAAGTATGGCCACATTTTTTTTATTTTTTTTTTTAAACTATTTTGGACTAATTTTTGCACTGTTTAGTGAGTACACAACAGTTACTCTGTTTTGTTTTAGAAAAATGTCTTTGGAGAGATCAAGGAAAGTATTTGGGGGTTTCCGTTACACAGAGTTTAATCTTTCGTATTTTTTTTAACAGAGCCATAATAATTAAATAAGCAAATCAGTAAGGGAAATAACCAGAAATTACATATATTTCATTAAAACTAGAATTTTACAACACTTATGGTTATATTTAACACATTATAGCTGCATATAATGAGATAAAATGTTAACACTGTCCCATTTTTTAAAGTGTTCTGAGTTTTCCCACACCAACATGGATATACATTCTACATTTTTGGCATTAAAGGGTTTTTAAGGACATAACCAAATGTATTAATTTAATCCTATACTTTATAGAAAAAAAAGCATAGAACATTTATGTGCTAATGACGGAAACTGATGTCCATTCAGTAGCGCAAAATGAAATATATCTACATATCCCAGACAAGTCAATGGACATATTTTACCACAGAAATCCCCAATACAGTGCTGCAAGGGGTTCTGGGTAATGTTATGGAAATAAGGTCAGCAATGTTGTGAATGCTTGAAGCTGGTGTAGCCATTGAATTTGCATTTCATGAAATGCTAAAAAGTTGAAAAGACTGATTAACACAGAATGCTTATGTTACTAGTGAACCCTGAAGCTGTAGCAAGATGCATTTGAAGGCACAGATTAAAGCCAAACAGGATATGTGAATGCACTACAGTAAATGCATTTCTTCAATCATGGATTCTTGGTCCGCTCTATTTTGTATGGAAGATATTAGTTGCTGTGGATGTGTTTAGGCATGTTATCAGAGCGTTCAATATCAGCTAATTAAAGAAATCTTTCGTATCTATTACACAGGGGCCTTATTTAAAAATATTTTTCTCCTTAAACTTATTTTTTTCCGTATCTGTGTTTCATTTCATGTGTCATGGCCTTTTATGGCCTCTTCTCTACCTCAGATCCAGAAATAGAGAGGGACGAGAAAGGCTGTGACATGGAGACACTGAGAGACCCCTCTCACACAAGCTAATGGGGTCTGCATGGATATGCAGAATATGTGGCATACCTGACCTCTGGGCTTTCTAATCTAACCCTACTGATCTCAGCCAGAGCCTCATCTGAGGAAGATGGCTGCCTAGCCTACGCACTGGGACATTTTAGAAGTGAAAGTGGTGCTGCCCCAATTGAGTCTTGGGGGGCAATTAACTTTTTCCCCCACATGTAAGCACTCCCCCACCATCCCCCTCACACATATTGATTCCAGCAGCAAGCCTACAAAGTGTATTTCTAGTGTAGGCTGCCTACACTACCCATTGGTTAATCTGGCCCTGCAGGGGAGGGAAATTAATTGCAGGATAAGTCCATTTGTGCTCTAAATAACTTGCCGCCAACATCACACAGAAATAGAAGAAAAAAAAACCATCCCCACAGAGTATTTCAAATCTCGTTAATTAATTTAAATTAACTAAGGACCAGGGGGAGGCAGCATCATTTTTGACATTCCTGTCTGTATTAATGAAAACTTCCTCTGAGCATGTGCACTCTGGGAGATCCTGTCAACCAGCTCTGATAACCTATTACTTAAAATCAATCTGTCTTTCATACTTGATGTTTTTTTGTGGGTGTAATTCACCATTATGTGGATGGTTATAGCAGCATTTCCAGCTTCATAGCAAATTACATGGTCGGTGACAGTGTTAATGGAAACAGGCTATTTTAACCTAGATTTATTCGGAAAAAGAGATGCCTTCTGCTGATATGTAATGTTGTCTTGTCATTATATCTGCTCTATGCGAGGCAAGATTTGCACCTTGTAGACGGTAATTATAACACTGCATTGTGACAACTGTCATTACTCTAGCAGGACTACATTGATATGTAAGTCATCAAAGGAATTAAAGGTAGGTAGGCAATGCAATAGAGCAGCAGGAAATGCTAGCAGAATGCTTGGTTGCATAGGGAGAGGTATTAGCAGTAGGAAGAGGGAAGTGCTCATGTTATTGTACAGAGCACTGGTGAGACCTCACTTGGAGTATTGTACGCAGTACTGGAGACCGTATCTCCAGAAGGATATTGATACTTTGGAGAGAGTTCAGAGAAGGGCTACTAAACTGGTTCATGGGTTGAAGGATAAAACTTACCAGGAAAGGTTAAAGCATCTTAACATGTATAGCTTGGAGGAAAGACGTAACATGGGGGATATGATACATAAAGGGAACTAACACAGTAAAGGAAGAGAGTATATTTAAAAGAAGAAAATTTACCACAGCTAGAGGACATAGCCTAAAATTAGAGGGGCAATGATTTAAAAGTAATATCATGAAGTATTATTTTACTGAGAGTGTAGTGGATGTATGGAATAGCCTGCCAGCAGAAGTAGTTGAGGTAAACACATTGAAGGATTTTAAGCAAGCGTGGGATAGACACAAGGCTATCCTAGATATAAGATGCATGAAAACACCATAGTAAATATACAGAAATATGCAACAGTACCTCCCAAAACATAACTATGAAACTTACAGAACTATACCATACCAGATACCATAAGAGAGCCACTGGCATGGGTGTTGGAACCCCCAAAAGTCTGGGGGGGACAGCATTTTTGCTCGCGGGGTATAGCAGCAGTAAAAATAAAGCTTGTCACAGTGTATATTATATCCCCAAGTTCCCACCAACATTACCAGGATCCTTGGTATACAACAGATACATTCACAGCACAACATCTACATCAGGCAGGTGCATTTTATCACTGCTACATGAAATATAGTCAGCGAGCTGTGTGTACACCATAAAACATACATGTATGAACCTACCACTTCTGCTGGAATGCCATTCCATGTATCCACTACCCTCTCAGTAAAGTAATACTTTCATTAGTCCCTGACCTTATCTTATATCTAGGATAGCCTTATACCTATACCATGCATGCTTAAACTCCTTTACTGCATTAACCTCTACCACTTCTACTGGAAGACTATTCCATGCATCCACTACCCTCTCAGTAATGTAATACTTTCATTAGTCCCTGACCTTATCTTATATCTAAGATAGCCTTATACCTATCCCATGCATGCTTAAACTCATTTACTGTATTAACCTCTACCACTTCTACTGAAAGACTATTCCATGCATCCACTACCCTCTCAGCAAACAAACATTACATTTCTGACTAGAAAATAAACTGTAAAATATTAAATATTTCCAGCATTTCCAAAAGCTTAAGATGGACCCCAAATATATGTATATAACTAGTAACATTTATACCAGGGCTTGACAACCTTAACTAAGTTTTAGGAGCCAGGAAAAAAATCTAGGAGCCAGACAACAGCACATACACACAATCACATGCAGTCATATACAGTCAGTCACATAGACACATATACTCATACATACAGCCTGTCACACTTATACATACTGTCACATAGACACACACTCATACATACTTACATACATACAGTCTGCCAGGCACACACTCACACATACATACAGTCTGTCAGACACACATTCATACATACAGTCTGTCAGACACACACTCATACATAAATGCAGTCTCTCACAGACACACTCATACATACATACATACATACATACATACAGTCTGTCGCAGACACACACTCATACATACATGCAGTCTGTCAGACACACACTCAGAGTCAGTCACATAGACACACACTCATAGATACAGTCTGTGACATAGACACATACACTCAGAGTCAGTCACATAGACACACACACTCATACATGGTGTGACGAAGTGCCCTTCGCCACTTGGTCCTGGAGAGGCCTGTTTGCCAGCCTCCTCCCCCATGACTATGGCCCTGGGGTGTGTGGCCCTTTAAAAATGCCCCAAAAAGCTAACTTTTGAACTTCTGGGTGCAATTGTTTGATTTTTAGTTATGTTCATATTTAAAGTATGCTGATTCTGAAAATGTATGTTTTATGTGAATGTGATGCATATTTTGAAAGTTATTAATATTGTATAAAACCTGTATATTTTAGCTTGGAGATAATTGAGCTGATACAAAGGTTAACTCAATTATCTCCAAAGCAGAGGAATGTACTGTAATTTCTAGGATCCAAGTCTTTGTCCTATTCACTGTGCTTTCCCCAAGTTAAGATTGGATCCTATTCTTTAATCCCTGTAATTCTTGTCACCTTTCCCATTGTCTTATGTAAATCATTTAGTTTCCTGTGTGTATCTGAACTTGACACCTTTGTATCCTGAAAGGTGTGAGGCAGGATTTCCCTTTGTATGTCCTTAGGTTAAACTTTAATCCTGTTATAGTTCCTTTGTCTAATCTGGTTTGTCAAGATGTTCAACTGTATATATTCTGTGTTTCTGAATCATTAAACAGTTCTGGTCAGTTCTTGTTTGACCTTCAAATCGCAGCCTTGACTCGTTTTTTGGGGAAAGAGTATCCTAGCTGTAAAATAGCTAGTGGGATTGATCTACACTGACAAGATCCGTCTGGATATCGAAACAAAGTGGCTTCTCTCTCTCTCTCTCTAAACTGGGATCCAAAATTTCTAGCGGTCCAGCTTCCAGCTAGCCTGGGAGAAACCGTAACACATTGTCTTTCACATACACTCATACATACAGTCTGTCACAGACACACACACTCATAGTCAGTCACATAGACACACAAACTCATACAGTCAGACACACAAACTCATTCAGTCAGTCACAGACAGACAAACTCATACAGTCAGTCACAGACACACACACTCCTACAGTCAGTCACACACACACTCCTACAGCCTGTCACACTCCCTCATACAGTCTGTCACACACACACTCATACATCCATCCATCCATAGTCTGTCACATACACTCATACATACATACAGTCTATCACATATACTCATACATACACACAGTCTGTCACATACACTCATACATACACACATTCAAGTGAGCAGTTTTTTTTTATCTTAAAAAATACATTTAAAAAAAATGTAGATCAATAGCAGGGATCAAAGCTATATCTCATTGCAGGGAAAGTGGGCATTTCTGTTCCAGGTTTGTCTGTGCCTCTTACAAAGGCACAGACCATCATTACTTATTAATTACATTATTTTGCCCATTAATTTGTCAGTTTTATTTTGCCCACATTAATTTGTCAGTGTTTTTTTTGCCCAAATTCATTTGTCAGTAGGTTTTTTTTTGCCCACGTTCATTTGTCAGTGGTTTTTTTTTGCCCACATTCATTTGCCAGGGGGCTTTTTTTGCCCACGTTCATTTGCCAGGGTTTTTTTTTTTTTGCCCACATTAATTTGCCAGGGTTTTTTTCTTTGCCCATATTCATTTTCCAGTTTGTTTTTTTTTGCCCACATTAATTTTCCAGGTTTTTTTTTTTTGCCCACATTCATTTGCCAGGTTTTTTTTTTTTGCCCACATTCATTTGCCAGGTTTTTTTTTTTGCCCACATTCATTTGCCAGGGTTTTTTTTTTGCCCACATTAATTTGCCAGGGTTTTTTTTTTGCCCACATTCATTTACCAGGGTTTTTTTCCCCCCCCACATTCATTTGCCAGGTTTTTTGTTGCCCACATTCATTTGCCAGGGGTTTTTTTTGCCCACATTTTTTGATCATCTCATCATTAGTAGAAGTCATTGGCAGATTTAAGAGACATGTTATTATGGCAGCTTCGGAAGTCATTGATTATTGCAGCTCTAAGAGACATTTTTTAAATGCCCCTAAGAGCTGCAATAATCAATCACGTTCCGAAGCTGCCATAATAAATAGAAAAAAGGTACATTATTGGCAGTGACACAGTCACTGTTCCTACCTCGTTCCTCCCAGTGTGGGGCTGCGTGACTTGTGGAGGACGCGCACAAGCCGTGCGCATGATCACGTGACGTCGCGCGATGACGTCACGTGATCAGGTGACCTCCGTGATCGCTGCAGAGCTGATTCTCCCGGGATCGAAAACGTTGCGGGACATTTTCACTTTCCGCGGGACTGTCCGGGGTTGGCAAGTATGCTGGGGCATACTTTTCACCCTACCTGTCCCCCCGCATTATTTCCTGGGGGGGATCCGTCCCCCACGTTTCCTACGCCCATGGCCACTGGTCTCTACTAAACTGATTAAGTAGATGGGGTTAAAGTACATCTGAAACATTCAACAAGTAAAATGACAGTGTCATCTTGAGACGAAAAGGAGGTGGATTTATACATAATTCTGCTGAATGAGTTGGTACAGATAATCCTGAGTTTCACAGTGGTGAATTTATTTTTGCATTATTTTCTATTATATATACATCTTAACTAAGGTGCAAATTATATTGTCAAGGCACAATGCATGATATAGAAATGCTAGCAAGCTAATAACTCTTTTAGTGCCACATGGCTGCGCCCTCTAATTCTCTAACTTCTGGATGCTATTAGGTGACATATGGAAAGTGCTGCCCAGCAGTATGTAGAATTCAAGTGATGCAGAGAGTCAAACCTCTTTTAGAGGTTGATCAAATGAATTCCATTAACTTGGTAATAATGGTAATATCTCTAGGACCATGATGGCAAATGTTTTTAAGCCCGAGGGTCCATTGTTCTGCAGGATACCAAGTTAAAGATCTCAAAGTGCCATTTTCTCTGAGTTTATGCTTCCCCCTTCCATTTCCATTGCAGAATCTGCTCCTTTTATTTTCCCCTTCTCTCGGTCATTGCTCCCTTTCATTTAGTTGCACCATCTCAGTGTCACCTTATGTGATCCACGTATATCTTCATGTATGATTATAGTGATGCTATCTGTGCCAAAGGTTCACCATCACTGCTCTACGGTCTACTTTAGAACACCCTCCCTACTAGCCAAAGGGAAAATGATATCAAAAGCTTATGTATCCCTTTTAGTACTTGGTATATGGGTAAGAAATGAAACAATTAATCCCACAGCACGATTTCTAGACGTTTAATCATTTCAAACGAACTTTTAACGTTAGAAGTGTCAAATTCAGCAGAGAGTTGGTCTGACGGCTCATTTAAATTAGCATTATGGACTTATTGCCACAAAACTGATTAATGTGTAATTCTGGCATAGAAACCCCCTACGTGATAATAATGACAATAATAAAACACAGTAGAATAAGGGAAAGATTGAGTGTTCATATTCAGCCCTATCAGAAGTTGATAATAGCTGTCTCTCTAAGGATTTCTGGGATATAAATACCCAAGAAGAACTGGACTGCCACAATCTGTTAAATAGGGTGATATAACTCTTGTTATAAACCTTGTTTCTTTAACTGCACAGCTCTTCAAATTACCAAGTCTAATCTCCATCTTAAAGGATGGAGTGGACTCACTAATGTTCTCAGGAGTGCCAGAGGGTATTTTGGGATGGAATATATACACAAGCAGCCCAGGATTTGATTATAGGAATAAAGCCGTTTTTTAAAAAATGATATGGTCAAAAACTACCTCTACGGAAACTTAATATACCTTGAAAAGTCCAGTGATATTAAAACAGGCTTATGACAGAAAGCTCAGGAGGATTAATTATAAATATATATAATTAAAGTGACACAGATCATTTAGAATGTGGACAATTGGAAATGTGCTAACGGTGTACACACCTTCCTTAATGTGTCAAAGCTAAATGGAAAAACAATGAGTGGCAGTACTTTTCGTATAAAATATATATCACTGGGAATGTGATTTCTGTGGGAAAAAGAGGCTTTTTGGCTTGTTTGGTTTGTGTAGATTTGTGTTTGATAATAGATCTGCTACCTACCTAAATATATATATATATAATAATCAAAGTGCTATAGTGCAATCTATTCTGAATACTGAATATAAAGTGCAAAAAAAAGTTCAATTGTGATTTTAAAATAAATTAGCATATAAAAATGGCCACTTGCGCGTCCAAATAAATATTACCACATTTGTAAGAAAATAGAACATAGCATAAAATATTTTCAAATAACATCCAAGATCACAACCAGATGGGCAATTTTAGAGTCTATAGTGCAATGTGTGCTCATTGGATGTAGCTCCTGAGATTGTCCTGAGATTGACTGAGCAGAAGGGATTTCACGCAGAAACATTCAAACGAAAATTCATCTTCTCAGTGTTTCCAAATCACTTGCAGGAGCAGTGCCTATTAAATGTCCCTGGATCCGTGTCCGTATAGATGTGGAGCCTGTATCCCATGTTGTTTATATTGTGCGCCTCCATTTTGAACTTGGTGCATTTCATCGAGAAAAAATATGTTAGACTTTTTCAAGAGCATATGACAATGTCAGCTGAACTGCTGGACAAGGAGCTTCCTGCATCCGATTGGGCTTTGCTGACGGAACGATACGTTTGAGAAAGTCTGACATTTTTTTCCGGCAAAACGCGTTGCGTTCCGGTGTTCTGACAAATTACTGGAGCAAATTCTCCTGCGCAATCGCAGGAGAATTTGCTCACTGCGCATGCGCATAAAGTTACAGCTGATCACTCAGCTGTCAGTTTGTGCCCACCGCGCATGCGCCAGCTGCGCAAGCCACATCCCGCCCCCCGCACACCCCTTCTTACCAGATGATCGGACAACGGCGGTACACAGCACATGCGCGCGGCTATGAAGCCGTGTGGGAATGCGCGCGTCCATTGAATTAAAAACGCTGGTAAGTAACACGGGGCGGGGGGGACATAAGGAGCCAACAGAGAGGTAAGCACCCTGGTGAGGGCTGCCTCATCTTCATGGGAGTTGTGATCCTCCTGCTGTATTATTGATGCAGCAGGGGGATCACAACTCCTATCAAGATGAGGCAGCCCTCACCAGGGTGCTTACCTCTCTGTTGGCTCCTTATGTCCCCCCCCGCCCCGTGTTACTTACCAGCGTTTTTAATTCAATGGACGCGCGCATTCCCACACGGCTTGATAGCCGCGCGCATGCATCTGGTAAGAAGGGGTGTGCGGGGGGTGGGATGTGGGTTGCGCAGCTGGCGCATGCGCGGTGAGCAAATTCTCCTGCGATTGCGCAGGAGAATTTGCTCCAGAAATTTGACAGAACACCGGACGGAAGACAGCCAGATAACGAACATGTGATAGAGACTCCACATCTACAGGGATTCAGGTACATTTGAAAGGCGCGGTTGCGAGTGATTTGCAAAGCCTGGTGATTATATCAGTCCTGAGTAAGAACTCTCCGTTTGATGTCTTTCGCTAAACTCCCTATTCCTTGGTACCGGTTAGTGAGATCATGTGGTGAACTTGAATATTACTAAAGCTAATTAAAAAGATGATTTTATGTTATGGTATTTTTGTCCTAATAGGTGGAAATAAGTTATGGATACATAAGTGTCAATACGTATAGTGTAATAAGAAAAAAATACAATTCAGCTTATATATTTTTGCACTTTAGATTAAGTATTCTAATATATATCTAATATTTAACTTGTAGGTAGAGTAGTTCCACTAATTGTTTATCTGTATTGATTAGACATTATCCTCCAGGATTGCAGGTTTGATTCCTGACAGGGTTGATTCAGCACCCTTCATTCAGTAACAAAAAGTATCATTGCATTGGGTGAAAGTAACATTCCGGCAATCTTGGGCAAAAGTAACATCCCCATGAAAACAAGAGATTTTAAATACTTCATGCAAGAGCCATACACTTTAACAATGCTAGTGTTGTACCTTCTGGAATCCAAGAATCCCATTGAATAAAGAGAGATTTCTCCAATTAAAGCATAGTCTGGAACCATCATAGCCACAGTTCTGAATAATGCCTGGAACAACAAAGAGCAGAGAGTAGATAGTATGCAATAAAGAGTAGGGCGAGGGTTATCAACGCTGAGCCAAAGAGAAAATATAGGGCTTTATTTGTAAAAAGAGGGAATGGAGAGAACACTAAATGATGAAAGACGATCTGTGCATTGTGTTACCAAAATTCCATACAAATGCATGAAATAAGAAACAAATGTCTTTTGATTGGGTCTGTGGTGTCTCTGCTTATGACACCACATCTGTGGTTTGCTATGCACATTAAGTCATTTTCAAATGTAAATGTGTAATTTGCATATCAAGCCACAAAGTGACATCATAACATGACACCATGGACACTTTTAAATACATATTTTTGTATGTCATTGCATGCAATTCTGATAACAAAACTCGTAGATCCTTTTTCAATTTTTAATATTCTCTACATTCACAGTGTAAGCAATGTTAAGTTGACAGAGTTCATTTAAAGGACAACTGTACCAAAAAAATAACTTATGTTTAATTGAAAGATTGTATCAAGTGTAGATGATTTATGAAGAAATTATTTAATGAAAGAATGAAAATGAAGCACCTTATACAGTCTTCGTTTACTCCATATAGTTCTCTCAGGGGGCAGACATGTTGTTTAGAATCTTGGGTCAGATCATCACTCAAATGAACAAAGATCTGACCAAAGACTCTAAACAAAATGTCTTCCTCCTGGTAGAGCTATATAGAGTAAAGATGGCTCAATAAGGTACTTTATTTGTACTCTTTTATTAACCCCTTCCCGACGCCAGGACATTCTATGCTGTCCTGATTTTACCTAAAAGACGCTAGGATGGCATAGAACGTCCTACCGTTTAACAGCTCATGGCGGCTCCCCGCGATGAACTGTGCTCGGATGCTGCTGCAGGGACTTGCGGCAGGATCCTACCTGTCAGATGAGGCCACTTTGAGTGGCCTCAGTCCGTCAGTGAAAATGTAGACGGAACACAACGTGGCGTTTTGACGCTATTGTTGTCGGGGACACAAGCATGCCTCACAAAGGGGTTAAAGCATTTCTATATAAAATGCCTACACTTGATGCCATCTTTCAGTTAAATAGAACTTCATTGTTTGCTACAGTTGTCCTTTGAGGTCAAAGAAGTAGCTGAGTTCTCCCATACAGCTATGCTTCAAAGTCTGCTATATTGGCCTTAATTTTGCAATAGATCCGCTATTAATGCTGGATTGCAGCAACTGGTCTGTCCGTTCACTTTCAGTTCACTGTTTGGTGAGCAGGACTACTACATACTGTGTAGTAATGGGCTTACGGAATAATGGCAGATATTAGTACATCGCTTGAATTAATATTGAATTCATCCTTAGAAACACAGTCTTCCAATGTTCATTACTTGCCTTTAGATTATCAGGAAGCTCAGCCCGCCCGGCATATCCGGGATTCATGGTAATGAAGACTGAACAGGTTGGATTCAGGGTTAGCTCAGTGCCCTCGAAGATGAAGGTTTTCATATTGCGTATAACTGCCTGCTGTATACTCAGAATCTGCTGGGCCACAACTGATAATACTTCCACCTACAGAAGAAGAAGCACTTCCATAATAAACTGATGATAACATGTGATAAAACGTATACTGCATTAACATGACATATGATAAAACGTATACTGCGTTAACATAACGTATGATAAAACATATACTGTGTGAACATAACATATGATAAAACATTTACTGAGTTAACATAAGATATGATAAAATGTATACTGTGTGAACATAACATATGATAAAACATATCTTGAGTTAACATAACATATGATAAAATGTATGTATTAACATAAAATTTTATAAAACATATACTGCTTTAACATAAACTATGATAAAACGTATACCGCTTTAACATAACGTGATAAAACGTATACCGCTTTAACATAACGTGATAAAACGTGTAGTGCTTTAACATAACATACTGTATGATAAAACATGTACTGCGTTAACATAACACATAATAAAACGTATACTGCGGACATAACATATGTGGAAAGCTTTTCTCTCCATAGTTATTTGTGATTAAAGAAGGTAAAATGGAGATGTGTCCCAATGGGGTGGAGGCTATCTTGACTTTTCGGATTTCATTATGTTATATATATACCACCCGAATAACAAATTGAGCACCATGCCACCCAAGCATACCTCCAACAATGTGGGGCCTTGGCAGAGATTGCCCACTCAGACTGACAGTACAATTGAACATGCGCAGTATTAAGAAACTGGAGAATGAAAATCTGGACTGTCACTGTTAGAGTCGAATAGTTGGGGGGGTTATGTGGCCATGATCACTCTTTAGAAGCCATGTCAGCCTACCCTCCATGAAGTTCAGTAATTGTTTTATTGAGCAAAGTGGACATTCTACTAACAGAAGTGTGGCCATTAGCAAACCTATCCGGCAAAATGTAAGGAAAAAATAGCTGACGGAGGGAGCATTTAGAATCAAGGACTCAGATTCCACACACTTTAAAGGTGCATAAGTGCGCATTTTGTAAAAGCAGTGTAACGGGACAGCTACCCAAGGCCAGTAGCACCTCTGCCCGTTGTAGGAAATCACCTCCTTAGCCCCCAATTAAAGCTCAGCATCCACCCAGCAAGTCTTTCTGGAACCTTGCTCTTTGTACCTAAATAGCAGACAGGACCACTAGCAGTTAGGTACAGCACAGACTTATAAACAAATATGACTTTAAATAGGGGGCAGGCACATGGGGTACAAATTATAACATGTAAGCCTCAAACAAAAGAAAACCTTATCTGAAACAGGGAATTAAACACAGTATAACTTTACAGAAAATAAACAGACCATCCATAGATCCAGACATCCAGACTACAAGGGACCATAGATGGCTCACAGAACAGTAAACACTTATTGATTGGATAAGTACACATTTCAAACCTTACATATAATAACATTTCTTAACCTGGGGGAAAAACAATGAATAGAGCAAAGGAACACATCCTGGCTGACGTACTGAGTGAGCCTGGGTTGAAGTCCGGCTGCATAGAACCAGGATGACTTTTTTATTTTTTTGAATAACCCTACCCGTTCAATGTTGATACAGTGCATTTCAGTACTGCACAGCCAAATTCTTGCAATATTTCTCAATTGTATATTTGGACTCTCCTCTGATTACAGGAAGATAAAAGAATAATAAAGGCAATTACCTCAATTCTGTTGAATTCGTCAAAGCACGCCCAGGCACCGGACTGTGCGAGACCCTTGAAGAACTTACCCATGGCTTTATAATCAAGCCCATCGGAGCAATTAAAGACAACGCACTGTAAGTGAGGGGGGGGGGGGGGGGAAGAAATTCTTTATTACATGTTATTCATTCAGACCTTTTACATGCCAGTCAAAATTAAAGGGTTAAGTGAATTATAATGCACTACAAGCAATAATGAACTATTCAGAACCAAGGAGCTAAAAGTGGTCTTGTCATCGCCTATCTGTACCTTGTCTAAAAGAATGACTAAGATACCTACAATGCCTGTCATTATCCCTTGGGCAAGCTGCCTAGTCTTGCCTAGTCAGCCTAGTTCTGACCCTTCTTTTCCACTCTCCTGCACACTGGAATGATGGGAGCTATAATTACACCTAAATCTGCAATAGTTTAATCAGATGAAAATCATATTAATCTAAAAAAGAGAACATTTGCTCAAAACTAGTTCAAAAAAGAAATATCATGTGGATCCAGAGAAGCTGAGGCGATTTGCTTCTTACCTGAAAGGTTCACGAACGGACTGGAGAACTGCAAAAATTGGGTACTAGTAGCTAAATTGGAAAGACAGGCAAGTGGAACGTTTTTCCCTCCCCATAATTAATTCCAGTGAGATAGTTCAGTGTAAAAGCTGTTCAAATCCTCAGAGCTGCAGGTTCGATTCTTGACAGGGCCGCCCTTCACCCGGTATAACAAGTACCATTTACCTGGCTAATAGTAACATCTCCAGGAAAATGAGAGATTTTAAATACTTTGCTATATTGTATTTCCTATGCCAGGTCAGCTTTTTAGTTTTCCCAGTAGAATTCATCCACGCCGTTTTGCTACTCTGCAATATATTTTGTTGAAAATACTCACTGCTGAGTGCTGTACAGTTGATCCTGAAGGATCGTGAGGTTTTGCTTACCTGTTTAGCCAATGCTTTTGCAAGATCTTTTGTTGTTTCTGTTTTCCCGGTCCCAGCCGGTCCCTCAGGAGCTCCACCAAGATTGAGTTTCAGTGCTCCCATTAATGTTCTGGATAAAGAACAAGAGTGTGTTACAAAACTAGTACAAGAATTATCGAACTATCCCCACATATTGAGGGCATTTCTGTGGGTAGTGTGGAACTTTGGGACTGAATCTGCCAATCCTGCAGGATTATTATTTAGCAGCTATCTATAGAATTGCATTACACTGGATCCTAGAAGGCTCAAAATACACTTGGCCTGCCTTGGATCAACAGATCTCTCCTAGTGTCCACCTTGCCTCCCTCCTGCACCTCCCAAAAGTCAAACTGTCTCCAGACCAACTTGATAATCCACTGCTAAGCCACACCTGACAAGTCTGGAAAATAATTGGGAAACTATTGGGCCTAAACTGGACCTATTCAAAAGTTCAACCCCTAGTGGGCAACATGAATTTCAAAATGGGACAGCTGATGCGATTTTCGAAATTCGGAAAACTCAAAATGGCCACCTACTATTCCATTTCCTTGACAGACTCACGACCAAACTTTTACCACTGAAAAACTAAATGACAGATTCCCGACAACCAAAATCCATCCACTACATTACCTGCAGCTGTCCAGCTTCCATTCGTCTGTTCTACCTCACCGTACTGACCTGGACAAATCCAACCCACTAGACAATCTTACTCAGTCAGCGCAACCCCAACCTCAAAAATGTCCGCAATCTATAGCCTCCTGCGGACAACCCTAGACCTGGAATCTACGGATCAGGCATGTACTCCTGGGCGACTGACCTTCCAGAGTATGATTTAGTCCAACTTATTGATCTTACTAACCTAGTCTCCAAAATCCTGGTATCCAGTTCTTATAGTGAAATGTTTTGGAAACTGTTGCATAGAGCTTATGTGACGCCTAAACTACAATTCCAAAATAGTCTGAAGGACAACTCTAACTTCCTAAATGTGCACAACCGGATGCTGATCTTTTACACTGTTTTTGGTCTTGTACTCATATCCAAACTTTCTGGAAAGCTGTCCACACATATGTTACCCATCAATTGCACATCCCATTCCACCTATCCAAGCAGTGGGCTTTATTCAACACACCTTTCTCTGAATACGATCACGGCTTACCATCCGACAGGAAAACCATGTTAATAATTGTCTCTGCTGTATCTAAAAAGGCAATCCTATCACAATGGATTCAATCCTAAGCCCCTCTATTACCCATGGTGTTGTCCAGACTCCAATACTTATTCCAAATGGATTGGCTGGAATCCTCACTGCATAAGGAAACCAAAAAAAAGTCACTGTCTAAATGGTCCCCTTACATAGATACCTTGGACGATCAAATCCAGACATTACTTTTACCAACTTTCCAAACCACTAATTGGTTCTCTTCACAAATTCTTCGTGGACGACATCCTATCCCAGGAACAGTCGCTTCCACTTAGCAGTTTCTGTATTGTGTATAAAGCCCCCATTGGATGATCTAATATATACTAAACCTCTATTCACCTATTATAATATATTAATATATCTGTTTTCCTTTGTGTTCCCCTTCCTTGCTATGGATATGGTGTAAAGTATTAGTTATGAATAAATAAGCGTACACTGCCAGAAAACAATTGTCAGTCATACTCCTCTACACTTACTGTTTTGATTCATGATGACCAAGATACATTTACTCTGTTACTCTTACCAATTCTGTATTGACATACACCTGGTACCTTTGTTGCCATTGTTTTTACTCACTCTTACTTGAATAAAGAAATGTAAAAAAAATAATACTAGTACAATGACAGTGAAAAAAATCGAATAGTGTATACCAGGAGACTCCAACGTAGGACCTGTTGGCCAAATGCGGCCCATCTCACAGCAGGACGGAGGTCTAATCAAGTTCCCATTTTATTATCAGCCCTATAAATATGTTTTGTTTGAACAAAATTGATTTAGACTCTTTTTGGTCTGCGTTTATATTACCATTAAATACTGTAGCATTCCTCTAATGCTAACAAGCTATTCTTCACTTTAAAAAATGCATGAGGCATACGTCACATATCAATATATGAACTTGCGGCCCTCTTCAAAAAAACTTGGCCGCCCACAGCATAGACAATCACGTCATCAAAACCATTACTAAACCTGTTCCTTAACTTATTTCTTCGGACTCATTATCAGTTTAAGATCTCCAGAATCTCTTCAAATTGTAATCATTCCAACATTAACATTAAAAATAGTTGTTTTCCCTGAAATATTCTGTGTTTTGACATTTTAGAACATTGTGACCAAGAACTAACTTATGCACAATGTTCTAATTTCCTACATAATTGCCTTTTACAGTCCGCCTTGCTAATAAAGAGTCACTGGAGTCTGTTTACCCAAAAAAAATAAAAATACGGTAATTATGGTGAATCAAAAGTCACACATTAAAAGCAAAGTTTGAAATAGTCTCAAACTTGACTATATTTCCAACTCAGCTATTTCGTGATTGCTTTTAGCAGATTACTGTTAAGGGAATAAACCCCACAGATCCCTGAGTGAGTATAGCGGCATATTCTTTTTAACCCAAAGATGCTGACAAATCAAGCACGCTCAGACCTCTACGGAATGGAAAGTTCAATGATTGATTCTATTACTTGGGTTGGCGCATCTTCCAAACTAAAACTAATTACACATTCCAAATGGAACAGCCAAGTAATCTTCATGCTTTGCGAGTAGCCTGGCCGGTTTTTGTTATGTAGGCCAACAGTAGTGTTGGATGCATTTTTTTGTATTGTCTACTGTAAGTAACACAAATAAAAGTTTTCTAGAGTAATTCAATAAGTAGTCAGATGCAGTAATAGTGAACACGGTGTTCACTATTACTGCATCTGACTACTTATTGAATTACTCTACAAGTGAATGCCTTGGCCCTTTCCTGGCATGGTGTGCCTGATGTTTCAGGTTGTTTAGACCTCGGCTAATATATTGCATTTTACGTTCACATTTACTGACAATGCTCTTTGCCTTGGCACTATTAACCATTGGACCACGGAGCGATAGTACTGGACGCGTCCATTTTGTACTAAGCTGTCTCCTGCCAGTGAGATGCCACGTTGGGGTCTGTTTCCTAAACAGTGACCTGTGGTCAACTGACATAAATCTGCAAGTTCACTTGTATGTTCACCACAGTTCACAGACCCCCTTGGTTGGAAATATAACATCACCAGTTTCATCAAAACATAAAATGGCACTCAGATTTGACATACCTGTAGCACCTATCAGTTAGTGGTGTTATGACCAGACGAGGAGAGTTTCCTAAATACTCGTATCCATACTTGACGTCTGTGGTGATCATGCGAACCATGACATCCCGGCCTTCCCAGTAATACCTCAGCTGAGAGATCCACTGGAAGTCATTCAGATTTGAGACTTTGTCCTGAGCTAGCTTTGCAACAACATCACGTGCTGTCAATAAATATCAATGTGTTCAAAGCTAATAGAAGATTTGTATAATTAACAAAACAAGAAAATCTGTCTTTAGAACAGAAAAAAATTACTTTGTGTCAACTCAAAACATGAACATCCTTACTCCCATTCCTGTAGTCCAATTCAGTATAAATCATATTATTTTATTATTATTATTTCCCCAGAAAATTGGATAAAACAATAAACCATTGCCAATAGACCAGTAACTCAACAAACACTCAGTGGGTTTTATTCAATGACCTAAGTTAATGTATCTCACATCACTGAATAGCATAAACTGCAACAGAAAATCTGTAGCTAAAAAAAACAGTGATAAACAATAACACACATCATTAAATTGAGCCCAATATATCACTGCCAAACACACGCATAAAATCAAAAGAGATCAAAAAAATACTGAAACCACTGGTCTAGATTTTCCCTGTGGTTGTGGCAAACTAGACATGTTGTGGCCTAGTTTGCCCATTAAGTTATTTTCTAAAGCATCATATATTAACATGAAAATAAGCTACAGCAGTTTTATATTCGTTACCAGAGAACTAAAAGGAAGTAAAATAGTGGCACTGTCGCCTTGTGCGCCAATGTATGATTGCAAACTCCCAACAAACCGCGGTTGTGGGTTGCGCTGGTTCACGTAGCAGGAGTTTAGCATATGTATAAAACCAAAAGTACAGAAATGAATTTTAAACGTGGCAAACAAAAAAGGTGCAATCATTTTTATAAATTAGTATGAGTATTTTTTTTAATTAAATTATACACTTTGCTCTGTGGTAGTTTTTTTTTTTTTTTTTTTTACAAATCCCCCGCCCCACTAACTCATGCAAATTCACTCTTATATGAAGTAAAAGTGTGCACTGAAAATCAGAAATAACTGGATACATGTATCGTGAAACAATTTAGCAATATTTCCTTATAAATGCTTCAGATTGTGACAATAATAATCCATTATATGAAGGCAGAAACCCGAAAAATGTACAGCTTGATTTTGTGGATGTTTGTGAATTCTTGTGCATAAATAGCTCTTGAGACTTGTATTTTTTAATCAATTGTAATGTCACTAAGCTTTTACAAATACCGCGTGTGAAATGATTCACAAAATGCAGGCATGTAATCAAACAAAAAGGTCTTATTTATAGCAGTTTATTTAATTCCCTGTTTTCTCCTCGCAATCCTGCTGAGCATCTTAATGATAGGTTTACTTTAATAAATGCCATACAAGTTTTTGCAGTACTTTATGGGTAATCAATTGAAGAACCTGTTCTGTTCTTAGTGTAAAAGAAAAAAGATAGGCCTCATTACAAAGACTGCAGCAAAGGACAAACGCGTTGTCCTTCCCTGTATATCACAATTAAGAAGATGATACAACTAGAGGAAAAATCTCATCTGAAATTTCCAATCTTGTTGACATAAAGGGGAAAGTGTTCAAATGGTGGCATTTTGCTAAAGACAAACAAGCACGAGCCTGTTACACTTACCTATGGCTAGGAGTTATTTGTATAAAAATGGGTGAACCGGTTTTACAAACATAGTAGTTTTGAAAATACTTTTTTTTTTTTAAATTTCAATTTTATTGAATTAATTTTTTTTTAAGTAAATCGGTTTTTATTGATTTTTCAAATACAATGTAAGGGCGGAGAGGAGGGGAGGCCAGGAAGGGGGGTACAGAAATAACGGCGAGATTATGGGTGGGGAGGGTTTATTGACATTTTTAGGGATACAGGACAGAAATGGGGATGGCGAAACATATATTTATACCAAAACTATATTAAATAATAATACTGTATTGAAAAATTAAGTACTTTATTATATAATCACACTAAATAAAATTGGGGAAGAAAAAAAAAAAGGAAGGATGGGTTGGATATTTCGAAGAGTTATACTTTCACCGAGCAAAGATTGGTAATAACCTCATGGACCGGGTGTAGAAATAGTTTTGTTTTACTGCAACTGCAAAATGTGGAGTAGGAAAAAAATCTGTAACTTTTATCTTTCTACAAATGGATGTTTGAAGTTCTCGTCAGTTCACTTTTAAATGAATAGCACACGTCATCCCCAATATGTTTTTCTTCGAAATAAATAACTGATATTATAGCAAATGTGGCAGGTTCTAGGACAGTGGTGTGCAGGTGATGGGGTGGTCTTTGGTGGGTAGCGTATTTAGGGGATCTCTGAATTATCCATTTGTAAGTAAAATACACCAGGGATAGGCAAAGTGTCCATACAAGGACACCATTGTATGTGACAAAGTCTATGAAGGTCCACAGAACATCATTCAATAGTCCAACATGAACAATATTGGTGCCTACTCCAGCAACACAAGCTATCACAAGGTGTCACAACTAGGCTACAAATAAAATAAGGTAATTTGTATACTTCAATACACAGATAGTTCAACGCTAAAGTTCACTTCCCTAGAATAGGACACGTCCTGATGTGGCATTTAATAGTGAAAAGTGGTGCAACCTCAATCCATTGAGTGAGATTAGAGAGCAGCCTGGGTGGCCATTGTCCCCCTGCCTCCCTTGCCTACCCTCTCATGCACACACGACATAGAAACAAAGGATGTGTCGCAGCTGATCTAGTCTGGCCTTTTGTAAAATCCTCATATGTTTTTTTTTTTCTGTCCTTATGTTGATAATATCCTTATGCTTAACCTTCATCACTTTATTAGCCTCTCCTACTTCTGCTGGAAAACGATTCCATGCTTCCACTGCACTCTTTTTGAGGTTACTTTTAAATCTCTGACCCTCTAAGACTATGGTCTCATGTCGGGTAGTTATCCTCTCTTTTTCATATATTCTCTAATACTATGTTAACTTACTTGATGTAGGTGTTTCTATAATATACTCTCTCTCTTATCTTTCTTCCAGGCTGTACATGTTTCTTTCCTGGTCAATTTTTTCCCCCACAATATAATAAAAGAGAAAAATGCCCCATGCTTTCATCTATCACCATTTGAAGAGGAGAAGCCAACAATTTGAGGTAGAATAGACGATTCTGACGATAGTACTTACCATGGACATCGATGACCGTAAGTGCTCCTAGAGTAGCTCGGGCACCTCCGGACAATTTTCCCCTGACTAGTTCAACTATCTCACCGATTTGTTCATTACTTTTCTTCAAGAAGGACTGTAGGAAAAAAATAAATATATATATATATATATATATATATATATATATATATATATATATATCAAATGTTGTCTTGTATTTACTCTAAGTTTCAAATGACCTAAACATAACACAACTTTGATCAATAGAGTAAAAATAAAAGTCTCCATGTCTTGTTTGGCTCATTTTAAACTCAGTCATCAGTTTTTATGATGTTTTATATACGTTTTTGTTCTTCTTGCCATGTAATTTCTTGTGCTATGGATCATCTAAATATTTATACTTCATATTTGGATACAAAACTTTACAAAGATGTTGAAATATGAGAAGCACATGGGACTAATAATATAAAACTTGATGATACTCTCATCTGAGTAGTGTAAGAACAGAGTCTCCATACCAAGTACAGTCCCATTCCATGATAGTCTAGTCCAGTGATGGCTAACCTTGGCGCTGCACATGTTTGGAAATCGCATATCCCACGATGCACAGTCAGCATCATGACTGACTAGGCATAGTGGTATGTGTAGATCACAAAGATCTGCAGTGCCATGGTTAGTCATCACTGGTCTAGTGGGAGGGAGAGGGGAAACCACTTTCTTGCATCTTATTTGTCATGGTGCAGAAGTGAATGATATATATATATATATATATATATATATATATATATTTTTTTTTTTTTAAATGCATGTAGTGGAGGTTTGGTGATTTCTGTGACAATCCTGGTGGTGTCTAAAATATTAAGGCATGCAGAGCATGAATGAGGTTAGTATTTAAAACCTGTTGCCTTGTGCACTGGGCTGGGATCTATTATTACATGTTGCTGTGTTTTTGCTTTTGAATACATCTGTTATAGTAAGCAGGCATCACAGCATACTTTGCATCATGTCTAGACTTCATGAATGCTACACAAGTTGAATATCCCTTATCCAGAAATCTGTTATCCAAAATAATCCATGACCCAAAAACAGTGTCCAGCCCCCTTTAGCTGTGATATAGCCTTTCCATGCATACTGAGATTCCCCCACGCCCACAAAGGGTAATACAATGCCACGTGTGCGGACCTGACATGCCAACGGCAGGTTCCCAACAATACTTCACATCACAGCTACATCACAGTAAAAGTGATTTATTTGCTCTATACGGTATTTGCATTGATGCTACTGTATTTCATGAGTGCTGAGAGGCTGTAATATATCTTATTGGTGAAAATGATCCGTTATCTGAAGTGACACTCAGCTCACCGGTACTGTCCCTTTTACAATAGCTTCAGACACTTCTTGGGTCCAGTAAATAGAAGAGACACAGATGACCACTTGGCCAGGCCACTGCAAGACCCACTGCTTCCGAGGAACCTAGAAAAGCAATATAGAAATCATTAAACATTGGTATTTTATTAACTTGCATACATTTCTAACATGTCTCACACAGTTGCCTTTTTTTTTTAAAGCTGTTCACTATGTTTTGTAATTAGGAATTTTGTTTTAGCTGTCATTAATGGAAGGGACCTAGCAACTTGGTCTTGAAAGCTTGCAATCAAAACGCTGGTATCATTTTAACTATACTTGTTTCCAGTATCTACCTAATGATCATAAATTATATTTATTCATTGGAGGTCATTTGAAGTAACAGTATGTTTATTTAAATCTGCTTATTAATTAAAAATGAATGTGTGGTGTGTACAGCATGTACAAATAAGTGTAACACACAATCCTGTGCTGCTACTAGTAAATGGTGGCACTGCTTCTAAGTGTTACAAAATAATCCAATATGCAAAATACTCCAGCACCCAAGAAATACATAAAATGAAACCACTTTTAATGGTGTATAGTGGCAGATCCAGACAAACAGACGTTTGTTTGTCTGGATCTGCCATTAAACACCATTAAAAGTGGTTTCACATTATGTATTTTCCTGAGCGCTGGAGTTTTTTGTTTTTGCATATTTGCTTATTAATTGAGGAATTCATTAAGGACCACCCTTGCATTATTATATTCAAGTCTTACCTGCACTGAACAAGATTGCACAATGAGAATAAAGTCGTTTATTGAGTCACACTTCCATGCATACACAAAGTCACACTTCCACACACACGGAGTTACACTTCCACACACACGGAGTTACACTTCCACACACACTGAATCACACTTCCACACACACACTGAGTCACACTTCCACACACACACTGAGTCAAAATTCCACATACACACGCACAGAGTCACATTTCCACACACACTGAGTCACACTTCCACACACCGAGTCACACTTTCACACACACTGGTCACATTTCCACACACACTGGTCACATTTCCACACACACTGGTCACACTTCCACACACACTGGTCACACTTCCACACACACTGAGTCACACTTCCACACACACACTGAGTCATACTTACACACACACTGAGTCATACTTACAAACACATAGACATTGCTTCTTTTTGTTTGTTTTTTAAGAACAGCCCCCCCCCCCCCCCCCACACACACACAAGTGATTTAGTTTGTTCCCCCTCCTTGCTCGCTTACCATTTATCTGCAGGGAGGAAGATTGTTCACCGACATCCGGTGCTCCAACAGGGACAGAGTTTGATGGGGCGGAGCTTTCTCCACTGTGCGAGAGGAGAAAGCTCTGCCCCCTCATGCATAGAGTTCCTTTAAATGTTTCAATCTATTCCCCCTAAGCAATACATGTTAAGATCCTTTACCATGCAAGCCTTACCTCGACATATCCTTCAATCCCATCATGAATGACTTGTCTCATACTCGATAGCATATTTTCTTCTACTTGTAAGAGCCATTTTTCAACCATGCCCTTAAATCAGATAAAAAAAGAACACATTAACATGTATACGCTTAACAAACATAGAGACACACTGTGACATTTACCATCTTAACACACATCACATGCACAGGTAATTACTACTGTAAACATCCAAAATCACATATTTTAGAAAAGGAAGTCCCTGAAACATTCCTAAATATACCATACTCATAATTTATACACATCATTTATTTCTGGTCCCATCTGAATTTCCCTGGTGTCAAATGTTTTTTTGATGCTATTTCAGTTAACTGTTCAGTGCATTATAACTTGCACTACATACTGTCTCTAGTGAGTATTGACCAATATAAAACTCATAAGCATCTAAAAGGTTTTATTATTGTACATTAATATTTATGCAGTCTGACAATCAATGTATCTATAAATTGAACCAGTCACACGGTCAAGCGGTTAGCCTGCGAAGGAGGACAGAAAACTATGTCAAAATGTGCCTTAGGCAAATACAGCACTGTGATTTATAATATGTTTTTAAAAATATAAATATTAACCCCTTAGTGATAAGACATTTTTACCTTGACTTTCCCTTGGTGACAATGGCTGTTTTGACATTTCTGGGGTGTTTGTGCTGTAATTTTCTTCTTTCTCACATACTGTACCCACACAAATTATATGTTGTTTTTATTGTCATAAGAAGGGCTTTCATTAAATACCATTATGTTCCTCATATCTTATAATTTACTACCAAAAATATCATAAAATATGATGAAAAATTTAAAAAAAAAACACTTTTTCTAACTTTGACCTAAAATATAATTTACACAAATACAATCATTAAAAAAGACCCCGTCTAAATAGTTTCTAAATGTTGTCCAGAGTTCAGAAATATGCATGTTTCCATATTTTTTGGTATTTTTTTTGCCAGTTATGGGGCAAAAACCAAAAATAGTGGGGGGTTTTCCACCTATATTGACCGTTTCACCTCAACCCGAACCCTATATTTAACCCTAACACTAAATTTAACCCCAACTCTAACCCTTATGCTATCCCTTAATATATTTTCATTTTAATTTAAGTCTAACCCTATCCCTTATGCTAAAAATTATTTAATTTTAACCCTGTAGGCTAATCTAACTATAATACCAGTTTTAAGCTAATTAAAAAAAAAAAATCATTTTACATTGCAATGTTACTTGCTGCCTCTAGGGGCAGTCAAGCAACATATTCAGAGCGACAGAAGTGAATTTACTTTAATTTCCAAAGCTCGGACAACAAGAGGGCATGCTGCTCCGTCAATGTGGCACCCACGATCACTCAGTGGGGCGATCGTGGGTGCCCCAGAGAGGAAATTTCGGTGCTGGCTATTGCCTCGACATCGAGGCAATAGACCAGCACCGTTAAAGTGGTTTTCACGATCGTTGATTAGTTTTGCTAATACAATGTATAGATCAGTTTCAATCATTTATTATTCTCTACATTCACAGTAAAAACAATGTTTAGAACATACCGTCCCTTTAACATCTTATACACGTCATTGATATTGTAATGGGAAATATAACTATTTTTAAAAGTAATCACATGGCCAACTAATCTAGTTTAATATGGTCAGCAATAGACAAATGTAATTACATCCAACAAAAGTGAAATCACTTAGGGGATAATACATATTGTTTACTTCAATACACAGAATGACAAACAGACAAGGGATTAAAGGTCACTCACTCAACTACTATTTTCTCACCTCATTTGAAATAAATGTGTTTTGTTTGAGCCAATGCTTTTTGGTTTACAATGTAGGGTTGCACAATTCCCATGACAACAAATAACATATTTGGATGGGGTTAAATAATTGAAATATCAAAATCTTTATTTATTTTCTTTAGTGAAGTTTTTCTAGGTAATTTCTGTATTTTCTTTTGAGAATAATCCCATGTAATCATCTTCTAATTTTTAATAAAATAAACAAGAAAATATATAGAATATGATCGAGCTCCAATACTTTGTAATGGTTCACATGGTGAATAGGGTTGCCACCTGGCCGGTATTTTACCAGCAAGCCAGTAAAAATTTGGCTGGAGGCCAATGTTAAGTCTATGGAGTCTGTGGCTGGTATTAAATCTATGGGGGCTGTGGCTGGTATTAAGTCTATGGGGGCAGTAGCTGGTATTAAGTCTATGGAGGCTGTGGCTGGTTTTAAGTATATGGAGGCTGTGGCTGGTATTAAGTATATGGGGGCTGTAGCTGGCATTAAGTCTATGGGGGCTGTAGCTGGTATTAAGTCTATGGAGGCTGTGGCTTGTATTACGTCTATGGAGGCTGTGGCTGGTATTAAGTCTATGAGGGCTGTAGCTGGTATTAAGTCTATGAGGGCTGTAGCTGGCATTAAGTCTATGGAGGCTGTGACTGGTATTAAGTCTATGGAGGCTGTCGCTGGTATTAAGTCTATGGAGGCTGTGCCTGGTATTAATTCTATGGGGGCTGTGGCTGGTATTTTTCTTCTAGAAAAGGTGGCAACCCTAATGGTGAATATTAAGTGTCATATGAAAATAATTGCCGGTAAGTTAAAAAATAAATCAAAGATTATTGTAGATTGCTAAATCTAACTTACAGTAATAAAAAAGGTGTCCATTAATCAAATGTCCAAAGAGTTTCCAAAAGTATATATATAAAAGTCCAATTTATTGGGAAAACAACATACTGCATATCAAATTTACAATAGAATATAATTATATAGCTACCCTTTCTGATAGGCAAACCGTGGAAAGTCTATCATAATCAGAACATAAAAAGGTAAAATCTATTTAACCTGTTAAAATAACCTGATCAGTATTTATTCAGAGAGCAGTTGTCAGCCCTACATGGGGATAATTAAAGAACCAAAAATTGAATGGACAATTTAATTAAACTAAAGTTAATCCCAGGAAAGTTGGTAATAGGGTACAAACCCCATTGTAAAAGGAAGGCTTTCTTGATAAAAAGTAAATTAATAAGTCCCCAAGGGGGGTCTCAAAGCATAAGATTTTCATTAGCTGGTTGCAGAGTACAAAAAACATATGTCTGTGATTTAATGTAACTTCTAGCTTTGTAATTATTCATGATTTAAGACTTGTTCTTTTGTTCTCTCAATTAACACTTATTGTTTTTGATCTACTGTAGGAACTGAATGTTTTTTCGGCATATTCATGTTCTGCAGTGTGGTGTATGTGTGTAGATTACCAATATATAGAACCATCAGAATTTGAACTCATAAGGTAATTCTCTATTACTTTCCAGGTTTATCCATTGCACTGTATCTAGCGATAGGTATATTTTTGGCATTCAGCCTGATTAAGAGCAAGTCAGCCTTTTACATGGGGAAGAAGAGGTAGCTTCTAAAGGCCCGACAAATCTCAAGGGGTCATTGTTGCTGAACACACCTACAGATTAATTTATAAACATGTAAAGAGGTTTGGCCCTCACAGTCATCCCAGGCATTAATAGTTCTGCCGTTCTTTCATTTGAGCAGTTACAATAAAAAGTGACAATAAAACATGGACAAAAGATTCGTCGAGAGTCGAGTTATATCTACAGAATGCTAAAAGTATGGCTATATTAAGATTTTCCCATCACTACAGATAAAGAAATGGAGTAACATTTAGTACTACTTCTAAAATCTGAAACGTGGACATTTAGATTAATTGTATTTTTGTAATATCATCTGATATTCTCAATATCCTCAACCACATATCACAAATTAAGCAGGTATTGCAGGTATAGTTCTCAGAATAAATATTACAGTAATAAAATTACTTTAGCTTTGGCTGGATAGATTTTTTGGATCAAGGGAACGGTTTCCATCTCTGAGCTGACCATGCCGGTGATTTCCTGGTCTTCTGTAAACTCCAGTTTGGCTATTCCTTCAAAGCACTTTTTTAAGTGAGGTTGCACCCTCAACGGGTCTTTGGTTTCCGACAAAATTTCTAGAAGCTCGTCGTTTGACAGGAAGAAAAACCTTTTAAAGGGATATAAACAGGAGGTTAAGGAGGGAGTGGAAGGTTAGCACTACACACAAACTTTGGTTGACTGCAACTCCCATGATCTTCAGCCAGCCATGTTGTTGGCTGAAGATCATGCGTATTGTAGTTAACTTTAGACTGGGGCAGTGGGGAGTCTACACTACACATTAACTATACACACTACATTCACTACTCTACACCCTCAGTTTTTTTTTATTGTAGCCACCATAATCTACAGCCAATCATATTTCTAGCTGAATATAATGGGAATTGTAGTTAAATCTAGACAAGGCATTGGGGCCTACACTATAGTACTACACTATATACTAACTTTTTTGGCAGACTGCAGCTCCCATGATGTAGTTATGTATATGGTTGTTGCCCTAGTAACGTTTGCCTTCCTAGCTACTGTAAACTAAAATTACCATGATGCTGAGGATCATGTTGGTTGGGCATCATGGAGGCTGTGGTTTACAGAAGCTGGGATGTCAAACTTCGGCCACTACTGCCCAATGCCAGTCAGCAGATGCAAGGGCCAATAAGATATTGGCATGTATAAAACGAGGTATAGATTCACGGGAGGAGGATATCATCTTGCCTCTTTACAAATCAATGGTAAGACCTCACCTTGAATATGCAGTACAGTTCTGGGCACCAGTCCTTAAAAAGGATATTAAGGAACTAGAAAAAGTGCAAAGGAGAGCTACAAAATTAATAAGGGGTTTGGAGGATCTTAGTTATGAAGAGAGACTTAAAAAATTGAATTTATATACGTTAGAAAAAAGGCGTCTCAGAGGGGATATGATAACATTATATAAATATTTGCAGGGCCAATATAAAGAGCTCTCCAGTGACCTGTTCATTAACAGAAAGGTACAAAGAACAAGAGGTCACCCCCTCAGACTGGAAGAGCAAAGATTTCATAGACAGCAAAGGAAGGGATTCTTTACGGTTAGGACAATAAAGTTATGGAACTCACTGCCAAGAGAGGTAGTGCTAGCAACCACAATAGATGCATTTAAAAATGGTTTGGATGGTTTTTTAGGAAAGCAGAACATACAGGGCTATTAATAATAGAATAAGCATTAATAAAAGAGCTTATTGATCCAAGGAGAAATCTGATTGCCTCTTGGTGTCAAGAAGGAATTTTTTCCCCCAGGAGGCAAAATTCGAAATAGCTTCCTTAGGGGTTTTTTGCCTTCTTTTGGATCAAAAGCTGTAATGATAGGTAGAAGGGTTGAACTTGATGGACTTGTGTCTTTTTTCAACCTAAATTACTATGTTACTATGTTACTATGTTACCCACAGTCATATTTCTTCCCTATTATGTGATATCTTTTGCCTCCCACCAAGGAACCCTTCGTCTGAACCAAAAAATGTAGCAATTAGTGAGAAGATATTTGGGGAAAATGGATTATTCTCTATCCTCACCCCCTGGAAAAAAAACATACATCCTGCCAGAGGCCTAATTATGGCAAAGTTGGAATACATGCATAAAGGGAAACTAAACGTTGTTTAATCCTTGATTCCTTAAAGGAAGCAATTTTTAAACAATACATTTGCCAGTCTGACAGCTGACTGCGAGGGTCTCTCGCTGCTAGCACTGCTAGCACAAAAACCCTATTTTTTTTCATGGGATCAGCAGGAGGGACCTAGTTAAGGTCCCCCCTGCTGATCTCATACAAAAACCAGGGTCTCTCTCTGCGCTAGCAGAGAGAGCCAGTCGCCGACCAGACGGCTGCCTGCTTCCTATGGAAGCATGGCAGCTGTCGATCAGAGTATAAACTGGCGGGTACTATCAACAGTACACGCCAGTTCATCCTCATACTAGGGACAACTCATTTTTCACTTGTGCTTCTATATTAGAAGCACAAGTGTGAAAAAAAAGTTTAGTGTCCCTTTAAGGTCTGTACCAGCAAATGTCCAGACCTCTCAATCCCTACCAGGAAATGTAGGCAAGTTTCACAAATCCAACCCGATCACGGAACACTCCGTTGCCTATATTTTAGACTGGGATTATAGAGCAACATATTTGTATTCATGGATTATGCTACCATGATAGAAAGCTATTTCATAGATCAAGGACATATATTTCAACTTGTAGCACCCTACACAAATGTAATTACTACAATGGAAAATAATTAATTGCAATATGGTGTCAAACAGGACACAGTTAAGATACATTTTTCTGTATTAATGACGTCCAACAATTTGTTATTGTAATGAACCACCTGTGGTCAAGAAATAGAATATAGTTATTCACTTTTGCTACCAGCTGTGGAGGAGGTCAACATTAATTAACATCTTTGATTTTTGGAGTTTTTCCCTAATACGTACCTTGGAAAAAATAATCGTTTCTTCTCCAAGTAAGAATTCAGACCTTTTTGAATTTCTTCCAAGAGGATATTGGATTCCTGCAGCCTTTCTAGCATGTTTTCCTGCTTTGTAGCGATAAGCACTCTGGTATCTTTTACCTGATAAAAGAAATATTCGTTGGCTAGCAGATTTCATTATGAACTGGTAATTACATATTCTGTTCTCACCAAAATTCGCTTTGATCATGAGTTAATACCCCAGTAATCTGGCCACTGGCTGGGAGATAAATGAGGTAATGAGTTAAACAAATTGGTTTTCTCTCTAAACGGAGAAAAAAATAATAAATAAACAACCCAAAGTAATGATCCTAATGATAGCGGCTTAGTGGAGAGCCAGCCATGCCATATTTGTCAATCACATGATCTTTATCATGGATGCAACATATGTACTAAATATATTTAATTAATCACTTGTGCATGTTGGACACGTAAGTGCTAGTGTGTAGCATCTTCCATCTTTATATCTATTTCTTTTGTCTATCTCTGTACCTTATCTGTCAGTATATCTCCCTGTATCTCTGATGATAAGTGGTGGGCTGAAGAAATGTCAAAATGGACCAAAAGTTGCCAGCCCTCCATTGTATGAATGTGGAGCAAAGGAGGAGAAATCCATAGCGTAACGCTGCCTGGGACGTTACAAACATTACATTTATTCCAATGTAAAAGGTTTCCTGTAGTCTTAAAACAGTATGAAGTTACAGGTTTTTAGACAATCACGAATAGGGGTAGTTGAGGCAAAGCCAGATATGTGAAGCTACTTAACTTCTCAAGTCTCTATTTACGAATGTCTCAGAAGTCTACTTAGGAATGTATATATATATATAAATATATATATCCCCCCAATGTACTAGCACTCTGCCTGTTCCAAGTCAATCATTAATAATATGCCCGGGTGCAGATCACGTCTTATACATATATTTTGATACCGGATTTGAGTCCCGCGATATATATACATATATATATATATATTGAAACAGCATTTAATTTGTATCAGATCTTCTATGTTGTTATATTATTAAAAAATCAAAAATAAAGAATTAAAAAAAAACTGCATGAAAAATTATCATTAAAGTGACAAAATGTAAAAAAAAAAATGAATTAGCTTCAATATTTTTTATAAAATTTAGAGTAACCAAGGTGTTTCGGCACATTGCCAAAAGAGACCTTTCCTTTGAATATTTAGGGCAATAGGCTGTTGTACAGCACAATAGGAAGGGAGATTTGTGAAGGAAAATGCCCTTGAAAGTTACTTTTGGATATAATATGTTCTGTAAAATTGGGGACATTGTCGTGTTTCTATGTGAATACAACCAAATTCTCTTTCAAACATGAGTAAGTTACATTTTAATAAAATAATGGAGAGCTCTCACAGGTAATTGCACAAACTAGAAATATTTTGGTTATTGTTATATGGGGAACGAAAAGTTTTTAAAAAATCCATGGAAACAATTTGTTACAAAAACCAAGAGACTCAAGAGCCATTTTTTCAGGTCAGTGCATTATAAACAGGAAGTCGGCCTTCAGCATGTTCCAATTCTGAAATAAGCACTACAAAATGAGGAGGTATATTAAATCATTTATGACAGAATGATATGATTAAAAGCCTTCATAAATTCTTTAAAAAAATAACCAGAAATGCATTAGCCACAGAAACATCTTTATGTGTTGTTAAAAAGATTAGAGACTTGGTACCCACGCCCTTTACGTCCCATGGACGTCTGTTTTTTTTTTTTATATATATGTTCCTGTTAAAAAATTCTTTATACCATCCTTCATGTACATTCTCTTATCTCTTGTTTCTTCTCTCTTCTTTCTTTTTTCTCCGAGGAGTTCATGGGGTGGTTACCCCCTCCAAATCGTATACCCCCATCGAGTCATAATGGCTGCCCTAAGTAACATCTCCATAGTTTCCATTAACGCTAATGGGCTTAATTCCCCTATGAAGCGTGCTCGCCTATTCCGGGAAATTAAGGGTCTCCGGGCCGATATAGTTATGATCCAGGAAACCCATTTTCTACGTCGTAAGGTCCCCGATTTTCACAATCGGGACTACCCTCAAATGTACTACTCCCACTCCCCCTTCCAAAAAAACAAAGGGGTGGCTATCTTCATCTCCAAACGTCTACCGTTTACTATCCAAGATCAGTGGTCGGATAATGAAGGGAGGGCGTTATTTCTCAAGGGTACCGTGGGTCAGGATACTATTACTCTAGCCACTTTATATGCCCCGAATGCATCTCAACACACCTTCCTAAATATGATGATACGCCACTTACAGGGTTTTGCTGTTGGTCTGACCCTTCTGGGGGGTGACTTCAATGTAACGTTAGATCCGACCTTAGATTCCTCCTCTAGTTCTTCCTTGATGAAGTATGCTAGAATCAAAGTAGTTAAGAAGGCTCTCCGAGATGCCCAGCTGGCTGACGCCTGGCGCATCTCCAATCCTGGTACTAGAGACTATTCCTTTTATTCCCCCCCCCCCACCGTCGGTACTCCCGTATCGACTACCTGTGTATATCGCACAGACATCTCCCATGTGTAACGAAAACGGACATAGGCCACATTACGTGGAGTGACCATGCCCCTGTCTCCTTACAACACTGACACTACCTTCCTTAACCAGACGCCACCCTACCTGGAGACTAAACGAATCCCTGCTCCATGACAAAGACACACTCTCGCTACTTAAAACCCACATTACCAATTATTTTACAGAGAATATATGCCCTGACACATCCCCTACGATGGTTTGGGAGGCCCATAAGGCAGTCTTACGTGGTCACTGTATCAGTATTGGGGCATTCAAAAAGAAACAGCACTCGGCGGCCATGATTAAATTGTTGAACGATATAACTAATATTGAAACTACGCACAAGTTATCCCTGAGCCCCTCGCTTTACCAGACTTTGTTAGATTTTAAAGCCAAACTGGCGGACCTTAGTAACATACGAGACAGACATATTCATCAGCAAATCAAAAACCGTATGTACCAGTGTAAAGATAAGGCTGGTAGCACTCTCGCACGAATGCTCCGTGAACGTCATCAAACCACTTTCATACCTAAGATAAGGACTAACAGAGGGGATATGCTACATACCACGTCGTTAATTGCTGAGGCGTTCCGAGATTATTATGCTGGTCTGTACAATTTGTCGAAACCACTCGACCTGACTACCACTGAGGGGCTCCATGATAAAATCCGGTCATACCTGGACGCTAATATGCACACAAAAATACCCCCGACTGACATAATGTTCCTGGACTCGCCAATTACTGTTGAGGAAGTGACCACTGCTATCAAGGACTCACTGACTGGTAAAAGCCCTGGCCCAGATGGATTCACGATCTCCTACTATAAGGTCTTCCTAGATCTTATAGCCCCCCCTCTTGTGGCCGCATTTAACTCCCTGCGGGAGGGCCATTCACTCCCCCCACAGGGGCAAGAAGCGCACATCACTATTATTCCCAAACCCGGAAAGGACCCGAATTCTTGTGCTAGTTATCGCCCCATTTCTTTACTAAATGTTGACGTGAAACTTCTGGCTAAAATTCTTAGCACTCGACTTAAGACCTTTATACCCTCCCTGATTCATTGTGATCAGGTCGGGTTTGTCCCGGGCCGTGAGGCACGGGATAACACGACCAAGATCATTAACCTTATTCACTTAGCCAAAATATATCGTACCCCGTCTATGTTACTCTCCACTGATGCGGAGAAGGCCTTCGACAGGGTGAGTTGGCCCTTCCTACATGCTGTATTAGCCCATATCGGTTTAGGACCAGGGATGCGCCAGTGGATTGGATCCTTATACCAGACCCCCACTGCTCGGGTGCGAGTGAATGGGTCTCTATCGGGCCAACTCACCCTGTCCAATGGCACTAGACAAGGTTGCCCCCTTTCCCCTCTTTTATTTATTTTAATCCTAGAACCTCTAATGTCGGCTCTTAGAGCGAACCCAGATATTTCAGGCCTGGTGGTGGGTCTTCACCATCATAAACTGGCTGCTTTTGCGGATGACCTCCTATTTTTCGTAACCAACCCGACAATTTCCCTTCCTAATATATTGGAGGAATTCAAAACATTCGGATGCCTCTCTAATTTCAAAATTAATTTTAATAAATCTGAAGCCCTCAACAACTCCCTCCCCTGCCCTACTGTAACTGCCCTCAAAGGTTCCTTTCCGTTCAAGTGGAGCGTCCCCTCTATTAAATACCTAGGTGTTCATCTATGTGCTGACCTCACCCAACTTTTTGATATAAATCTTAAACACTTGTTGGTCTCTTGTCAAA
Organism: Pelodytes ibericus; assembly: GCA_036172795.1. Lineage (NCBI taxonomy): Eukaryota > Metazoa > Chordata > Amphibia > Anura > Pelodytidae > Pelodytes > Pelodytes ibericus. The sequence goes on from CM069860.1 coordinate 35,026,707, forward strand.
ACGATCTTAACCGATGGGGAACCCGTCGGATTTCCTGGTTCGGTAGGGCATCAGTTGTAAAAATGAATATTCTCCCTAGGTTCCTATACGTGATTCAGACCCTCCCTATCCATATCCCCAAATAATTCTTTAATAAGGTACGTTCTATGGTATGCGCCTTCGTGTGGAACAATAAGCACCCTCGCGTAAATCGCCCGATATTGAGTCGTCCAAAAAGTTTGAGAGGCGTAGGCCTTACTGACATTGAGAGGTATTACTGTACCACCCCACTATTGCCCTTACCTTATGCATATGGAAACGGTATATACCTACTACACCACTTACACAGTCTCCATCATTGTTAATGTCTCTGATAAATAATGATTTATTCCCCCCAGGCCACGATTCTGGTTTCTTCAGTGACATGTTCCAGTCAGAGGTCAGGTACCCGAGACTGGGACATGTCGTGGAGGATGGAAAGATCAGACCCTCACACGCCCTCTCACCTGTAATACCTTCGACCTCGGGATTTAACTTTAAGTATGTTCAAATCACACATTTCCTTAACTCCTTTGGTCCCACATCCCCCCTACCTACGACAGCTACCCCCTTTGAATTACTATGTATGACTGAGGACCCACCACCCAGGACCGTATCCACGATATACCGTACCCTTACAGACATGACTGACGAGTCCAAACCTTCGTACATACTTCAATGGGAACGCGACTGTAATATTGAATTTACCCAACAGCAATGGCAAAAATTATCTCTATTGGCACATAAGTGCTCCACCTCCACCCACATCCAGGAAAATGCGTACAAATTACTTACACGTTGGTACCTGACCCCATCGGTCTTACATAAAATATTCCCCTCCACCTCGCGTCTGTGCTGGCGCTGTCGCTCACAAACAGGCAAACAGGAGACTTCTTACATATATGGTGGTCCTGTCCTCTTATTAAACCCTTTTGGGAAAAGGTACTTAGAGTGATTAAGAGGGTGGGCGATGAGTCTATTAGCATGCATCCATTAACGGTGCTACTGCACCACACACCACACCCTATTGGAGCATACAAACGCTCCCTGACCATTCATCTCCTGAATGCGGCCAAACTACTTGTCCCGCGTTACTGGAAGGCGTCTGTAGCACCTTCTTTTAGGGACTGGCTGGACTCAGTAGAATCCATACGTATTATGGAAGATGCCTTGCAAACGGCTAATGGTAGAAGTATGCAACACCAAAATAAGTGGATGCATTGGACCCTATATCTTGGTGGAACGGACTGTCTCGCTGAACTTACTGTGGCGGACATCCCGGCTGCTAATGATATCGTATAGGTCTATCAACATATTACCCCATGGACTCCTCCACTGCTCCTCCGCTCTCTTCTTTCCTCCTACTGATTCCTTCTTTATGTAAAACTCTCCCCTCTTTCTTCCTCCTCTTTCTACCTCTTCTCTTCTTCTGTTTTGTCTCACACTCTCTGAAAATGTATACTGTTTATACTGTTCGGTTTTTGATTACTGTAAGGTGATGCAGGTCAATACACATTGGGTAATTCCACTGGGTAAATGTAGGTGGATGTTCACTATATTAATGTGCTAGATATTGGCTTATGTGTTTGAATTTTAGCCTGTACCCAATCCCTGTATTATCCTTACCTTTATTTTATATGTGTGTTTTCACCTTGTACCTTAACAGCTCATACTGTTCATTTGTTATATATGCCAATATATGGAGGTGTTCTGTGGTATCTGGTATCATGGTATTGGACTTGTTTGGCCAGCACATGCCACAGATGCTCAACTGGACTGAGATCTGGGGATTTTGGAGGCAAAGTAAACACCTCAAACTCATTGTTGTGTTCCTTAAACGATACTGAACCAATTTTGTTTTGTGGCAGGCACATTATCCTGCTAAAAGATGCCAATGTCATCAGGGAATACCGTTTCCATAAAACATAGAATCGGCAGATAAGAACCATTTGGCCCGTCTAGTCTGCCCAGTTTTCTAAATACTTTTATTAGTCCCTGGGCCAATGTACACATTTTTAATTGCATATTAGCCTGCACAATGAAGTTGTAAATAGAGAGAGATAGCAGCCGAATTGATTATGATGGGATAGCATGAAAGTAGACAATATTTAGTCTTCTTATAGTTTAAAGTGTTATAGTGTTTAAAGGTCATGTTTCCCACTATTTCCTCATGCTGGCAATATTTGTCACTGCTGACTGCAAGGGGTAGGTAATCCAAAATATGACTGGCACACAAATTGTCCACAAAAGTGTATATTTATTGTGAGACAAAAAAAGTTGTAGCACACAATAGTTGAAAGGGGACACTTTGCGTGTTTCGCTTTCAAAAACACTTAACCATCAGTACCACTTATTGAACGCAAAAAGCATAACGTGTCTCCTTTCACCTGTTGTGTGCAATAACCAGATGGCCGTCCAATGACTATACAATTTTGTACGAAGATGTGGAGTGTGGCAATCGTTTTTTTTTGTAAAAGTGGTATATTGTGCCATATGGCAAAACTGGTTGCTGCTGACTCCAGATAGTGGGCTTTACAGAGGGGAAAAATTGCTTTTGACTTGAATTCAGTCCCGAGTCGTCTCCCTTTTGAAATCATTGGGATTTAAAGTCTGGGTAACTGCCCAGTCTCCAGATTGGTAAATTGTTTTAATGAAGCGAAAGCATGCAGCGAGTTAAAAAAGCCCTTAACGATTCTGTTACGTCTCCTTTTTATATTTATACTTGGAATCCAACAATGCAATGATCCATTCTTCTAATGAGATCCACAATCTGTCTTTCACCTCTAACAAAATGATCTCCCATTACAGCAAATGCTAATATTCTGAAATTAGTTTAAGATTAGCTGAATTACCTGTGGTGCAAGGGCTTATTGTTTGGGGTTATTTCTACATGGTTAATGATTTATTTTTGCAACAGATTAAGTAGTGTTTAATACACAGTCATTATTATTACTAAATCAACGTTAATGGAAATAGCTATACAAAAAAAACCTCTGTCTGTTTTAATGCTAAAACCTATTTAATGGCTCCTTCTTGGACTGCAGGATTCGATTTAATAAATATATTCTAAATTAAAAAGATTTTCTTTGTTTTGTATTTTTGGTAATTCATTCTGTGCTACTTTTGTGACTCGGCTATAGTACTCAAGACATCAATGGATGTCCTCCTTGGGAAAACGTATTGGTACTTACTGCCTCTGACATAATGTCCTTCCAATAGCTGTCCACAATGCCAAATTTTCGGCCCTCCTCTGGCATCTGTGCAATGATATCTTCAGAACTAAATATGGGCTCCAAGTAGAGCCAAGTTGCTTGACATTTCAACCAGGAGTCCAAGATGTCCTGCATCAGGACTAGTTTCTGCTCCCATTCCTGTTACAAAACCAGAGGAAACATTTAATTACATTGATATTTGTTTTTATATATCGCCAACCATTTACACAGCATATTGAATGGAAAGGCTCAATTAGATGCAATGGAAGAAACCAAAAAACAATGCAAGATACAACCTAAAGGAAATCGGTGGGCAAAAAAGACAAATAAGGTCTTAAATAAGGTAGGACAGATGACTGAGATTTAAGGTTCTTTGGGTCATCTATGTAGGTAGGACCAGTAAATTAAATTTAAGCAAAATATGCTGGTTTATAAACCTCATGACATAAGATGTAACATTGTTTCTTAATGTTATCTCATACAAAAGAATGTGAATACATGTTTTTCCGAGTGCATTCACATGATGTTTCCTTTTCCACAATGTTCGCTGATGTAAATGAGATTTGATTAGCCTTTGGACAATGGATGTGCAATGCTCTAATGCACGAGCGTCCGAATTTTTCTGAAGTGGGCCACAGGCTCGTAAATCCATGTGTGTTTAGGGCCACATTAAAATGTATTTACAGTAATGGCGACGAATTGATGGTTAGCCATAGAAAATGGTTTGCTTATTTCCAGTTCAAAAGCAGTCTTATAACTGTTTAATCCTTAAGACCAAGAACTTTTTGGGGATTTGTCTTTTCTGTCTGTGTTTAACTGCATTTTTTAAAGAAAAAATATGTCTTTCCTTTGATGCCATATTTATCCTTATACAGAAAAATTTCATAGGATTTTTTTTTTTTAAAGTGGCAACAACCCTCGTTTGCACTCATGATGTGCCAGGACCATCATGTCTTAAGTGGTTAAATCAACTTTATTCAAAACCAAACTGCGCATTTATAAAGGTAGGGTTTGCCACCAGTGTTCTTTTGCCCGGACATGTCCTCTGTTTGACGAGAATTTAGTCGGGGGAGTTTTTAATATTTGTATTAATGCGAGTTTGCGGGTAAGGGTTTTTAAATATTAACATTCAGCATTAGTCCTTAACATGTTGCATGCTAATCTTTACAAAAACAGCTACCAGCAAACTTGATTCATTCTTCGTCATGCGGCATCCGATGCCGAAGTCATGCTATTCCGGTGCAACAGATCCCCTGCCTGGAGGTGTGCCAGGCTGCCACTGTGACTAACCACTGAGAACAACATTAGGTGGAGAGGAGGAGAAGAGAGGAATGGGTGCTGGGGCAAGTCCTGTGAGTGCAATGAGTGCTGGGGCTAAGTTCTGTGCATGCAATGGGAACATGGGATAAGTTCTGTGACTGCAATGAGTACTGGGGCTAAGTCCTGAGAGTGCAATTGGTGCTGGGGCTAAGTCCAGTGAATGCAATTGGTGCTGGGGCTAAGTCCTGTGAATGCAATGCGTGCTTGGGCTAAGTCCTGTGAATCCAATGAGTGCAGGGACTAATTCCTGTGAATGCAATAGGTGCTGGGGCTAAGTCCTGTGAATACAATGAGTGCGGGGACTAAGTCCTGTGAATGCAATAGGTGCTGGGGCTAAGTCCTGTGAATGCAATGGGTGCTGGGGCTAAATCCTGTGAATGCCATGGGTGCTGGGGCTAAGTCCTGTGAGTGCAATGGGTGCTGGGGCTAAGTCATGTGAGTGCCATGGGATCTGGGGCTAACTCCTATGACTGCAATGACTACTGGGGCTAAGTCCTGTGAATGCAATGGCTGCTGGATACCCCTACTATAATGGTTGGTAACGTGGTTGCTCACTATGATGAGTGTGGGGAAGCAGTGGAAGATGAATAATCTATAAACTTAATTTGCAGTAGGGAGATAGACGAGTGATTAAATAAGAAGTACCTGTTTTCAGGTTTATGAAATTAAGTTCTAAAGATAGTTCCAATAGAAAAAATACATATACAGGTTTATTTCATGTTTATATTGATTTTTTAACAACATCATCTTTATCGTCCGGGTTGAAATGTTGTTGACTTAAACTCGATTCAGTGCTGGTGTGTTATTTTATAATATTTAATATTCTTTCATGCTGTGGACTGACACTACCAAGTTAGTTTCCAAATGAGACCAGGATTTTTCAAAAAATATTCCCTATTCATCTCTCATGTACTTCTATGAACTTACACAATCTTCGTGAGTAGCTAGGACACACTTGAAAATAACTGATTATAAAATCTTTGAACTTGTAGAGATGAAAGATAAAATATGGAGTGCTTTTCCGACAAACAGCGCACAAATCAAAGGGTCTAGTTGAATATAGTTACACCGAAGCTACTAATTGGTACCCAGATGTTGCATGTTATCACATAAACATACAACTGGCTTGTAAGTACAAATTGCAAAACCATTTTGTCTTGGATCTAAACTAATCATTGCTACATTTCCATGCGTTTGTACTTTGTCAGCAAATAAATGAAGGAATTAAATCTCTGTATTTGTCCAATTAAATCAGTTGACTTGCACGCTGTAATTGATGAGGCCATTATAAATGTAATTTCCCTCTTACCTTGGCTTCTACTTCGATTGGCTTAATGAACGGGGAGCCACACATCGTTTGCGTTTTAATAATGTGATCGTCCAGCAGTAACTGGATGTCATCGATAGCTGACAAAATACTGGTGTTCTGTAGAGAAATGAAGAATAAAAACAAAGAAAATGATTTTCTTTAAAAAAAAATCTTTCTTAAATGTTTTCTCTAATTTGGACAAGACAAGTATGCAAATATAAAATAAGAATGTACAAGATGGACATATAGTACAGGTATAAAAAATACAAATATACAAAGTGATATATTGTAATGACAGATTCCCAGGGAACTTCCTGCCCTGGGACATAGGAAGAAAAAAAGGGTGTATGGGCTGTGGAAAGATCCAATACAACCACCGTATGAAAAATGGAAAAAACCAAAACAAATCTAAATATTTTTCTCCTTGTGATTGTGCATATGCTCTGATGAAGATGACGATACGTAAGGGTCAAAACACTGACTTTTTTACATGATACAGTTAACACGTATTTTTATACTATTTTGTGATGGGTCGGGTAATCTCTTTTTTTTTTTCCATTTCCTGTAAGATTATCATGTTTGAAATAATTACACTATAGAGATCTACTTTTTATAAAGTGTACGTATATATATGTGTGTGAGTGTTTATTTATATATATATATATATATATATATATATATATATATCTATATATATCTATATATATATATTGATGGGTTGACTTGCACACATGCACTAATGACAGAGACACAGAGCAGTGTCTGCCACCACAGAGCAATGCTACTTGAGATGGCAGCCTCCAGTCCTTAGGGTCAACTGCAGCCTTCCAGCTGTTTCTGTATTATAACTACCATAATTCCCTGCCATAGAAAGTTGGTGGGGAATTATGGGTGTTGTCGTTCTGCAGCACCTGAAGGGCGGAAGCCCTAGGCTTTAGTAGTCTTTTTTTTGCCAAAACAAGCTGTGAATATCTTTTGAATGGTACACAGTCAAATTACACTTTTATATTTAAATAGAATTTTAAATACATTTTTTTGTCAACGTGAAAATAATACAGAAATATTAATTGCTACATTAATTCCTGTTGTCCAATTGATGTTGGCAAGGTCCGTCGATAAACAGAGCCTCATAAATCACTTTCAAATTGTATTTGTTCAGTATGTAATAAGATAAAGTACATGAATTACGATTAAGAAAGCTATATAAATGTTTTGGCACCAATACAATTACGTAGCCATCGGAAAAACACAAATAAAGAAGATCTTTTAAAAACTCCCTCTTGGCATTAATAAATCTTCAAGTTCCAAGCTTTCAAGGGCTCATTAAAGCATAATCCTAAACTGCTCATATAGGGATCTGAGCTGAAGCAAACACTATATAGAAAATATTTAAAAAACTGCATTCAATGACTCTTTAATACCTGAAACATAATAGAAGCTCAACATGTAAGCTCAACTTGGCAGAGATACAGAAAAATAGCCAAGAATACGATAAACCAATAGGCCATTCCAATGAGAAGTACACTGCATTAATCTGATCAATGTGTCATCCCTCCAATTTCACATGAAGTAAGACACTAATATAACACCGTTAACAAGCCTGCTCTTTTGAATGCATTTGTTTTTCAGGCTGGTGTTTAGCATTTTCCAGGCAACTAGGTGGTGCTCTTTAAGTGGCTGGATTTGTGGCCAGGGGACTGCGAAAATGTTGCATTCCACTTATTTATCTCAACTCCTTTCACATCCATTTATTCCAGGTCTCAGTCCATCTCTTTATTCCTGATCCACAATCCGTTTCTACCTAGCTCCTCTGTCCCTCCTCTTTATTCCTGGTCTTTTCACTTCTTTATTCCAGCTCCTCTGCCCCCATTTTATTCCTGCACCTCTGCTTCTTCCTTGATGCCATCCCCTCTGTCCACCTTTTTTCCGCAGCTCCTCTGCTCCTTGCCCCTCCCCAGCCTTTATTCCTGCTCCTCTGCCCCCACCCATTTTATGCCTGCTCCTCCATCCACCTTTTTTGTCAGTTCCTCTGCTCCCCTTTTTTGCCCAACTCCTCTGTACCACTCTTTTGCCCGGCTCCTCTGCTCACCTTTTAAGCTAATCTTTTCCCTAGTTTATCTGTCCCTCTTTATTCCAGCTCCACTAACCCCTCTTTATTCCAGCTCCACTAACCCCCTCTTTATTCCAGCTCCACTAACCCCCTCTTTATTCCAGCTCCACTAACCCCTCTTTATTCCAGCTCCACTAACCCCCTCTTTATTCCAGCTCCACTAACCCCTCTTTATTCCAGTTCCACTAACCCCCTCTTTATTCCAGCTCCACTAACCCCTCTTTATTCCAGCTCCACTAACCCCCTCCTTATTCCAGCTCCACTAACCCCCTCTTTATTCCAGCTCCACGAACCCCCTCTTTATTCCAGCTCCACTAACCCCCTCTTTATTCCAGGTCCACTAACCCCCTCCAGTTCCACTAACCCCCTCTTTATTTCATCGCTTCTGTTCCCCTTTTTGTCACAGCTCCTCACCATTTCCCTGATAGCACAGGTTGAATTACATCTTTATTCAAAACCCTCAGAAGTTTTCCCTGCGTTCTTTAGCAGGAACAAAAAATACATAACAGGTCTTCTAACCTTATTACAACCTTTCTCGGTATGTGTGTTCACATAAAGGACTTCCATTAAAGCATTCCTCACATAGCATCCTTATCCCATACCTAATTAAAATATTCATATTTCCTCTGTCCCTTTAAGTGTGCCCTATGCCGAAAGGGCTATCCAATTTGTGCCCATACTTTCTGCCCAGTCCTTTGTGTTATTTCTATGTACTTTCGGTCCTGCTACGCAAAGGCAAGTGCCGTTTGCTTTTGCTAATCCTCCAATCAAAGAACAGGGATCAAGGGCATTATCTATTAGCTGAAGTGTATTAAATACCATTGTGCTGCTGTTGAAAATCATTTCAGATTAGAGATGTTAAACAAGCTTTCAATGCCCAATTATAATAGAAGGCGTATATGCTGCAAGAACGGGAAAGATGAGACACATTATCTGGTGCTATTATTCTCGGAACAGAAAAACATGTTTTTCTTCTACATTCTCTACAACTTGGAGGTATGGTTCAATGGTTTGATCTGCAGATAAGCCCCTTAGAAATAAACGAAATCAGAATTATGCACATGCTATTACTGAAAAAAATGTAGAAAGTCTAAAAAGGTGACCTTTTTTGGCTTCATTCATAATAGATTGAAGACTCGTACACAAGAGCAGTTCATTGTCCAGATTTCCGTTAAAAATAAGAATAACATGTACTTTGAATTTTCTCATCATTTAACTGAAGAAAACATTTTATAAAATTACAACATTTCATCAAATGAACAGGACATAAAGACTACATTTATTTGTGCGGTTTAATGCATTTTGTGGCATTCCTATTCATTTTAAAAGATGACCATGGCAACTGGAACACAATGGGGCTATTCGCTAAAAAAGATGTGTTCCAGGTGAGTGGAAGTGATTTGGTTTTTCACATCTATAAGCTACAATACTGCATCTGACAAACAGGATTTTAAAGATCTATAATATTTGTAGGGCTTAATTCACTACAGTTGAAGAAATACCAAGCAAAAAAGTGTTAAAATGTGGCACTCCAGTTTGTAAATATAATAATACCCTTACAAATGAATGCTCCTTGTACTCTCAATGTACTTGGGTATACAATCCATATACAGTTTGAGTAGCACAGAATTACATGTGGGGAAATTAAAACAACACATCATAGTGCAATTTATCTGTGGAATGGTGGCTATATATGTGTATCTTATGCACTTCCAAATTTCCAAATAATATTCTGCCTTGAAATAAGACAATGGATCTCCACAATTATTTCTTCCAGTTTGTGTTTGCTGTTTTAGGTCCCCAGAGAGCCATCCCTTTTAGAATAAAGACAAACAAACACTCCAAAGGATGAAGTCCCAGCAGGGGTATGTGATGGCCTCTCAACGCGTTTCACCAGGTGGCAATGCCGGCTTCATCAGGCGAAAAAAAAGGCTCTATAATGCAATATATTGTTTCCATGGATATATTGCACTATGGTGTGCTGTTTTACTTCTTCCCACTTGTGATTCTGCGCTACTCCAACCATATATTGATAGTTGTGGAAATAGCAGAGTTCTAACTTCAATGTAAAAAGGTTAAAGGGACATTGTTTGCTCTATGAATGTTGAAAGAATAAATATGTTCTATATATTGTGTTAGCAGAATTGGAAACAAACGCATAGGTTAAGATAAAAATCTTTTAAACTCAATATTAAGTCTATGATGTCTTCTTTTTATGACATCACCTTCCAAGGAGAAATCTGACTGCCTTTTGGAGTCAAGAAGGAGTTTTTCCCCTTAAGTTGCAAAATTTGAAATAGCTTCCTTAGGGATTTTTGCCATCTTTTGGATCAAAACCAGGAATGATAGGTAGAAGGGTTGGACTTGATGTCTTTTTTTCAACCTAAATTACTATTTTGTGAAAAACAGAAAAGAAATGGGCACCCAAAAAAAGGAATTTAAGTTTAATACCATGAAATATAAATCATGTGCAAAAAATATATATAATATATGTGGTGAACAGCTGCAATCACTGAATGCGGTTTTTGGATGTGAAGAGTTAATTATGAGGTGCCGATTCAGGACATAAATAGCTCACGCCTCCTCTGCAGTCTTAGCACCGAGGAAGTCGGTCTACGACAAAACGCATCTGCGCAGAACTGAGAGGGGGCGTATCAGGAAGTCTGTTGTGCACACTGACCGATCGAGGATGACAGCTGAGAGGACAAGCGGGACGCCGCAACTCTGATCATCTGCTTCACAAGCTTCTCCAGCGTTAGTTTCTTGAAGGCTGAGCACTTTACACTTCCGCAAGTGGTTTTCTGTGTGATATGCTTTTTGATCCTTATTTTAAGTAAGCCTGGCTGGGTGGGGGTAAATAAATATAGTTTTATACGTTCTACCCTATGTTGTACTTCTATATCATTCCCTGACATTATATGATCGGTGATTTTACCATGTGGGACCCTCAAGTCTATTTTTTGGGGTCTGAATGAGAAGGTGGTCTTCGTTCACCAGAGCGTGTTTAACTAGAGCCGAGTTATAGGGCTCTGGGATTTGTGAGTGCTATACCAGGGGGGTTTGGTTGTGACATGGTTTTTGTATTTGCTGTACTACACATGTGTTTTGTTTTCTCTTTACCTGTACCATTGAATCTTATGGAATCATTTTGATAAGTATATTTATAATTTTTAATAACATTTTAAAGCGCATCACTCTTTCACTTTTTAAATTACTATATTACCTTGGGGCTTAGCATTCAAATAACATAGTTTTAAAGTGAGACTAAACCCTCCTTTTTTTCTTTTAGTCAAAAAGAAATAACTTTCAGAAACGATTCACATTTAATTGTGAAGTTTCCAGGCCGCCATTTGAAGGACTGGTTCTCTGTGACCGGGCAGCACTGATTGGCGAGATGATTATCAACTCCCCAGTGATGCACTGTGCAACTGATGTCTGCACATACACCAATGACAGAGAAAGACGGTCACTGGCAGCTTCTCTCTCTGCTGCCACAAAGCAATGCTTCAAGAGAAGCCAGCCCTCTAGTCTTTTCCCAAGGCTCAAGGTGAATCTCTTTTAAGTAGTGCAGAGTCAAATCCCACTTTGGGGCCTTTTTAATTTTTCAAAATAAAAATAAGGTAATAAATAAAATGCAATAATGTGCGAGATAATAATATTTTTCTAATTTTGATAAATAGAAAATAAAAAATAAAAATTGGGTTTACTGCCTCTTTAAAAGGAAATCTATAAACACAGAAATGAAAATTACACTACATACAATGTTTAGAGGATTATAAAATAAGCTTTGACTTCCATTGTGTAGATTGGGTTTTGTCTTTTGTAAAGAACCTGTATATTATTTGTCATGCCAAGACATTGTTTACAATGTTAACCTTTCACAGCTAAATGAAGCTTTTATTGTGTTATTACACAGAGAGGGATTATTCTGAATGTTCGGTACACAATTCCCCATCAATTGTCTGAGACCTTTTAGGCAAAAAAGCATTTTGTAGGCATTGATCCATCCCGTACAATTATTTTTGCTCAGGAAATAACCTTGATGAAAACAATCAGGATAATAACAGCTGAAACAAAGTGACATTTTGCAAGTCTGTCTATTCCATGGCAGGGCATTGCAAGACCCCATGGCAGAGGTTAATTGTTATAAAAGACATACCGAATCTCGGTATCGGAGGAAGGTGAAATTCATGGTGGACCATTCAGCTTTCATCTTCTCCATGGCTTTTTCGAGTGAGTACTCTTTGCTTGCCGAGCCTCCGATCTGCTCCAATCTATAGTAAACATATTATTTTAGATTATTCGCTGACCACAAATTCCTATGGGAGAAACACTGCAATACACAATAGGTTTCTCCAATGCAGGACAGTGATCAAATACATCAGGCTTTTCTCCACCTCCAGGCTGTTAGCGAATAGTTATTATTATTTAACTTAATTATTTTAATATGAACCACCAGCCTATGTATGTATCAGATCTACATCCTACTCCATAACAATATTGGACAGTAATGATACACCTTCACAATCATAATACATCTTTTTTCAAATTAAGCTGATTAAAAACAGTCAAGATAGCAATGAAATAACAGTTCATAGAAGCTGAGCACTTTTTCATGGAAATGGTTAAAGTGGACATGTCGTCAGATTTTCTTTCTGTAATCACACAAGGAACTTTAAAAACTTAGCTTCTAAATTAAAGTCTGCTGGCATTTTTTTTTAGTCAAACTTGTATTTAATCTTACATCTCTCTGGGCACATAAGACACATTACATCATCACCTTCTTTTGTTCCATGGATAAGTTGTAACAGTTTGATTAGCAGAGAAAATTCCAGGTTCCAATTTGCATTTCATATGACCAGGTTCCAAGTGGCTGCTGACCTGACTGACGTGGGAGGCTGCACAGCACACTGATGCTGTGTGTAGCACTCTTTGAGCATGTCAGAGGTATTGAACAGTAATCTCAATACTGGTACGTATGAATAAAGCAGAAGCCAAGGATAACAAGATGGATGGCAGAAACCTCCGTTTTGTGTCAGTTTTTGGACATCCTTCTGTGTGTTCAAATCTTATTCTGTGTCTCTGAGGATAAAAGAAAGTCTTCCACATTCCTAACTCAGGAACAGATAAGGTGGGCATTGTAAGTGGACGATTTATGACTCTAGCCACATTTCAGTGTATGTATACAGACACAGCTGTGTCTATATACAAACAAGAGGAGAAAGGGGGACTGAAGACACAAACTGTGAGATTATTTGGATCTTAGATTTGAAGAATCTAATAAGGGTTGTTATAAACACACCTAGTTAATTCAAATTGCTCATTAAACTTCACTAATAAATATGTAAAGTATAATTAATCCTACATATTAATTAGAATATTGTTTTTATTGTTTTGTTAGTGTGGCATGAATGTTATTATGAGTTCTAATCTAATGTGGAATGATAAGAAGAAGAATATTTACTCTAATTTGAAATTATATTAACACTTCTATATATTTCAACATATACATATTTTCTCACACTATATCATGACATCATCTCATTTAAATTAAACACACCCATTCACTTTTAATTGACTAAAAGTTAAAGAGAACGGGGTGTGAATCTGAGATAAGGTTTGGTTGATAAGTTGATACTGGAAGAGGGAGAGAGCAGATCTGAGTAGACCTGGAGAGACTGATTTTGGGAGAGCTGCCACTAGTGGGTTGAGAGATGGGAATGTTTTAGAAAAGGGCTGACTCTCTCTCCTTCTGGGGAGAACTCAGGAATATAAGGCTTTTAATAGCACGTGCACACAATAACAATAGACATAGTATTGAGCTAAGTCCCAGGAGAAACTCCCATCACACAATTCTTCAATGGAAGGAGTCTCATCTGCAAATCAACCTCTGCCGGTAATGTCTAAATGTGGTACTTTGTTTCTAGCATAATCTCACCTTATCTAAGCAGAGTATTTGCTGGTAATTTCTAGGTAATTATGGTGTACTATCAGTAACTATGTTAACTACTAATCATTATCGATGTTGGTGTGGCTATATCTAAATTAAATGCATGGCCATCTAGTGGTCAGAAATGTAACTGCATAGTAAATTATACTACATGCATGTTGATACCGCTACAGAGCTGCATAATTCCTGTTTTATCTTATTTACATATGTTATAAGTCATGCATGTGAATTATGATTAACATTTATTGATATAGTATTTTGTTGTTACGCTATTTTGCTTATTGTTTGATCTTTATTTTATTTTCAATAAATTAATTATTTTATTAATAATTCTTGCATTGAATTTACTTTTGTAAAAACGTCATCCAAACTCTCTATATACATAACAAATTCTTTATATGGGTATTTTTGGTCAGACCGATATATATATGAATCATACATTTTTCATATTTTTAATGATTCATAATTAATAACACATATTAATATTTTTATGGTTATTAATATCCAACACGCACTTAATGCTAAGCCGTCACACGAGAGCCTCAGATGAATCAAACAACATTGACTACATGTGTGGCCATTAAATGTATGATAATTGGGTGAAGGGTATGTAATGTACATGTTGTTTGTAATTTGCTTTAAAAGATGCTTCCGTCATCTAATCCAGTACTCCACAACAGGTATGCCATGGCACACCGGTATGCTGTAAAATGGAGCTCGTCCTGGGTGCAGTCTGGGTGCTGGAACAAGTTCTGGGTGCAATATGGATACTGGGGTGACTCCTGTGTGTTACCTGGGTGTTGGGACAAGTCCTAGGTGCAATCTGGCTGCTGGGGCAATATGTGGTTCAATCTGGTTGTTGGGGAAAGTCCTGGGTGCAATCTGGGTGTGGGGGCAAGTCTATGGTTCAATCAGGGTACTGGGGTAAATCCTGTATGTTATCTGGGTGTTGGGGCAAGCCCTGTGTGCAATCTGGCTACTGGGTGTCGAGGAAAGTACTTGGTTCCATCTGGGTGCTGGAGCAAGTTCTGGATGCAATATGGGTGAGGAAAGTTCTGGATATGTAAATTACACAGCGCATCAAGCCACGGTAGATGTCATAAACAGGCGACACCACAGACTTTTAAAACAGGTTTTCACTTGATTAATGCATGTGTTTGCTTTTCTGCTGACACAGTGACTACATTTTTATTTTAAATTGTTACCTTTTAATGACAGGGTCCCATTAACAGTCCATTATTTATTTGCCCATAAAGACAACTTTATATATACCCAACTTAATGCGAATAAACTTAATTGATTTGTATGTCTAGTAAGTTTCCCAAATCTGCGAATTACATTATTTACTGTAACGCAGAATGCCATCAACTACCTCATGTCATTATTTCATGCTACAAACGCGTGGGGAAATGTTTATTCAAGAGCTAATAATAAATTCGTTTTGGCAAGCATTTCTTCAGAATAAAATGTTCCTCGTGATACTATGAATATTTTTGATGAAAAAATGGCTCTTATTCTACTTTGGGAATTAAAATAAAATGAAAATATAAACCCTTTTCATAACAGGACAAAGAAATCCTATGAGAGAAATTGACATAAATTTACATGAAATACATTAATTATATCCAAACGGTCCTCCTGATTACACAGAGGAACTGAGGTCTATGTCACAGAAAGAAATATGTGTATTATTAAAATGCTAAACTTTTTTGATCTGGGAATATCAGGAAAATTGAATTTCAAGGCAACTTCATTTGGTATAATCCGCAGGAAACGTATTAATGAATTATAGATAACAGATAATAAGGGTTTTATTTGCCACCAGGAGTACAGACCTCCTGCTCCGCTAGTACCACAAAAGTGGTGAGTACTGAAATCCATATAGCAGTGCCCGAAATAACTCTCCAAAAAAAAATTATTTGAAGTAAAGGTGCCTGTTCCTTGACTGCAATCTTAGTTGACATCAGGGGAAGGCAATACTCCCTGAGCTGGTCTCTAACTTGACTTAATGGGCTGGGGCAGCACTACTTATCTCTTGTAAATGTTCCAGTGCCAGTGTACTTTATATGTAAACATATCTGTCTTGCCTGCCTTTGTGTGTCTATCTCTGACAATAACGTGTGGACTGATGAAGTTGCAGTCTAGCCAAAAAATGTTGGCAAAAAGTTTTGGGCCACAGGTCCAAAAGTTGCCAGCCCTTCCAAAGTTTACACAGGTGAATGATGCTTCGATGTACAAAAAAAAAAGGATTATTTGGAGTTCTTCTAAGGATAACTGATTGGTCAAATCACAAATATATATGAAATAAAGGTCTCTAACAAAATCCAAGTTATAAAGTAGAATAATGCTTACTTGTCAATAAATTTTGTCAATCCAAATTCAAGCATGGATATAAGAGAAGTGCCTGGTTCCGGCGTAACATCATAACCAACAATTTCACTAATCTGGAAGGAAACAGTAAAAGATCATGTGTTAGCAGAGTGAACAGCTTGATGGTCACAGCTGGACAATCCTGAATTTCAGAATAGTATATATTCCCATGTAGTATTCGTCACATGGGGATGGGACAGTTCATCCCGACTGCTTCAACGCAACTTTTGGTGAAGGGGATAAAATATTTGATTCTTGGCTAGAAAAGCAGGTTGATTCAGTACAGGATAAGTGACACTTTTTAATTAGGCTATTTTAGGCACTGGGCTGATTTAGCACCTGTTCCCAATGTCGACTCTTCATTCCACGGTTGCAGATTACAGAGATGATAGGAAGATGCACTTTAAACTTCTCAATTTTGAATTTCACGTTCTCTGCCACCCTCTTTGGTCCTGGCAGATCAACAAGACTCTTGGACAGCTTGTACATAGTCCTCCACATGTTTCCAATTTCCTCCGTGATGTCTTCTGCATTTAAATCTTGGAAAGCACCTGTTATAGACAAAGAAGCACGGTAAAAGCACACTGGCAAACTGTTGCATTTTGTGGCAGTTTACAAGACTATGTCTATATGTGTTATACCAGTTATCTATTGTTTAGAAGAGTATGCAACATTTCTATTCATAACCTCCAGGACATTGTATAACGTTGTGAGATCTTAAAAGCTTTTTTTTTTTTTTTTACTTACTATTTCTAAGTGAATTTTTACAGACATTTTTCTTGAGTGTTTTAAAATTGTTCTGGGTCTATCAAGCTGTCTCCATGCAGGAACGTACATTTTCTGCTAAAATGACTAATCCAACTCGGGGGTGAATGCCAAACAACAGCTTAAGATAGATTTTTTTTTTTTTTATAATAAACTCTCCACTCGCTATGTTTCTTTCCCAGACAATCATTATGGGCTTTCATTTCATTCTCTTAGAATACAGAATTTGAAAATATTTATATTCTATGTAATAATTTTATTATAAGTGTAAAATATCTGTTTGAGATATTCCGCGAAACATTCCCAGGGCCCTCTAAATCCTTGCGTACAAATAGAAATCGAAAGCAGAAATAGTTGCCTGCATTTGAGAACTGATGCTTTGGACACATTTCGCACAGCAGATGTCTTCTCTATTCAAAATTTAGATGCTGCAGCCCTACGGTCCTACATCTTGGGAATTGAAGTTTTTTTTACCTGTACTGCTCCCACACTGGAGACTATGCTAGCTAAACCTAATATCCCACAGCTGGGGCTGCTTGGAACCTAGTCAGTCAGTCTAGCTGGAGTTGTACCTGTAGTAGCAAATAGCTGGATAGCTTGCCAATGGTCTGACGGTCAGGGCAACCTGCTAGTAACCCAAGGCAGGGAAAACCCTGAACATCCACAAGTGGTTACATAAACAAGGCTTGATAAATCCCAGGAGTCACGTAGCCATGGCTCCTAAAATACCTTCTGCTCGCTCCTAACTTTTTTGACTGTTTTACATAGTCTACAGAAGTATCATTTCACTGGCTACTAAAATGACCTAGACTGGCTTATAAATTGATTTGTTTGCAGACATCTGCAAATATTTGTCAAACCCTAGATTTTTTTGGGTGTGTTAGCCAATGGAGATTTGTTTGGTTCCTATGCCAAAAAAACGTTCTAAAAATCTGTTTAATTTGAATCACAGTAATTAATCTTTGTCAGGGAAACGCACAGTGAATTTCAATGCAATGCTCTACAGCTGACAGGCTTTATTCAACCACAATAATGATACAAAAGAAAGAAAATGGCCAATTTGTAAAAAAAAAAACAATTTTCCCTGACTAAACGCTGTCAAGTAATTATTATGTAAATTCTTCATTAACAGCAGAGAAAGGAAATCTGTAAAGGATTGCATATTTGCCCAATATATCGGTGTCGGCACATTCGGAATGCATATTTCCATAAAGCTTTGAGATACAAAGAGTCAACCATCTATTTCAGCTGAGTTAATATCCGTATATAAATGATAGTACTGTGCGTTTTCCCATTTTATTAAACCCTGCCCTCAGATTTCATCAGCTATGTCTCAAGTGGTCTGCAGTGTTGTCAAGTTAAATGACCAGCGAGTGTTTCTGTGAATTGACGTTCAAGGGGTCAAGCTACAGTATACAGTGGTCAAGCCTCAATGGACTTTGTTGTGGAGGATTCTGTACATTCTGTGCATTTGCCAGTGCACAGCATTTATGGAATGTAGGGCATGATGCCTAGTGGAAAAAAAAAATAACAACCCATAATACATTCATTACTGTAAATTCAATTACAAAACATCTGAAAGAATAAATATTGATTTCTATGTAGGAACATTGTAATTTCAAAAGCATTAATAGTTTTCCCCTGTCTTGAAGATTACTGGCAATTATTACACACTCACATATAGGTCTGTTTAAAGGCAGTGTATCACCTAAACATTGGTTTTACTGTGTATGTAGAGAATAAAAAAATGATTGAAAATTATCTTTACATTGTGTTAGCAAAACTACAAGCAAATACTTAAATTAGGGAAAAAATGTGTTTTAAATGTGTCTGTGGAGTCTCCTGCTTATGACATCACCTGTGGCATGGTATGTAAATTACACATATTCCATGGAAAAGTGGTTAATTTGCCTACCGTGCCACAGGTGATGTCATAAGCGGGAGACTCCACAGACACATATAAAACACATTTCCCCCCCTAATTTAAGTATTTGCTTGTAGTTTTGCTAACACAATGTATAGATAATTTTCAATCATTTTTTATGTTCTACATTCACAGTAAAACCAATGTTTAGGTGATACAGTCCCTTTAAGGGTCCGTCCCATCCTATGAGATACTCTACTACACGCTACTAAACTCTACCTTCTACAACTTCAAGAAATGCATTACGCCCTTTTGGTAAAGCATATCAATACTACTATGATTACCCCTTCTCCACCATCTAGCCTTTCCTCAGCCAAAACAAATAGTCTAGATATGTCTAGTCATGACCTACCATTTACCTTCTTACTTTTTTTTATCATCTAGTTTAACTAATTAGTGCTTACAACTAGATACTTTGTGTCTACCTGGCACAATATCCTGCCTTCTGGTGTCCTGGGAGGAGCTGGATCACATTGCCTACTGTAACTATATCCCCACTTCCTTCTAGACTTTAAGCTCACCTGATGAGGTCCCTCTTCACTTTCTGTCCCCCAATGCCATATATTTCATATTTGTTTCATACCCTGTGTTTTTATATTTTATGTATAGGGTAAAAACAAAATGTTAAGTGTTTGGGATAAATCATGTAATGAAGCAAATGCCTCACTGAGCAGGTCCAGTGAGTGTTGGTTACTCCAACTGGTATGTCTGTGTGTCAGTAATGTAAGCTAGGAGGAAGGAAGGCACTTATGCTTTGAATAGCAATGTGAATAAGAATGTTGAGGAGAATGTAAATGCAAACTAGAATGTGAATACTTATGAAAGATACAAGTGAATGTAAGTGAAAATTGAGTAGGAGGGAGCAGGTAGACCATGAGAAGAGTGAGCCATAGCCTCAGAAGACTTGCACACGATGTCAGAGCTCGAGTAGATCAAGATAACGTTTCCTAGGTTCATTTATTGTTTCAGCCCATTGAACCAGGACTAAAAGGTAAGTATTAGATGAACCATTTAATATGGCAAATGTTTATTTTTAAAACTTTTTTTTTTTTTTTAGCTCAATAGATAAAACCATAAAATACATAGTGTCATTCACAAACTGAACAACAACCATATGTAGTAAAATAAACAAAACATATCCATGATAAAAAACAAATGCAATAAATATAACAAATAAATAGGCAAGACAAGCCATAACAGGCTATTCTACATCAAACAAGTTAAGTTATTGAAAACTAATATGATGTACTCACCATTCATCCATTCCTCAGATTTACAACTGAAACTATACGCCGTTATCCAGAGTTGTTCAAATGGAAGCTTATTTATCATGGTTTCTTGCAACAAAGGAAATTGACTCTTCTCCCATTCTAGTAACTCCTCTTCTTTATTGATGGCCTGCACGCAATCACAATCCATTTGTTACAAAAAAAAAGTCGATGCTTTTCTTATACAGACTGCAAATGTCTTTCCATTAAGTTTGATATTAATCTGATCCAGTGCATGGAAGACATCCATTACTAATGTAATCTTAGTTTTGTGTGTTTTATTTTTACCACAAAATAGCTTACTGTAAATCTATAGATATAATAAAAGAAAATGTTAATGGTACATTATTGTTAAATAATCGTATACCCTATTTAGCATTAAAGGACAGTTTCTGGCAAAACAATAAGTTATGTTTAATTGAAAGGTTGCATCAAGTGTAGGTATTTTAAAAAGCAATGCTTTTATGAACGAATACAAATAAAGTACATTATTGAGCTCTATTTGCTCCATGTAGTTCTATCAGGAAACCAATGTTGTTTAGAATCTTGGGTGAGATCCATCATCCTCTGACCAACGATGAAGGAAGATCTATCTAACCCAAGATTATAAACAATATGTCCGCCCCCTGATACAGTTATTTGGAACAAAAAGGGCTTAATTAGGTGCTTGAGTTATAGTATTCCATTTAAAATGCCTACATTTGGTGCAATCTTTATTTTAAATAGAAACAGTTGTTCTGTACGCATCATAGATTCCACCTGATTTGTGAACTTTTTCCTTATTTATAGATTGATAAGACTTGTGTGGACAATATTTAAATCATAAAATGCCTGGCTACAAATAATAAATTGTGTGTTTGGATACATTCCTGTATAGATACAGATTTTATCTGGAGCATTATTTTGAGCTACAGTTTCGATTTCTTACTGCCAAAGGAGTTCATTTGCCACTAGGAATTCTGTGATTGTGCTAATACTGTGGAATGGATTTAACATAGTATGAGTGATTCCTCTAGTCATGTAGGCAGATGATATATGACAAAGCATCTGTTAGATATGAATCAAATTTGACCAATTAAGTGATTGAGAAATCGTATCTGTCTATATCCTTTTTTGGTCAAGTAGTTTTATAGTGGTTTTGCACATATTTGTTTTTTAGAATATACTGTAATGTTTTGTCTTTTGTCTCATAATGTGGATTTTGAAATGTTACATAGAATACATTTTGGATTTCAAGCTTTATTCAAATACTCCCCAAGAGTGCAGTCTTTATCACCTGATTTGTTTTCTTCTATATTACTAAATTCACTGAATTTGTAGCCAGAAGGTCTGAAAACTCCTTTCTGGTGTAATAGAGCAGAGTTCACCATAGTTCATATAGTTCACTATAGTTCAGACTACTTAAACAGCACAGATGAATAATTTAAGATGACTGATTTGCTGATTGCATGGCTTGTAATTCTGATAACATGTTGGTTGTGTGAGTACTGCATTTGGGGAAATCTGTTTTGGACAATGTAGGAGATCAGCGGCAGAATTAAAATGTAAAGATTCTTCCTGTTATTGAGGTTGGCGCATGTGGCAAAGTTGTACACAGCCACGTAGTCCTGCCCACTATGATACACAAGAACCAGTAAGAGAGCAGGGGTATATCTTATGACATCATCAAGCAGGCTTTGGCAACAGTTGTAAAGTGAGACTTGCTGGAAGATTTTTGAGAAATTGCATCATGGGTAAAATTCTCAAAATGTATGCTGGAGATAAACACTTAATTGTATTTTTACTTTTATACTAGTTAATTCAAACAAGAAAAAAAACAGTGGCATATGTCTTATATATGTGTTTGTTTAAAATGCACAGGTAATCTCGTTACATCTTATGTTAGTGGTACTGTCCCTTTAAGTGACCTTAACATGAGTAACCCTTTAATCAGTACTATATTTAGCTTCAGGCAGCTTTATAAAAATGCTCTACACAAACCTCAAATTCTGCTAAGGCTGCACTTAAATTCTTATCCAGTTCCTGAAGTTTTTCAACATTATTCTTCATTTCATCAATGTTAATGGTCTCCCGTTTTTTGAATGCTTCAACTTCTGCGCTGTAATCTTTAAGTTTTGTCTCAAAAACAGTACGCCTGTAATTAGAGCGAATATTGTGTTATCGTATCAATACATATAATTGCTTTCCAGTGTGCAGTTTATTACAAGAATTAGTTTTGCTTCATATTTTGTAGTGTTATTTTTTCCCCTCTCCCTAAAAATTAGGTCTTCTCGTAATTGTATTAAGAAAATGCTAACAGTAATCTATAATGGCGAGGACTCCTTGTTCTGGTACTAAAACTTGCTTTATTTTAACACAGTAAAATAATCGTAAGTCGGCAAAAGTGTGGGGTGTACAAAATATACAATTAGGCCTCCACCTTACACACTATGGCCATGCTTAATCATAGGTGACATAACAATGTAAACACATACCTTAAATCCCATATTGTCCTGCAAGCAATCCCTCCCCTAATTGAGAGAGAGCCCTGATCCGTGTTTAATTAAAAGCACAGTGCTTGGTTTTTGCAATTAACCCTAAGTAAAAAAGCTGTTCTTACTCTGAATCATAAAAAACGAATTGATCGTATGCTGTATTATTAAACTATTTTGAACATTCTACTTCTTTCATGTTCTGCTATTTCATTGTTATGAGGATTAGTTGTACAGTAGTATAATTAACGGCAGAATCTCACACCAATCTGACCAATTAGTGCTAGAATGGCCAACCAAGTAGTCATTTCTATGTTTTAAGGTTAAGAATTAATTGACAGTGCATCAAGCAATGTATGTCTTTTTTTAAATTCACCTTCAAGGAAAGAGTTTATTGAAGTATCCACAACTCATTTTATCAAAGATATGGTTTCTCTCAAGAACAATTAGATTTCAACATTTCTTGGTGGGCATCCACATCCATTTCTCCAGGGGAAGAAGAGAGAGGAATTGATGGATGCACATGGTTGGTGTTTTCTTCAGTGAGCACAGAACCCTGAGCCAATTGTATAATGAAAATGGCAGAGTGGTCTTGGGCAAAATTCTCAAAATGGATGCTCGAGATAACTTGGTTTCTTCAACTTGGTTTCTGGAACCAGATTGGCCATTCCTTCTCAAGAAACACTCACTACCACTACACCCGATGATTAGATAATGTATGGGGCTCCTAGAATATAGAAAATGTGTCCAACCATACAACAGAAAGCTATAAAAAATACCATTACTCACCTCTTCTTCAGTTCATCCTCAGCCTGATCCCTCCGAGACATTAAACGGTTGCTGTTAACTTCAAACACTGTCTCGATCTGTTCTGGCCAGTGAAACACTGTACTGTTCAGCTTTAGGTCATCATCTGTAAACAGAGTATGGTTCTAAATTCAATTATGATCCATATACATTTGTTAATAAAGGATTAATGTCTATTAATCCCCTTGATTAAATAAATAATAAACATCTTCTTTATTTCCCCAATAGCTTTTGCTGCTAAAGCTCTGCATGGAAAATGTTCTTAGCTGAATCACTGTAGATGCACTGTAGGACACCCTGGTATCTTCATCGCCATTTATTTTCTGATGGGGGTCTTGATAGCCTTTAGAATCCCGTGCAAATCAGGTATGGTAATAGCAGGAATGATGTCACACACGCATGGAGACATGGTACTCTCTCACACCCAAAGATTCATGGGAAAGGGGCAATATTTTGTTTTCAAAATATAAATTCGTTTAGTTACCCAAAACACCCTTGGTATTGGGAGTACGGGTCAATCCCCAACATCTCACAGCATTCAAATTCTAATTCCTTAATTTTGAGACCTGGAACAAAGCAAACCCCCAAACATACCCCCCCGCCCCCCACGATTTACTATTGAAATGCGGACTGTTTCTCTCCACTAGAGTCGACAGAGACCCTCGCCATTTTGCGTATAATTACTGGAGGGAACCTACTTAGCCCTTCCTCTATTGGTTATATATAAGAACACGTATCTCTCACTGCATCTCAACTGGTTTTGGGTATAGCTACTTACATTGGAGTGTGGCATAATCCAAAAGAAATGCCAGCCTGCTTGCTGCCTCTGAGATTTCATCCTTCAGTTTATATACTGTAACGTCACTGGAGGTTTTTAAGAAGTCTGTGAGGGCCACTAAGTCGGCAGTAGTAGTGGGAACGTCATTGACCTTATCGGCGATACTGCTGTATTTGTAACAGAGGCTGAAAATTAAAACACAACCAAAAGTTTAAAAAACATTGCAACAAGTGATATCAGAAAGTCAATAAACCACAAAGGATCTAGTCAATAAAAAAAGAATTGCAGGGAATAGAGACGGGGATTTCGAACTTAAGGCCAAAGTAGCTGAGTGGGAAAAATTCTCCTGTTAAGCTGCATTGGTACATTTTTCCAACTCAGCTGCATTGGCCTAACGTTTGTGATTCCCATCTCGATTCAATGCAATTCTCTTTATGTTAAAATACCCCTTTCATTTAAAGAAATTTCTCCCAATGAGAGGAGGGCTGGACTGGCCTATTGGAATACTGGGAATTTTCCCTTTATGCTGTCTGCACTGGGGCTGGTTGAATCCTACTGATTGCTCTAATTTTACCACTTTGCAACCGAATGTGTTCTTTACATGTAAACCTTCATATGTCGCTTACCTAGAAACAGTGTATTTTTCAACTGTGCATTAAAAAAGTATATGTTTTTTTCTTATTCTGAGCAATAAAACAATGGTGCAATGCATTGGCGCTGGTATAATGATGCATTGCATGCGTGCAATGCATTGGCGCTGGTATAATGATGCATTGCATGCGTCTATTATACAATTGTCTCCCGGGCTGGTTTTGTTGGTCTCAGTTTGGCCTTAATTGAGAGCTTTTCAATCTCACTTTAAATCAACTGAGGAAATCTTAAGGGGATCTCTTGAAGTGATTTGGAGAGTGATCAGGATTCAATTTGTACAATAGGAAAAAATAAAACTCTTTTAGAGACATTTAATCAGCAGTATAAACTGGATACTTTTTTTTAATCCGAGCCAAAACATAGAGGGCAATGTATGTTAGTATAGGCAGTAATATTTATTTGGGTGCTTGTTGATCCAAGGAGAAATCAGATTGCCCTTTGGAGTCAAAAATATTTTTTTCCCCCATTAAAAGCAGAATTCAAAGGTTTTGTTTGACTTCTTTTGGATCAACGAGGTAAACGAGGATTAGGAAAATGATGGACTTGATCAACCTAAACTACCATGTATATATATGCATGGGTTCATGCTTTAAGGCTATACAATATTATGCTGTCAAAATGAAGGAACGTTGTTTCTATGTATTTTATATAGAATTTAATTTTACAATAGTGCCATCAGATACCCTTGAACTGAGCTGCATTAAAAAAAAAGAATGAATTCAGGCACAAAAAAATATATATATATAATTACAATGTAATGTAACTTCTCATTCTGTCATGTTTCACATAAACAGACTGTCATCTAATACACAGACAAAGCTCTAATAAGTCTGACACCATTAAATGGATAAATTAACATAGCATATGGAACAAATGAGAACTCATAGAATAGCGATATTGTATAATTATGATTTTGTCAAACCATGCAAAATAACTAGTGATAGTTTAATATAATTCTACAAACGGAAATTTACTTCTTTCTTAAAACAGCCGTCCCATACAAATAAATACACATTCTAAGACGTTTCAATAGTAACAAAGGTCTGATCACTTAGATATCAAAATGTAAGGTTAAGAATATTTTAGATTTGAAAATGCACACAAAATTACTGTAAATGTTTTATATTATTATTGCTATGCAATATTATTTTGGAAGTGAGAATTTACCCATAATTACTGTGAATGCTTTATATTACATAGTAAAATAAAGCATAATGTATAAAATACAACAATTACTATTATCACCACCAAATTAATATTGTATAACATATGTAATATAAAGCAGTGGTCCCCAACCTTTTTGGCAGTGGGGATCGTTTCCATTGAAGAAAAAAAAATGTCATGGCCCGGTGGGGGAGGAGGGGATATGGGGTTGAGAGCAGTTTGTCAATATGCCAGTATTTTGCCACTCAATATGCCAGTATTTAGCCATTCAATATGGCAGTATTTAGCCACTCAATATGCCAGTATTTAGCCATTCAGTATACCAGTATTTAGCCACTCAATATGCCAGTATTTAGCCACTCAACATGCCAGTATTTAGCCACTCAATATGCCAGTATTTAGCCACTCAATATGCCAGTATTTTCACACTCAATATGCCAGTATTTTGCCACTCAATGTGCCAGTACTTTGCCACTCAATATGGAAGTATTTTGCTCGTTATATGCCACCCTCCTCCCCCCGTTCTCCAGTACTTACCTTACTTGCTGCTCCGTGTCCCTGGTCGTCTCCTCTGTGCAGTCTTCCCTCTTGTTCGGAGGAGGGAAACATAGCCAATGGATGTGACGTAAGGTCATTTCACAATTATTTATTTATTTTTAGTTTTTTGAAGCCACGCTTCATAAAGTAACCAGATGGCGCGGAGCGCAGAACGCTTCCCTCACAACACACGGCCCGGCTGAACAGAGGCTGCGGACCAGTGCAAGGCCGCGGCCCGGGGGTTTGGGACTCCTGATATAAAGCATTCACTGTATTACTTCCGAAATAATATTGTATAACATATATAATATATAACATTCACTGTGATTGTGTGTAAATTCTCACCTCCAAAACAATAATGTATACTATATATACTATATAATTATTCATAGTGTTTGTGTATAAATTATCACTTCCAAAATAACAAGGTTTAACATATAATATACAACATTCACTGTGAGAAGTTACACAAAATACATGACTGTTATATATTATATATGTTAAACCTTATTATTCTGGAAGTGAGAATTTATAAACAAACACTGTGAATGTTATATATTACAAATGTTATACACTATTATTTTGGAGGTGAAAATGTTCTCATAGTCACACTGACTATTACATATTAGATATGTTATACAATATTATTTTGGAAAAGTGAGAAGTTAAACAGCGAATGTTATATATAGTATATTACATACAATATCATTTTGGAACTGAGAAGTTACACAGTGAATATCATATATTATATTTGTTATACAATATTATTTGGGAAGTGAGAAGTTACACAATGAATGTTATATATTATATATGTTATACAATATTATTCTGAACGTGAGAATTTACACAGTGAATGTTATATATATATATGTTTAAGCACCACTTATGATGCCATGAACCATGCAAATAATATCCCAGCATGCTTAGCATCATGTCTGTGAAGACAAGCTTGGCCCTACTGCGTGCATGTATCAGCATCATGTCGTCAAGATCAGGCCTTATAGATTTTGAAAATGGCTTGGAGTATGTAATATATGTACTATGACGTGTATGGTCTGTAATGGACTCATTACATCTAATTTATCTCATCGACTTAGCTATGCATTATAAAGGGCCAATTCTGGTAAATTTTGCCTGCAAGAGGAACATATCTTTGAAAATGTAACTATGCATTATGCATGGCCAATTGTGCTTCATGCAGGAGAAGCTCAACAGGTTTGTCCCTGCACAATGTATAGTTAAGTCAGGTTATGAAAGGTCCATCTCAACTCACCCTCCCCTCACTTTTAGTGAATAGCTCCCACTGTGTCCACTCCAGACGTCTATATCATACTGCATTTGTGTTTTGATTTGTTCTTGTTTGTTTTTGCTTCTAGCACTCACTGTGAATCTTTATTTCCTATTGCCATTCATTGTTGTGAACACGGAAAGCTTGCTGCTGCTGCTGGCCAGTGGCACCAAAGCATGTTATTAAATATTCTTTAGAGTCCCAGCATGAAGCCATCGCATAAGCTGGCACAACAGGTTTAAAACTTCTCAAGCTTGTCGTAACAAAATTCAGCTTTAAAACTGCAGATGACTATTATGAAAAAAGCAAGAACAGTATTATGTTTAATTGAAAGATTGCATCACGTAT
The DNA here is from genome assembly GCA_036172795.1 of Pelodytes ibericus. Lineage (NCBI taxonomy): Eukaryota > Metazoa > Chordata > Amphibia > Anura > Pelodytidae > Pelodytes > Pelodytes ibericus. The sequence goes on from CM069860.1 coordinate 35,054,997, forward strand.
ATATGTTTACATTAGTAATGCTTTAATGAAGTAATACAAATAAAGTACCTTATTGAGCCCTCTTCGTTCTGTATAGCTCTATCTGTGGGCAGACATGTTAAGAATCTTGGGTCTGATGAAGAAAGATCTATCTGACCCAACATTCTAAACAACATGTCTGCCCCCTGATAGAGCTATCTAAGATGGCTCAAAAAGGTATATTATTTATTTTCTTTCATAAAAGAATTTCTGGATCAACTACCTTCACTTAATGCTATCTTTCAATTAAACATAAGTTATTGTGTTAGCTACAGTTGTCCTTTAAAGAGACACTAAACTAATTCAGTTATTCTTTGTATGTATATGAAAGTTTACTAGACATGTGCAAAACTAAAATGTTTGTTTCTTTTTCGTCCATTCGGACGAAAATTTAATTTATTTCGTCCAAAACGAATTTTGTTCGTTATTGCATTAGTTTCAGACGAAATTCGTTCATTATTTTCGTTTCGTTTTATTCATTCGTACGAATTGACCTATTTTAACCTCTCTTTTGGTTTATAGACTTTCGGTTTATGGAATGCATGTAATGCTATTGGTATTCTATAAACCGAAATAGAGTCCCCATTCATACGAATTGACCTATTTCAACTCTATTTCGGTTTATAGAATACCAATAGCCTTACATACATTCCATAAACCCAAAGTCGTTCATTATGTCGGTTTATGGAATGTATGTAATGCTATTGGCTTTCTATAAACCGAAATAGAGCTGGTTTATAGAATACCAATAGAATTACATACATTCCATAAACTGACATAATGAACGACTTTCGGTTTATGGAATGCATGTAATGCTATTGGTATTCTATAAACTGACTCTATTTCGGTTTATAGAAAGCCAATAGCATTACATACATTCCATAAACCGACATAATGAACGACTTTCGGTTTATGGAATGTATGTAATGCTATTGGTATTCTATAAACAGAAATAGAGTTGAAATAGGTCAATTCGTATGAATGGGGACTCTATTTCGGTTTATAGAATACCAATTGCATTACATGCATACCATAAACCGAAAGTGAGTTGGTTTATAGACTTTTGGTTTGTGGAATGTATGTAATGCTATTGGCTTTCTATAAACCGAAATAGAGTCGGATTATAGAATACCAATAGCATTACATGCATTCCATGAACCGAAAGTCGTTCATTATGTCGGTTCATGGAATGTATGTAATGCTATTGGTATTTTAACCAACTCTATTTCGGTTTAAAGAAAGCCCATAGCACGAATGGACGAATGATTTTCGTTTATTAACCATTCGTTCATTCGGCTATCGTTAGTTTAGCATTTTCGTTATTTGTTTTTCGAACGAATGGACAAAAATGCTATTTTCGGCCGAAAATGCATTGGTCCGAAAACGAATGCACATGTCTAAAGTTTACATAATTTGTGAACAGGGCTTGTGCTGCAAGTCAAAACATATACCCTAGTCCTTGTCCAAAATGCTTCAATGAGCCACTAAAGCAACTATCAGTCACTCCTAGTGGTGTGTGTCATTCATGTAAACTGGTAGGGGGGAAATTATTTGTTAATAGGAATGAGTTTGTGAATGTAAACGGTTAAGAAAGGTTAACAGTGAAGTAGGAGGGAGTAGACAGACTGTGAGAAGAAGGGAGGAGCTAGAGCTTCAGAGGAGTTGCACAAGATGTCAGAGCTGGAGTAGTGAACAGAGAACCAAACATGCTGAAGATTAATAGGTAAGTTGTTTGTGGCATCACACTGGACCAGTACAAAGAGAATTAGGTGAACCCTTTAATATGGTTAAAACAATTATGGTTTAATCCCTCTATTTATGGGAAAGCAAGTTACCAGGATATTATTTGTACATGTGAAAACATGTGAGCTAACCTTTAGTTCTTGAAAAGCTTTTGAACTGAGCATCTTATGACTACCAGTAACCATTCTTGGTAGGATTATGGTAGCAATAGCCCACAGCAGCTGGTGTGCTAACACTCACCCATCACTTCTTTGGGGTAGGGTTGCCACCTGGCTGGTATTTTACCGGCAGGCCGGTAAAAAATTGGCTTGACCCCAATGTTAAGTCTATGGAGACAGTAGCATGGCCGGTATTTTTTTGAAGAAAAGGTGGCAACCCTACTTTGGGGATGTAATGGGGCAACACAGAAAAGCAAATAGGAGAATTGGGAAAGGAAAAGGAGAATGAGATTTGGGAAATACAGAGATAGAAAAGGGGTGCAAAGTAAGGAAAAAAGGTCCAGGGGCAAGCTATCAATTGCACCCAGGGCAGTTTTAAGGTACAGGTGGGCCGTTGGCAAAGCTCTCAGTAGTGGGGCCCTCTCATCTTAATTACACCCACATTTAGATAAATATCCTATCACGCATAGAGATACAATTGTTTTCTATGTAATGTTTCCAGCTAAATTTACTTTGCCTGGACTTTGTACACTACAACAATGAAGAGTCTGCCTGCCTATAATGCAATCTGAGGAAACTGAACCATTGGTTTGTGGGATGGAAAAGAGGGTGCACAGATACACATGCAGCACTGCAGAACAACAGAATAAAAATATAAAGTAAAAATCACATTCACTACTGGATAAGCACAATGTACCAGACTCAGACCTGGTTCATCGAACAACTTCCATACAAAATATCCATCCAAAAATCGTAAAAGTTAGCGAGGAGTGTGATGGTAGCCGTAGTGACTTGTGGGCACAACTGGGTTAATTTGTAATTGCATATTTAAAACAGATTGTGTATAAAAGGACTTTCTGGGGCCCAAAATGCCTCTTCCAAATGTTAAAGTATATTAAGTACTTTAAGATGCATGTTTTACATTTTGCATTGCTTAACATTTTAAATACTTACAGCTACATGAAATTGTGAAATTACTGTGGTTTGCAAGAAACCAATATTGCCCACACTAGCTGAGTAAAAGTAAATTTGTTTGCATCAGGAACATATGAGAATAATACCATTGAGATGTCATCTCTAGTAATGTCATCAGACAATGTGTTGCACTGTTAAGATATCCTACTGTGTGCAAGAGCAAGTTTATCACAGTCCACACAATGTATTCAACCCCAGCAGCACAGGAAGTGAACAAATGAAACACAACTTCATATCCTCAGTGTCTATATATTCAGTGCTGCTGCACCTGCAGTAAACATGCAGAGTAATCACTGGGGGAGGGATTGAGTCAAATATTAGAAATGGGAATTATTCAGAATACCTGAATCAAATCACACTGGAAAAAAAGGTTTTGTGCACTATACAAGCAGTAGTCTTCAACTTGCATCAAAGTGAGTTTGGTGACTACACTGTCCTTTTAAGAATTCCTTCATCCCAATATGCCCACTGATGTTTATTGGTGCTGCCAGGGCCGGTCTTAAGTGTTCCAATGCCCTGTGCGGGCGTCCCCCGTGGAGGCCCCTCATGCCTGTCTCTTTCCTCTCCCTCCATGTATGTGTCTCTCCATCCCCATGTTTGTCCCTTTCCTCTTCATTGTCATGTCTGTCTCTCTCCAACTCCCCCATATCTGTTCTCTCTCCCCTCCCTACTCCCAATATCTGTTCTCTCTCTCTCCCCCCTCCTCCCCACATCTGTTCTCCCTCTCCCCCCTCGGTTTTCTTAACTCCCTCCTCCTCCGTTCTCTTCTCTTCCCCTTCCTGTTCTCTTCTCCCTCTCCCCTTCTTCCTCTGTTCTCTCTCTCCCCCTTCCTCTGTTCTCTCTCCCCCCCTTCCTCTGTTCTCTCTCCCCCATCCTTCCTCTGTTCTCTCTCCCCCATCCTTCCTCTGTTCTCTCCCCCCCCCATTCCTCTGTTCTCTCTCTCCCCTTCCTCTGTTCTCTCTCTCTCCCCTTCCTCTGTTCTCTCTGTCTACCCCCCTTCCTCTGTTCGCTCTCTCTCCCCCCTTCTTCTGTTCGCTCTCCCCCCATCTCTGTCCCATCCCTCCCTCCCCCTTCCTCTGTTCTCCCTCCCCCTCCCTACTCATGCTGCCTACGGCTCTCCATGAAGCAGACGCTGCTCTGCATCAGGTCGCACACCCCTAAGGTCCGCCCTGGGTGCTGCTTCCTGTTTGCAATGCCATTATCTTGCTGTGATGTTGTTACTTCTTTATTTAGTGTAAATTGTGGTATCTCAGGGTGTTGCCTGACTATTTTCCTGCAGGATGCAATTAAGTATCCTGAGTGAATTAACTTATGTTAACTTTCTTGTATACAATGTACTGAGTTGTTTGTGTTGTCCCCCCTCCCTTATTTTCATATATACAACTTGGTCTGCCTTGCATTTGTCAGCATTGAGCTTAAAGGACAGCTGTAGCAACACATTAACTTGTGTTGAATTGAAAAATCACATCAAGTGTAGGCATTTTACATAGAAATGGTTTCATGAAAGAACACAAATAATGTACTTTATTGAGCACTCTTCCCTTCATATAACTCTAAAAGGGGGCAGACATATTGAATCTTGGGGCAGATCTTCATTCATCTGTATGAAAGTTAATGCAAATGTCTTTACAATACATCTGCCCCCTTTAAGCTCTACAGGAAGCATTAAGTGCTCAATAAAGTGTTTTTTATTTTGTATTCTTTCATTAAAGCATCTACACTTGATGTAATATTTCAATTAAACATGAGCTATTTTTTGCCTACAGTTGTCCTTCAACACTTGGCAGCCCTTGTAAAGGCTATATTTGACGGCAGAGGGGTCAATACCGACTCCCAGCCCCTTCAGCTTCGCTTCAAAAAATTTCCACTTCTGAGAACAGCATTCTGGGAGAGATTTAGTCACTGACTTGACCCTGGTCTCAGCAGCATTCACTTCAAGGCGATACAGGGGAGAGGCTGCCCTAGGTGTCCGTGTCATCACAAGAAGCATTTTATCAGTGTATTCAACACCCCTTTGGAACATTTTGCCTCGCATGTGAAGTAGTTTACCTCCTATTCAGCTCTCTGTTTTCATCCACTTCAAACTGGATTAGACGATCTTTCAGTTTTTGGGCCCTGGAACAAAGATCGTCGTTGAGTCGCAGTGCATCCAAACAGAATAAGGCGAGTGGAACAGTGACATGCATGGAAGCAATTTCTCCTCGCAGCTGTGACAAGTTATTAATTTTCTGTGGAAAAATAGACAGAGATAAAGCGATGACTCTGAATAGAAAGGCTTTTGTAAAATAATACAAAAAAATTACCTTTTACAGTCCTCTGTGCTCTGTTTAGTTCTATTAGGGAGCAGACATGTTGTTTAGAATCTTGGGCTAGATGATGTGATCTCTAAACTGAGATTCTAAATATGTCTACTTCCTGATTTGGCTACACAGGAAAATGTGGACTCAAAAAGGTACCTTATTTGTTTATTTTTTTCACGTAAACATTTGTATTTAAAATGTCATTACTAATTTTTGGCAATTGACAATTATCACTAGCGTAGCCTAGTTGTGTGCCCAGAAATATTATTTCTCAAACAAGGCCCTTTAATATTTTCTTTTCTACCACTGCGTGTTAGCATCTAGTCCTGTAACAATAAGCTCTGCTGTTTATTGTCAAACTTAATGAAAATGGTCTGGAAGACACTCTGAAGTCTGTTATATCACAGTAAACATCTTCATAAACACTGACTCATACATAAGGAGATATGATCGTTACCTTCGTAAATGCCTGAAGTGAATGTTCTTCTTTCAGAAAAGTGATAACATCCTGCTGAGCTTTCTTATTTAAAAGGTGACTGTATTTCTTATAAACATTTAAGTACCTGTTAGAGGAAAATAAAAGTATCAAAAATCGGTTATTATTGACGTGAACCAATTTTTTTTGAACACTTCCGATACTAAAGTAAAAGATTTATACCCGCAAAACATTGAATAAATAGAGATAATGAAAATAATAATTATATACCTGGCAAAAGAATGAGAAATAAAACAAAAATGAACAGAAAATATTATGGATCATAAACCTAATTAAAGAGACTGCATCACCTAAATTATGAATAAATAGAGATAATTAAAATAACTATATACCTGGCAAAAGAATGAGAAATAAAACAAAACATAAAATAGAAAATATTATGGATCATGAACCTAATTAAAGAGACTGCATCACCTAAATTATGAATAAATAGAGATAATGAAAATAACTATATACCTGGCAGAATAATGAAAAATAAAACAATAGGTAACAGAAAATATTATGGATCATAAACATAATTAAAGAGACTGCATCACCTAAATTATGAAGTTAGCCATAAAAAATATATATTTAAATTATTTTAGTAGAATTTAAAGATGGACTTCACACAGTGGGCAGCGCTAAGTATGGTTTCGAGTGGTTGCACATTGATGGAGCTCTTCCTTCCAAAACAAGTGATTTTATATGGCCACAACGACCAACAACAGCAAACATTCAGTGCAGGTAGCCCACTGATACTATGGGGCCAAGAAAAAGGAAGTCTAAAAAACAGCAGCATGGCCCAAAACTGGAAATTGCGATCTTTCTGTCGAGGCTAGACCACAACCAGCCGTCTGGAAAGTGAAACAAGCATCCCCGCAATATAGCACAGACACATCCTTGGATGAATCAACAATCACATGAAGGAAGCAAGGGTTAAAAAAACATGTTGCCCGTCTCCTAAGTAAACCCAACTTGTATCTTAATAGATACAGCCTGGATGGTGTCCCCCTCTGCTGATCCCATGCAAAAAACAAAGGTCTCTCTCTCTGTGCTAGCAGAGAGAGTCAGTCACCGACCAGACTGGGGTGGCTGCGGGTCTGAGGATAAAGTGGCCTGTTCTGTCACTAGGACATGCCAGTTTATGCTCACACCAGGGGCAACTAACTTTTTCCAATATAGAAGCACAAGTGAATAATAAAGTTTAGTGTCCCTTTAAGAGCCCATCAAAAGGCATGCATGCTAGGGTTGCCATCTTTTCTAGGGTTGCCATCAACACTGGCTTCAAGAATTTTTTTTACTGTCCTATCCATGGCAACTATAATGAAAGCAGATAAATATATATGCGTATATATCAAAGTGTGCGTGACCATTTGCGGAAAATCCAATACGTGTGTAAATAAATTTAGTCTGGACTAAATAAAGCAGCCCTCTGGAGCACTCTCCAAAATGCTTACAAACGATATACAGAACAAAACCAGAATGGTGCGAGGTAGTGGGTACCTTAAATTATATAAACAACATACAGTAATAGTGCATTGTTAATAACCACATATACAAAGTTGATAGCTGGTAATGGATGCACTCACAAACATGCGTAAAAACAAATATCTCAGGGGTGACTAATCGGAGACACAAGCTCCCGCGAAACGTCTAGAGACACCAGCACCTGATTTTTCTCCAGAATCTGCCTACATGCGCTATCCTGTGCCACCTTTGGACCTGTTTTGTGAGTTCTATTTATATTTCCAGCTCCAGTGGACTTTCTTATTGCTCATTCTTTTCCACATCCTGTGAGTTTGTCTCCAGCAGGGGCCAATATTATTTTTTCACACTTTGGTCCTGCACATGTTTGTTGTTCTTTGTCTATTTCAGATGCCATAATATTTTATAAGATAACAAGTCACCCCTGAGATGTTCGTTTTTCACGCATGTTTGTGAGTGCATCCATTACCAGCTATCCACTTTGTATATGTGGTTATTAACAATATTGCACTATTACTGTATGGTTTTTATATAGCTTAACCCCTTCATGACGTTAGGACGTGCTATGCCGTCCTGAAAAATATTGCCTTGAAGACGTTAGGACGGCATAGCACGTCCTGCATTAAAATGAATAGTGAACACGTGTACTATTCAAAACCGGCTTTTCAGCAACCGGACACTGCCTGGCCACTTAGGCAGTGTCTTCACAGCCATGTGTTCGCGGTGATTCGCCAAATCCCGCGATCACATGGCTTCTTTCATTACCCGCCCCGTATTGGCTGCTAAAATGAACAGCGTGCTTTCTGCACGCTGTTCAAGCAGCTTGAAGGTAATGGGAGACTGCCTAACAACTTAGGCAGTCTCCCAGCAGTCCACCCCTGGCTTCCTCGGCATGTGATCGCAGTGATTCGCCAAATCCCGTGATCACATGGCTATCATAAATCTCTGCCCCCTGAAGGCTGCTGGAGACTGCCTAACAACATAGACAGTCTCCCAGCAGCAAATCAGTATATTCCTGGCCATGTGATCACAGTGATTGGCGAATCACCGCGATCAAAGTGATCACATGGCTGTCAATGTTTAGAAACATTGACACTGTATGCCTCTCACCCTCTGTACCTCACACACTAATCGTGAGGTACAGAGAGTGACAGATCAGAGATACAGAGTGTTCCAGAGTGATATTGAGAGGTTCTAGATACATTTAATAAAAATTAACCCCTTATTTCTCTGCCTATTCACAGTACATAACTGTCTGATCATCCCAGTGGTGATCATTTACCCCCAATTCATTTTTGTTTTAATAATTACTTTTTATATATTCTAAAGTTGTTGTTTTTTTTAAAAATACATACAATCTTAACTATTTTTGACTGTTACTGTATGCTATACAAAGTATATCACCATGATCAGTCTGATCACTTCGGTGATCTTTTTTTTTTCTCTCACTTTTTTTAGATTCCTGTCTCATCGTAGCTGTGATCAGTTTGATTTCCAGTGTGGTGATAAGTTTTTCCTCAATTCATTTTTTTATTGTTAATTACTTTTAAGAAGTTTTAAAAGTTTTTATTAATACAAAAAAATTAATTTTAACCCTTTCTGCCACTTGCTGATCACAGTTCATAGCTGCGGCCAGTCTACGCAGTACACTGTGTGTTTTTTTCTATTCTTTTGGGTGGTGTGAATTTTTTGCAGGTACTTTTTTTAACCACTTTAAAAAAAATGTCCCAAATGTACTCTGCTGAGGAGGCTTATGCCATTCTGGCGTCAGATGCATCAGATGTAGAGCCCATGTCTGACACCTCAAGTGACATGGCTGATAATCCACAGCCCACTCAAATAACAAGTACTAATCCTGTGCCTTTTTACAACAGTTATACATGGGCACCTCCAAATTCAGTGGCTCCAGAAATTCCCCCATTCACAGCCCCCCTGGCATTACCTGCAACGATGATGATTTTGAGCCATATGAATATTTTTCTCTTTTAGTAGAAGACAGCTTGTTTGAGGACATAGTCACACAGACAAATTTGTACGCCACGCAGTATTTTACAGCTTACCCCAACTCAGTTTATATAAGACGCAATCTCTGGCAACCCACTAACCTGTTGGAAATAAAACAATTCTTTGCTTTGGTCTTTGCAATGGGAATAATAAAAAAAAACCCACAATTTGGTCCTACTGGGCTAAGCACCCAGTTCTGACTACCCCACTATTTCCAGCAATCATGCCCAGACCGAAATTTGAACTCTTCTTGCGTTTTCTACATTTTACCGATAATACCATGTGTCCCCCTAAAACTGATCCACAATATGACAGGCTGTATAAGCTTAGACCTTTGCTGACATATCTGTCCAAAAAATTCTCAGATCTTTATGTCCCAGAAAAAAATAAATGTATCGATGAGTCGTTAATGAAATTCAAGGGGAGACTGTTTTTCAAGCAGTACATTCCAACTAAGCGCTCACGCTATGGAATAAAATTCTACATAACTGTGTGAGAGCGGCTCAGGGTATACGTTTGCATTCAGAATCTATGAGCGGAAGGACTCAAAAGTGGATCCCCCAGGGTGCCCTGAGTCCATTGGTATTAGTGAAAAAATAGTGTGAGACCTTCTGCTCCCTTTACTAAATAAAGGTTACCACTTGTACGTTGACAACTATTATACGAGCATAGAACTTTTTGAAAATTTGTACTGCTTTGACACAGTTGCATGTGGGACCATTAGAAAATATCGGAAGGATTTTCCCAAGCAGATTGCGCAGCCAAAACTTAGACGTGGCACAACCACGGCTTTATGTCACAAGGTGTTACTTGCTGTCCGATATGTGGACAAAAAAGGTGTTTTTGTTAACGGCAATACATGATGAGAGCACAGTGTCAGTGCGTGTGAGAGGGACAAGTGAGCACGCTAGAAAACCGCGCTGCATAGTGCAATATAATAGGCACATGGGGGGAGTGGACTTAGCGGACCAATGCCTTGTTCCATACAAGAGAAAGACCAATACATGGTACAAAAAGGTAGCCATATACCTTTTACAAGTGGCAATGTACAATGCCTATGTGTTGTACACAAAAAGCCACAAAAAGAAAAAATATACTTTCCTGTAGTTCTAGATACAAATAATTTCAAATCTTGGTTTTCATCAGTCTGTAATCCCAGAAACCTTACAATCTGAAAATGTCATGAGACTCACTCAGAGTCATTTCCCTTGCAGGATCCCCCCTACTGCCTGCAAAAATGCACCACAGAAACGTTGCCGTGTGACACGAAAAAGGGCATAAGAAAGGATTCAAGCTACCACTGCCCATCTTGCCCTTCACTGCCAGGCCTTTGTATAAACTGCTTCGGTGACTACCACAGTCTAATGAGATACTGGTAGATAACATTGCCGTGTGCCACAAACTGACCCAGTTGTTTGAAAATTCAAATCACCTTGACAGTTAGTTATAACTTCTAAAAAGTTTTAAATAGTTTAAAGTTTTTCATTTAGTTTGCTTAGTTTTCAGAAACATATACTATTATGCAGAAATTTTGGAATGGAGCTCTGCAATAGTACCCCAAGTGTGACATGGTCCTGCCAGATCAATCTGTGAAAATTCCAAGTTTCGAAACCGCAATATGCAGGTTATGGGTTTTGCCCTCTAACTTCCAAAAAGCATGGGGCACCAATGAATGTGGGGTATTTCTGTAATCAGGAGAAGTTGGTGAACATGTTTTAGGGATTTTTTTCTTTAACTTCACTAAATGTCTGCAAATTATTAGAAGGGTTATTAGAAGGAAAAACTTTTTTTTCAATATTTTCTTTATTATTTCAAATGCATTGTACAGTAACTATGGATTCTACATGTGCAAACGGTTTCATAAGAAAGCCCTATCTGTCCTTTAAAAAATAATATATAATTTGTGTGGGTAAGATAAATATTAAAGAGGGGAACCATGTTTGAATGAACATATGGTTAAAATGACAAAAAGCCTCACGTCTTCAGAATGTGTAACGCCCCACGTCACGAAGGGGTTAAGGTACCCACTACCTCGTGCCATTTTGGTTCTGTTCTGTGTATCTGTTACAGTCATAGTTTGATTAGTCCTTTGCTCTGTATCTCTGTGCTGATCATATACCACACAAAGGAGATTTGGAAGAGAAGGCTGCTGCTATAAAAACAACTCTTTACATACAATTGTATGGTACTGAGAAAACGTGGAAAAAAGTAATAGAAAAACAGATCTGTTTTTCTTTCCATTACATGATTCAATGATATCCAATGATTTCAAATCGGATTTGTAGGTGAAACAGCACTTTGAAACAGGACTATCCTTAAATCATGCACTTCCCTTGGAAATTCTACACAGGCCCTGTAATAGATAGCTAAGCATATGAAATAATACACAGATCTAATGGTACAACTATAAACAATTTAGAACTAATAATATAAAAAATAGCACGTTGATTGTTTTAGTAAACACATTTTCAGAACAAAATCAGAAAACAACATATAACAAATATTGCCTCCACTCTGTTAAGTCATTACACAATTCTTCCAATATGTTTAGAGAATCAAATAAAAAAAACGACCAATAAAAGAGAAAAAAAAACTTACTTCTGTGGACCTACGATGTTCTTGTTGAAAATCTCCATTGTTTTGTTGATATATTCTGAAACCAAAGACTCCTCTTGTTTGACCGAGCTCAGGGTAAGATATTCCATCTGAAGGTCAGGGAACAGATCCACTTCTACCTGATTTAAAGTTCAAGCCAAGCTAAGTAAATTGCAACTGGAAATCTCAAGAGGCTTATGTCAAACATATACACATGAGCACATTCCTAATTGCAAATATGAAAAAAGTAGGGTGAGCAATACCCATATTAATCATTTTATTCTCCTGTTGGGGCAGATCTATATATTTACTCTGAAAATCAGAATGCTAGCACACAACAGTTTATTCAGTGTCCAGCTCTGTTAAGCTGTGATATAGCCTTTCCATGCATACTGAGATTCCCCCACACCCACAAAGGGTAATACAATGGCTCATGTACAGACCTGACACACCAACGGAAGGTTCCCAACGATGCCTCACATCACAGCTACATCACAGTAAAAGTGATTTATTTGCTCTATACTGTATTTGCATTGATACTACTGTATTTCATGAGTGCTGAGAGGCTGTAATATATCTTAATGGTGAAAATGATTAATTATCCGAAATGATGCGTTATTCAAAATACTTCTGGTCCCAAGCATTTTGGGTAAGAGATACTCAACCTGTATAACATTTTTAGATTTTTTTTAATACAGTGAACATTTTTATATGTTCACTGAGCTATTGCTCACCCTACTTTTTCACAGTGTGTGGGGTTCACACTGCCGTGGGGTTAGTAGTATTGTATTTGGTCCTTTAAATAGTTATTTCCTATTATAACTAACTATTTGAGAAAGTGAATAATTACAATTGTTTTACAAGTGTGTACTAATGACATTTAATCATTTCTGTACTGTAATAAGTCATTTTATTTATTGGAAAACATGTCTAATTAATCCAATTATTACATTAAGATTTATTATGAACACTGTTATCTGGGAATGTGTGTTCTAAACTAATCCAAGCATGCATAATTCACATACCAAATGAAACAGTACCAACTAATGCCCAATAACCTCCCAATATAATTACAAAAGTACCAACCTGGATACAAGTCTACGTTTAGTCTTGTATCCAGCCCAACATTTCATCTTTTTTTTTTTAACCCAGATACATATATTTACTACATACTTTTGGAATTCCTTCAGCGCTCTGAATAATTTTGGAGAAACAGCGCTTTATTAAGTTCCAACATTCCTCCAAAATTGGATCAAAAGCTATTTTGGGTTCTTCGACTCTCAGCTTGATGATAAGAATTTGAGGAGCGAAAAATCTCATCTCGTCGTACACATCTCCGAAATCGTTTCCATTCTGGATAATAAATAACAACAAACAATTTAATATTTTATCATGTTTGAAAATATTACAGATCATTTCTACATGCTTTTTGAATTGACATAGATAAAAAAAAAAGATGGTAACATGTTAGCCAACAGACTATCCATCAGAATAAAATATTCAGCAAAAGTGATTTGACACCCTTACTGCTTACGTGGAGTCTACTCTTCAGTAGAAGACTTCAAGATGATATCCTAAAATGTTGAATTACTATCAGGTCAGTTCAAGTTATCACTATCACATCCCGTATTTCTTATTAATGGAAAAAAAAAAAACACATATGGATTTTAGAAGCATCCTGCATGACTAGTCAAAATAAATCTGAGATGATGCCAACTCTATGTATTTTGTACAGACAGCTGGTTTTTCACTAGACTTATTAGTTACAATGATCATCTCTGACATAGGGTTACTTCCAAAAAATATTGGCCATGGTATTTATCTCCAGAGACTTAATCTCACATAGTTTTTTTTACCCGCCAGTCTTTAAATTACCAACTGGGTGGCAACCCTACTAACATAAGAAGAACGCGGCTAGGAAGTTTAAATCTAACCCTTTAGAGGCGCAGGAGACATGCACATGCCTAGATGACACAATGGAGGTCATGTATAAAAACTCTTGCATAGCAAAGTGATAGGAAGGGATATGAAAAGTGGAATCGCCATATGTTCTATTAATTTTTTTATAAATCCCAACACTGTACAGTGTAAGAGACGTACCTCCCTGACACTATTCAGCGCCTGATTTTTCTATACATTGCCTGCGTGTGTACCACTTTTATACATGACCCCCAATGAGTATTGAAAAGCAACAAAACACTGCACTCCGTAACCCATTTTGATATTTTAGGTTTTTTTCAATTCCTTACTTTGTGGCCCATTTTGATATTTATTTTACTTTCTAATTAATTACTTTTTGGCCTATTCTGATCATTTTGTTTTTCTTCCAATTGATAATTATGTGGTCCATAAACTCTGATGAAATTGGATGAGGGCCATCTACTGCTTTAGAATGCTTCCAGTAAAACTCTATACTTCAGATTGCTGTAGTCAAAAGCACTGTTTGTCGAAGGTTATTCCATTTATCCATTGGTCTTTCAGTCATACTTTAAAAGCAGCATGCATTCAATACAAATAAAAAGAATAAAAAATATCCAATAGAGAATTAAAATATATGTACTTGTACACTTTTTTTTTTTTTTTTTTTAATGATTTTAGTTTTTGTGTGCTCTTTGCTGTTCCATCATTGAATAATTAGTAAAAATGATAAGCCCCTTGCAAATTACTTTTCTTAACAAAGCAAACAAAAGCCAGATGATGAGCAGATTGGAGAGCTCATACTGCGGCAACATTTCAGGTGGATTATGAAGGTGTAAACAAAATGGAATAAATACGAAAAGTAATTGGGGTGGTTGGAAAAAAAAAAAATGATATTCATTCATCACGTGCATCTGCCGGGCTGGCTGTGCCATTCACTGGGTCCAGATGATTTTTGGTTTTGTTCAGTAATGATGCAATTTAAGCAGGTACATTACTTTACATTTTATCCTGCTATTTAATTACCTTGTGTATGCTGAAAAATGAAAGCATGTCTTGGAGAGAGCTGATGACCATCCCACGCAGCTGTAAAGACATCAAAGAGGCAACACATGCAAAAAACTCTTCCACTTGAATGGTGGAATCATTGTCATTCTGGGGAACTAAGTGAATCCACTTCTCTTTCTGAGATACAAAGAGAGACGCACATGCTGGTACCCACCTGCATTTTACCAAAATCAATAAAAAATAGATTAGAAACAAGGAGAGAGTTTAATCAACATGGAGGATATAGAGAGAGAGAGAGAGAGAGAGTACGGCCAGGAAAAGTCTGATTTTATTTAAGCATTTCTGCAAAATCTGATCTGTTTAAACAATATATAGGAATTGTCAAACACAAATGCATAAAGGTCTACTTAATAAAGGGAGAATTGCAGGGGATTGTGATGGGAATTTCAAACTTTAGGCCAATGCAGCCAAGTTGGAACAATTCTCCAATGCAGCAGAATGGGAAAAGTTTTCCAACTCAGCTACTTTGGCCTTAATGGAACAGTCTAGTCCACAAACTCATTCTGGTGCAAGATGAAGGTTACTGCTTGTATAGTGCACAGGCTTTTATTTCCAGAGTAATTTGATATAGGATTTTGCATAAATCACATTTTTAATATTTGACTCAAGCCCTCCCCAGTCTGCACGCTTACTGCAGGTGTGGCAGCACTAATTATAGACACTGAGAATTTAAGTTTTGTTTCATTTATTCACTTCTTGTGCTCCTCGAATTGAATACATTGCGTGGATTGTGATACACTTGCTCTTATACCCTGTAGGAGCTCTTAACAGTACAACACATTGACTGATGAGATCACTAGAGACAGGAAATTATTCTCATTGGTTCCTCCAGCAGAAAAATAATAATAAAGGCAATTACTTTTACTCGGCTAGTGTGGGCAGGCCTAGTTTCCTGCAAACTGCTGTAATTTCACAATTTCATGTAGCTTGTAGTATTTTAAGTTTGAAATTCCCATCTCAGTTCCATGAACTTCTCTCTCTTTATTGAGTAGACCCTTGAATGTTCATTCTTAGTCACAAATAACAAAAACAAAAGTTCAAAATATCTGATATGATCAAAAGGTTGCCACACAGCCAAAGGAGAGCACCTAATATGACCACCACTTGGTATTTGGCAATTGTACATAAAGATTTAACAGTCTTAGTTGACTACAATATTTCACTAGTTGACGTTTGGACCATTATGTAATATTAAACAAGACTCTAGATCTGGGCTGTCTTAGGTGCAGTTACTGAACTACAATACCCATGATGCCGACCAGTTTTATGAACCTCTTGGAAGCATGGTAGTTGCAAAGTGTCGGGAGTTTTATAAAAAAAAAAAGCCCAATCGCCATTTGTTATGTATAACGGCGATTGCGCTTTGCAGTATGTGATTGAGGGACCTCCATCAAACTGTTAGGCGGAAGTTCCCAATTTTTTATACATAGGCTGTGCCAGCGCACCAAATACCGACACAACCTAAATCTACGTATTCAGCCCAGATAACGCAGATTCTGATTTATACATTGGCGCACACGCCAATGGCACCAGAATTTGGCACCATCAGCGTGTGCGCCGTGGTAAGACATACCCCCCATAAATCTTTTTGCCTGTTTCTGGATCACTCATGCTAACTTTTCCCTGCCAAATGGAATCCGAGACTATTTTTAAGGCAAATGTTTCATGTCTAACCACGATAGCATTCCAATAATGTTTTGGGAATGACATTCACTATGTGAGGCTGAAGGTGGATAACCCTGAACACCACTAATGGGTTATTGCCTCTCAAAATGTCTAATGGTTTTTTTGTGTTAATCAATTAGTAGCCAACAAAACAAATGAAATGTATCCCATTTCTACTTGGCAGTAGGATTAAAGATTACATATAATAGATGGCCATATTAGCACAGTAGTGTTATCCGTAATTGAAGGTTTAGCAGTATCATTAGAAACATATACTATAATAATACAAGTCAGTGTTGTGTAATATTAACATACTTGTCACGTAAGGTAGTATGAGCTTCAATGCAATGCTTGTGGACTAGTTCTTCAAATTCAATGGGAAGCAAGGGCAAATTGCCAGTGAGCAGATCCTTTGTTCTCACAAACCTTAAGTCAGCGAATCTAGAGATTGGATAGAAATACATTGAAATAGTCTCCTAGATTAAATGGTGGGGTTAATGGTTCTAATAGGTGAGTGATACAAAATTCACTGCAGCTACAATATTACTTTAAAGAAAGATTAATTTTTGTTTAGCAGTTTAATGCATTTCTTGAGGTTTTCACAACACATTGTATAGACTTTTTGAGCTGCAAGCTACCTTATCTCACCAGAATACAAAAGGATGAAAAGTGGAGGTTATATGGAAAATTAATAAAACAAAGGGGCATCACCATAGGCCAAGAAATGCGTCAGGGAAATCCAGATAAGCAGTAAAAAAAAAAAAACAATATATAGAACTGTTGCATATCTTAAAATGAAGTGTAACTACCTGCATTTATTGATAATAAGTAGGTGTCAGAATGGCATGTAAACATAAAAAATAAAAAAAAAGGAAAAAGACAGAAACTACTATTTCAGAAGGATGGGATCCATTTTGTTTTTGCTCCTAACCCTGTTATGCCTTCTATCCAGCAGTTCCACCCCGCCCTGACCTCTCCCCTGCTCATGCAATTAGTTTAAACACAGTATAGCAAAACAATCCATCAGTTCTTTTTAATATGCTCTGTTAATGTCTTTTTTTTTAAATAAAGGAAATTTAAAATGCATTGTGTATACACAATATATAGAAATATCAGCGCACAACCAAAAATTGGGAACTTTTTCTTATAGCTCATTTTAAAAATAATCTATCCTAGATGACAAAAATGGAGATTTAGTCCCACCACATGGCCATGTAATGCTAACCCCTCCAATCCGTCAAAGTACTAAAATATTAGTGGTCCTACACTGGATTCAATACATAGAGCACATGTGGGTGGATGGGGTGCTACACCAAAAAGCTTGGTCAGGCTTCAAATATTTATAACATAACAAGGGAATGGGGCGAACAACCCTAAACCAGCATGTTTAATATAATGTACTGCTGAAGTCACCAAAATGTTTACAAAATGACATAAAAATATCAGCGCACAACCAAAAAGTGCTAATCTCTCTTAAAGCTACTTTAAAAGAACCTATTCTATATGAAAAACATTGTTGATTTAGTCATTCCATATGCCTATATCATGGGTATTGTTGAAGCCACCAATACTGAAGTACTATGACAAAGTGCAGGGCTAATCATGATCTGGTCGTATGTTGTGACTAAAGCTCTTATTGGTTTCATCTAGGATAGATGATTTTGTTTTGCACTGATATTTCATTGTATTGTGTATCCATTTTGGTGACTTCAGCAGCACACTGTACTCCATTCACCGGACGGCTGGCAAGGGGGGAAATTGCTCTATAACCTGACTCAGTGGGCCGGAGCCTTCACCTTTAAATGCCGAAATTTAAATGTATTTCTTTTCAATTATCGTTTTTGTCTATTAACCTGCCAGCACATCTGTTTTGTCTGTATACTTGTGTCTATCTCTAATGATAGCGGGCGTGGCTGAAAGTGTACTATGGACCAATAAAATGTTTTTGATCTTTGGTCCAAAAGTTGCAAGCCCTCCCCACTCCCCATTCCCTCTTGTTTTTGCATGAATAGGCATTGTGTTACATATTTCTTTCTTTATTATCAATGTTATTTCAATTTCTAACATTACAGATTGTGTGTGTCTTACTGTGTGAACCAGAGTTCTTGCAAAGCCAGCATCATTGGGTTTACTGTGAAGAGGTGAGTCTCATTCCAGTGGTGGGCGTTTCTGTATGATGTGTGCCAGGGAACAGGAGCACGTAGCACTCGAAGAGGGTAAATAGGAGGGGTGCTGGCAATCGACAATCTTTTTTTCTCTTCTGGGTCCTTTAAGATATAGTCCACTGCAAAACAACAGCTGTCATCACTTCTGGAACATTTTGAGTTAGATTAAAGAGACTCTGTCAACTAATTAATGTTTATGCCATGCAGGCCCGCCATCAGGGGGTGATGGGCGATACTGGTGTAACAGGCCCAGCGGGTCCTGGTCACGCCAGAAGAAAAAAAAAAAACAAGCAAACAATACTGGCTCATTGAGTGGCTAAATCCTGGCATATTGAGTGGCTCAGTAAGGGGCCCTGAAATTCCTGGAGGTGGCCCTGATACTGTGGACATAGTAGTGTAGTGTACTGTGGCTTTATTTGTAAATTACACATTTCCTATTCAAACTAGTTAATTTGCATATCAAGTCCCAGATGACATCATACACTGCAGTCACCATAAACATTTTAAACATAATACTACCCTTAATTTATACATTTGCTTGCTTGTGACAGATAGTGTAATTGAGGGATAGACACATTAGAAAATACTGTATATTGCATAGTGTTAAAAATGTCGAGTCTTATGTTTGTTATGAGAATTTTAAACCTGGTTATAGTTAAATATCATTTGCACATAATTTAAATAGAAGTTGTAAATTGGTCTTTCATTTGCTCAATTTGTTCTTGCAATTTGAACGTGAGTCGCTGTAAAGAGGTCAACAACTCTACTGACAATGTATCCTGTGAATTTTAATAGGTCTAGAGTTATTAATATCATCCAGTTTTGTGTATCCAAATTTGAACTGCAAAGATGAAGCGAAGTCCGTTTTTTTAAACAGGTGTGAAATTGCCTATCTAATAATTAATCAGACTATTTAGTAACTAATTCATCAATCACAATTTGCACTGCCAGCCTTGATTTGTCATGAGGATAGTGCAGGAGACAGGGAACAGTGCCTGCATATAGATTAGGTGGCTGCACAAAAAGACACTGTAGGGTTTACTGAATAAACTGTAGGCCAAAGAAGCCGAGAGGGAAAAATACTCCAATGCAGCTGAATGAGAGAATTGTTTTAAATCGGCTACTTTGGCCTTAAGTTTGAAATTCCCTGCAATTCTTTCTTTATTGAGTAGAGCCTCATATCTAGGAGCACATCTCCATGCAAAAGAAACTCCTATTACACCTGGGAACTCGGCACACCCTGAAGGCTCCAAAGGTAGACAGGTTGTTATTGGGCCTCTCAGTGAGGGCGTGGCTTGTAGCTCCACCTGCATTCTGTTCCCTTATATAGATAAAGCTCGTAGAAAGCACATAGACCTGGCAAGGATGCCTAACATTGAAGAATAAAACAGAGTTAGCAATAGGCAGGTGTTCAGGGTGCACTGCACCAAGAACCCGTGCTAGCACTAGTCCAGCGTGTGGGATGGAGGAGAGGCGGGTTATGGGAGATGCATGGAAGCAGCAGGAATCAGGTTCTGGGCATTGCACAGACCTTAACCACTAGATCACCCTCCTGTCACAGAGAATATGGGAGCTGTAATCTGAGGGTGGGGGAGAACTCATATACAGTGTGTGAGAGTATATCACCGAACTCTGCAGCAATAACCCAGCCCTGATCTTAAAAATAAAAAAAGCCCTGCTTCACACCTGGGCCCAAAAAACCTTAGAGCTGGCCCTTCAAAACAATAATGTACTTATTGCACCATTATTCAGCTGGTTATTATAGAGTGCAAGACATTAGATAGGACCAAGTAAAAACAGACAGAAAATACTTGGTGTTTAACCTCATAACAGGAAACAAGTAGGGTTAAAATGATACCATTGATTGGCTAAGTGAGAGTTTAATTGCAAACTTTCAAGAATAAAATTTGGAAATTGGTTTTAGCCTCATTTATGCCTGAGATAGAGTCCTAACAACTTGGTCTGGAAAGCTTGCAAACGAACTCTCAGTTAGCCAATAAATGGTATCATTTTAACCCTACTTGTTTTGTGTTTTTCCACGGCTAACATGGTCCTATTCCTTTAACCTTATAATAGTAGCACAGTGAATCTATGTGGTTCCCTTAGTTGGAAAATAAAGTGTAAAGAAACACATAAAAAAAAGTTATATTTTGTGCACTTAATGATAACTCCAAATAGGTATGACCACCTTAAAGGACAACTGTAGGCAAAAAAATCATGCTTATTTGAAAGATTACATCAAGCGTAGATGGTGTGTATAGAGATGGTTTAATGAAAG
The DNA here is from genome assembly GCA_036172795.1 of Pelodytes ibericus. NCBI lineage: Eukaryota > Metazoa > Chordata > Amphibia > Anura > Pelodytidae > Pelodytes > Pelodytes ibericus. Next base: position 35,075,843 of record CM069860.1, read on the forward strand.
AATACAAATAAAGCATCTCTATTGCTTAATACAGCTCTAACAGGGGGCAGCCATGTTTTGTAGAATCTTGGGTCAGATCTGCATTGTCCTTCATGCAGATGAATGAAGATCTGCCCCAAGATTCTAAACAACATATCTGCCCCCTGTAAGAGTTATATGCAGTAAAGAGGGCTAAATAAAGTACATTATTTGTATTATTTCATTAAAGCATTTCTATGTAAATTGCCTACAGTTGATGAGTTCTTTCAATTAAACACATGTTCATTTATTGCTACTGTGGTCCTTTAATGTGACCATTAGGAAATTCTATCCATCTTGGCTTCAGAGCTAGAAAGCTCCCTTTGTAAAAAGTACAGATTTGCCAATTTTCACATAAGCCAGCAGATCCATCAACATGAAGGAAACAGACATTCAGGCTTATTTACTATTACACATGTCTAAGCATTTGCAGGTTATGCTTCCAAGGCATATGGGGTATGAATCACTGAAAGCGGCAAATAGAGCGGGTTGCTGACAATAAACAGGTTATCTAACATACGGATCCTTTAGAAAACAATCATCTGGAGGACAAGGGGCTGCCATTACTCCTGGATCACGTTCTGATATATAAATAGGTTACATTGATGATGTGTCATCTATGTGACACAAGTGACTGTTACAGCGCCAGCAAACCTTACATAAAAAATATAAAAACACACAAATAAAAATGTAAAAAAATAAAATGCTTCTACAGCATTTTGGCAGTGATGGATGGATGTATTCAACAGTCTCAGAAAGTTTAATTACAAATGTGTACACGAAAATGGGTTATGTATTTTATACGAGAGTATATACTGTGTAATGTACAGGGGATAATGTGAGTAGCCTGACTTATCTGATTCTCACTAAATATCTGCGCTATTCAGTTTCTTTGTTCTGCGAACTTAAAGGACAACTAAACTTTTTTTTTCATTAATTAACTTAACTAAATGTATTTATTTTGGAGGGGAACTTATTTTATACTTTATTTGATTCATAAAGTCCCCAGCATCTCCTACTTATTCCTGGCCACGTGGCACCGTTGTGTCAGCGACACAAACTGTATTTCTGGCACAACCTGTGTTGGGAATGTAATTCTGTAAGATGCCCGAACTGTCTGTACATGCGCGATTGCGGCTTTTAAACTAAAGCAAAATCAATGGGAACTACATTTTCCATGAATCTGTGGTGGAAGAAGCCAAAATCCCACATACAATTCATCAGTTAGGTATCTTCCGAATTGCATTGCAATTCACATGCAACATTCATAGAGTCCCTAGCAGGGGCTGGGGAGTTTATGAATGAAATAAACTAAGCTCTTTGGGTGTATTAGATTTACATGTACTGACTCAGTCTGCCTGATATTTCCTCCATTGGTAGTTTAATAGTAAACCTTTTGTTATAGAAGGTGCAGGATTTCTTAGTGGTGTCTGTCTATCTAGCCTTGTTTGAGATTTAGACATATTGGGGGTTATGTATAAAGGGAGTTCTATATTTTAAAAAAGGTATTTATAACGGCAATTGCGCCTTTTTTTTTATAACTCCTGACACTTTGCTATGCATCTTTTTGGTAGAGCTTCCCCGACACAAATCAGGAGCTGGGTTTTTTTTCTATACATAGGCTGCGGCAGCGCAAAGAGCGTCGACACAACCAAAATCTACGCATTCGCTTAGCTAACGCAGACTCACACAATTTCTCAGGAGTCTCTTTTATACATTGGTCCACACGCCAATTGCGTCAGTATTTGGCACAACCTGGGTGTGTTCCATGTTTAAACACGCCTCCCCTATTGTTCTTATTGGATCATTTCTAAGCTATTTATGGTATTATTTATGTATCTTACAAACTAATAAACTGAATACGTCACTTTATAAATCTTCCAAATTTCTATGGATGGGTAAAACATGGCTCCAACAGCAACAGAAGAGTAGATTTACACCTAAATAACTTGGAGATCTCCAATTATAAAACGACACTAAGAGGAATTCACTTACCAATACTTTTCCTCAGGCTCATGTAATAATCGTACTCGATTTCTTCCCTTATTTCCAAGAATAATTTCTCCAATGTTGGGTTGTTCAAAAGTTGGTTTGGGACATTTCTTAAGATTCTTTCCATCTGTTCCATCTCCTGAGGTGCAAGCATTTCTCGTTGAATCCCACGGTGTACGTAGTAAAAATACCTCTAAAATATTAACACAATTTTTTTTAATTTTGTAACATAAAAAAACCTTAGAAACCACGTTTATGTAGGTAAGGTATATACCAACTTGTTATTTTTCCCTTACTTTGCTTCAAATCGCACTTTTATAACTAAATATAGCTTTAGAAATATCATCCCTCTTAATATAAAATGTACAATGGCTGTAAATAAATCTTTATTTATATAAAAATGTACCACTTTCATATTTTCTCCAGGTCTGCTTAACTCTAGCTGGCCATCATCTGACAGCAGGAGCGGTGTTGTTGCCATAGCAAATATAAAAGCTTCCTAAATCTGTTTTTTATGTTCATAAAACAATAAAAAGGAAATAACAGCATGATAGTCTTACTTAAAGGTGACTAAATCAAAAAATGCTTTATATACAAGGTCTTTTCTTGTGTTTTATTGTTATATTTTAATTGTACTTTTGAGAAAAACCTTTGAAAAAACATTTTACAGTATTCATCCCAAAAAAAGTTGCCCCTGTGAACGAGAACATGAATGAGATTGCTAATAAGAATTTGAAGGAGAATACAAAGAATGACATTGAAGTAGGAATGTGTAAGAAATAAAGGGTGCCTTTCTAAAAATGTAATTTTCGATTTAATACATAGATATATGCTTTTAGGTGGATGTGTGTAATTAACTAAGATGGCGAAACAAGCAGTTCTCGCAATCAAGGATCGTGAAAACCACTTTAACGGTGCGGGTCTATTGCGTCGATGTCAAGGCAATAGCCAGCACCGAAATTTCCTCTCTGGGGCACCCACGATCGCCCCACGGAGTCAATATGGCTCTGCCCTCTTGTGGTCAGAGCTTCGGAAGTGAAAGAAAATTCATATGTTGCTTGACTGTCCCTAGAGGCAATTAGCTTAAAACTGGTATTATGGTTAAATTAGACTATAGGGTTAAAATTAAATATTTTTTAGCATAAGGGATTTGGTTAAAATTAAATTAAAATACCGTATATACTCGAGTATAAGCCGAGTTTTTCAGCACATTTTTTGTGCTGAAAAATGCATCCCTCGGCTTATACTCGAGTTGGTGTCTGAGGGGGAAAAAAATCTAAAACTTACCTCATTCCTGCTCTGTACCCCGGTGCTCTGAATGTGCGTGGCTGTGAGGGAAGCGTTGTGCGCTCCCCTCCAGCCGCGCGGTCAACAAAGTGTGTTTTTTTTAAACAAACTTTATTGTTCCGCGCGGCTGGAGGGGAGCTCACAACGCTTCCCTCACAGCCACGCACCTTCAGAGCACCTGGAGACGGAGCAGGAACGAGGTAAATACTGGGGTCTGGGGAAGGGGGGGAGGAGGGTGGCATAACGAGCATACTAAGGGGCAATATCCTGGCATATTAAATGGCATATTGGCATATTGGGGGCAATATCCTGGCATATTAAATGGCATATTGGGGGCCATTTCCTGGCATATTAAAATGGCATATTGGGGGCAAAATCCTGGCATATTAAATGGCATATTGGGGGCAATATCTTGGAATATTAAAATGGCATATTGGGGGCAAAATCATGGCATATTAAATGGCATATTGGGGGCAATGTCCTGGCATATTAAAATGGCCTATTGGGGGCTAAATCCTGGCATATTAAATGGCATATTGGGGGCAATATCCTGGCATTTTAAAATGGCATATTGGGGGCAAAATCCTGGCATATTAAATTGCATATTGGGGGCAATATCCTGGCATATTAAATGGCATATTGGGGGCAATATCCTGGAATATTAAATGGCATATTGGGGGCAATATCCTGGCATATTAAAATGGCATATTGGGGGCAAAATCCTGGCATATTAAATTGCATATTGGGGGCAATATCCTGGCATATTAAATGGCATATTGGGGGCAATATCCTGGAATATTAAATGGCATATTGGGGGCAATATCCTGGCATATTAAATGGCATATTGGGGGCAATATCCTGGAATATTAAATGGCAGATTCGGGGCAATATTTACCAGTAGCTGCCTCATTTCCCACCCTAGGCTTATACTCGAGTCAATATTTTTTCCCAGTTCTTTGTGGTAAAATTAGGTGCCTCGGCTTATATTCGGGTCGGCTTATACTCGAGTATATATGGTATATTAACGGATAGCATAATGGTTAGAGTTGGGGTTAACTTTAGTGTTGAGGTTAAATGTAGTGTTAGGGTTAAATTTAGGGTTCGGGTTGGGGTCAAAAGTTCAATATAGGGAAAAACCAAAAAACACTATTTTTGTTTTTTGCCCCATAACTCACAAAAAAATACCGAAAAATATGGAAACATATATCTGAACAAATATGGCATACTTCTGAACTCGGGACAACATTTAGAAACTATTTAGACGGGGTCTTTTTAATGATTGTATTTGTGTAAATTATATTTTAGGTCAAATTTAGAAAAAGTGTTGTTTTTTTCATTTTTTCATCATATTTTATGATTTTTATTGTAGTAATAATAAGATATGATGAACATAATGGTGTCTAATGAAAGCCCTTCTTATGACGATAACAACAACATATAATTTGTGTGGGTACAGTATGTGAGAAAGAAGAAAATTACAGCTAAACACAAACACCCCAGAAATGTCAAAACAGCCATTGTGATCAAGGGAAGGTCAAGGTAAAAATGTTGTCACCACGCAGCTTCAATAAAGTAAAAAAAAAAACAGAGAGCAACAAGGTAAGTACTGGGGAAGGGGGGGATGAGGGTGGCATAAAACGAGTAAATTCCTGGCATATTGAGTGGCTAAATCCTGGCATATTTAATGGCTAAATCCTGGCATATTGGGTGGCTAAATCCTGGCATATTGAGTGGCTAAATCATGGCATATTGAGTGGCTAAATCCTGGCATATTAAATGGCTAAATATTGGCATATTGTGCATAATGGAAAATATTTTAGTCCAAAGCAGCTGGGATGCTAAAAGTTAGTCACCACTGCAGTCTTAAGACTATCACAGGGATTGTTAATGTTTGGCTGGTGCACACTGCATTTCTCATGGTGCAGAATGGTGTGCCTAAGGTTAGCTGTATTAGTTTTGTCTCTAGCTTTTCTCATTACCACTGCTTTTGGGGAGATAAGAATTTAGTAAAGATTAGAAGCACAGAACTTGCTGAATATTCACAGGTAATCATTCTACCAAAAGTAATTGACCAGAACTCAAGGACAATAGTGTATCATGGCTTTATTATTAAGGTTTAAAAATGATATTTAAAAAAAATATGGAACTAGAGAAAGTGCAGAGGAGGGCTTCAAAACTAAAAAGAGGAAGGTTTTAGTTATGAAGAAAGGCAGGAAAAGGGTTTTTCTTTGGCTTCTTTTGGATCATCAGAGGTCAACATGTAATAGGAAAAGGGTTAAACTTGATGGACTCAAGTCTTTTTTCAACCTAAACTAACTAAAACTACTATGTTTAATCTCACTTTCATTTGGTTTGCTACACTACTAGAGATACAAATTTAAAATATGAATAATCCTTACACTAATTTATATCAGTCTATTCACTTAACAGTAGAGTTGAGCGGACACCTGGATGTTCGGGTTCGGCAGGTTCGACCGAACTTCAAAAAAATGTCCGGGTCCGTGCTCGAATTTGACCCCGAACCCCATTGAAGTCAATGGGGACACGGACTTTTGGCCACTAAAATGCCTCTAAAAAAGTCATGGAAAGGGCTAGAGGGCTGCAAAAGGAATTAAAATGTGGATAAGAGTAGGACTAGTGCAATGCAAGCAAATGTGGATCAAGAAATAACTTACAATAAAATACATTCAAATTACAAATACAGCTGAGCCATAAAATAGCACTAGATGGAATCTTTGATTTTAGCTTTGGAAGAACATAAATCTAAATCTAAAGCATGGGTGCCAGGAGGATCAACAGAATTATCCATTTGAGAGAGGGTTGGAGTGCAGGGTATTCTCTTTCAGTTTATACTAAGTGACCCATAGGTTGAGGAAGCGGTGACCGTGGCGGTGTAGGTGGAAGCGGCGCTGGAGGAGGAGGAGGTAGCCAGAATTTTTCAAAGGGCGCTGTAGGCACAGTATTTGACGGTTCTATTTGACTCTCAGATATGAAGTGTACCGCAAGACGCCAATGTACTATTTAGCACCCAAAACTATTAGAATTTTTCAAAGTGCGCTGTAAGCACAGTATTTGACGGTTCTATTTGACTCTCAGATATGAAGTGTGCCGCAAGACGCAAATGTACTATTTAGCACCCAAAACTATTAGAATTTTGCAAAGTGCGCTGTAAGCACAGTATTTGATGGTTCTATTTGACTCTCAGATGTAATACATGTAATGCTATCGCTATTCTATAAACCGTTCGGTTATATAATGTCGTTCGGTTTATAGACTTTCGGTTTATAGAATAGCCAATAGCATTACATGTATTCTATAAACCGAATGTCTTTCGGTTAATAGACTTTCGGCTTATAGCATACATGTAATGCTATTGGCTATTCTATAAACCGAAAGTCTATAAACTGAATGACTTTCGGTTTAAAGACTTTCGCTTTATAGCCGAACCTCGAACTCCAACCCGAACATACAGTGAAATGTCCGAGTTCGGGTCCGGGGTACGGACACCGTAATGTTCGGTACGAACCCGAACAGTGCGGTTCGGGTTCTCTCAACACTACTTAACAGTAAACTTTTGGGGTTATAAAGAATTGGGCCTTAATTCTACAATTTGCCCATCTTTTCTACCTCAGCTATTACTGCTTGTCAGTACACCACAGTTCACTATTTGGTGGATACCTCATTATCTCTAGTTTATTCTCAAAAGGCAAACCATTTAATTCAATGAATTTCAACTAAATAAGAACAGGCTAGAATTTTAATAGCTTATTTAAAGACTGGAGCCATTAATTTCAAAATAATGTCTCATTGCTAAGCAATTCCAACAAGTCCATTTTTTCTTAGTTGTCTACAGAAGAAGCAATAAACAGGTTGGTCGTTTATTTCCCTAAAGCTATTGTCTACATAAAGCTGTTGCATGGCATTCAGTGGGGTAAATTCTATTTAATTATTATTATTATTATTATAGTAGGAAATGTCCTGGAGTAGGTAATCTAATTAAAACTTGAAACCAGATATACCACGTTTGCTCAGTTTAATGAACTTTCAGCATTGGGGTTACATAATAAACAACTTCCAATGGCTTTCCTTGGAAAACAATTAGCATTTGCTACAAATAAAGCTGTTGGAAAGGAAAACAGAACTAATTTAAGAGAATATAGGATGATTCACTTTATAAACATGTCAAAAAGAATAAACAAGAAAGTAACAGTTCATCAAGTGCTGCGGTAAAATATACACATAACATAAATAAATACATAAAATATTTTGCTTGTTTTTTTTCTGCTGAATAAAAGAGAGTAATTTTGCTGCTGAAAATGCCTTATTTTGAATTGTTAAAACACCATTTTTAAAGAATCTTTGCAGGTTGTGTATAAAATAACAAAAGAGTCACATGTGAAAATAGCGCCAAATAGTAGTGCTATAATTTTGTGCGTCGATGTAGAGCGCTAATATTTTAGAGAATTGGGGAGCTCACAAAATATGCTCTGGTCCGGAAATTCGGTGTATTTCTGAAGCATTTAACTCCACCACAACCTGTGTATCAAAAACAGGAGCTGAAAAGGGCTAGACAACTTCTGCTAAATTATACATGAAATTTTTTTTTTCTTCCTGCTTTCTTGTCTAACCATTTTCCCGTTTAGTTATGAAGTATCATCTCCCAGATGTTTGGACGCCATGGCACACAGACAGGTGCAATATTTATATTGAAGATTAGTTGATCACCAGCCTTTGGAATTAAGATATAACTTGGTTTGGATTAGAAAAAAATGTTTCTTTAAATAGGTAAAGCACAGTTAACAACAACAGTGCAAAATCTCTTAAAGGACAACTGTAGCAAACAATGAAATTATGTTTAATTGAAATATTGAACCAAGTGTAACCTTTTTATCTAGAAATGCTTTAATGAAAGAATACAAATAAAGTACCTTATTGAGCCCTCTTTGCACCAAATAGCTCTTCCAGGAGGCAGACATTTTGTTTAGAATCTTTGGTCAGATGGGTCAAATCTTTCTTCATCTGACCCATGATTCTAAACAACATGTCTGCCCCCTGAGAGAGCCATACAGAGCAAAGAAAGCTCAATAGGGTACTTTATTTGTATTATTTCATTAAAGAATTTCTTTATAAATCATCTGTACTTACGATACAATCTTTCAATTAAACATAAGTTCATTTTTTGCTACAGTTGTCCTTTAATGACCTTTTTCAACCTTTTTTTCAGGTCACACTTTTGGCCTATATGCGGTCTGTGGGCCAAATGCGGCCCACCTTAGATGGAGGTGTGGCCCGTCTGAGATTGATGCGGTAACCACACCTCCATGGTGCACCTCCGTGATGGGCAATGGTTGGAGACACTGGTTCGAGCTCCGGATGCATTCCGGAGCTCAGAAGATGGAGTCCCTGGTGCCTGAACCATCCCCCTCCCTGCATAGAAAAGGTGAGTGAGCAGGGAGGGGGACAAGCGGCACATGAAAATAAATGTGTGTGAGGGTGTCAGTGTGTGGGTGTCCCTGGTGGCTGAACCATCACCCCTCCCTGCATATAAAATGTGACTGAGCAGGGAGGGGGGCAAACAGCACATGCAGAAAAAGAAAAGAAATGTGTGTGTGTGTCAGGGTATCTGTCTCTGTGTGTGTAATAGTGCTTGTGTGTGTGTATGGGTATCTGTGTGTGTGTATGGGTGTCAGTGTGTGTGTATGGGTGTCAGTGTGGAGTGTGTGGGTGTCAGTGTGGAGTGTGTGGGTGTCTGAGTGTATGGGGGTCTGTGTGTATGGGGGTCTGTGTGTATGGGTGTCTGTGTGTATGGGTGTCTGTGTGTATGGGTGTCTGTGTGTATGGGTGTCAGTGTGTGTGTATGGGTGTCAGTGTGGAGTGTGTGGGTGTCTGAGTGTATGGGGGTCTGTGTGTATGGGGGTCTGTGTGTATGGGGGTCTGTGTGTATGGGTGTCTGTGTGTATGGGTGTCTGTGTGTATGGGTGTCAGTGTGTGTGTATGGGTGTCAGTGTGGAGTGTGTGGGTGTCTGAGTGTATGGGGGTCTGTGTGTATGGGTGTCTGTGTGTATGGGTGTCTGTGTGTATGGGTGTCTGTGTGTATGGGTGTCTGTGTGTATGGGTGTCAGTGTGTGTGTATGGGTGTCAGTGTGGAGTGTGTGGGTGTCTGAGTGTATGGGGGCCTGTGTGTATGGGGGTCTGTGTGTATGGGTGTCTGTGTGTATGGGTGTCTGTGTGTATGGGTGTCTGTGTGTGTGTGTGTGTGTGTAAGGGTGTCTGAGTATGTGTGTAAGGGTGACTGTGTGTGTCTATTTGTGTATATGTATGTGTGGCTGTGTATGTGTGGCTGTGTATGTTGTCCTTTAAGTAGGCTTTTTTCTTTTAGATGATGAGGATGACATGGGCTGGGGGCATTGCATTATAATTTACTATACCTATTTAATGCCTGGAGTGTAAGCTCAAGGGTTTATTCCCTCTTCAAGACATTTTAAAAACACAGGGATGGAGACATAGGGTTATAGGTCGAAATTAGGAAGCTTGTGTGGTAAACTTCAATGTCATTTAATTTATTGTATAATGTATAATGTATTAATTGTAATTAATTATTTTAGGGTTATAGAAATCCTGTATATCAGGATAGAAGCAAACGGTAACATAATTCCTAGCTAGCCATGATTAGTATATAGAGCACTATAGGAATTATGATTATTAACTGTTTTTCTGCCAGATTGTTGATCCCCATTTAGAACAACAAGCTTCTGCAGTGAGTCATAGAAGAGTGAGGTCACAATGTGATGTCATAATGGTCACTGCTGCTGATAACTGCTTGAACATTCTTTTTCTCTCAGACACATCCGGAGCTCTGAAGGAGCTTCAGCATCCGTCCTCGGTTCCATGGTATAGGGATCTATGCCTGACTTGGATGTGTCTCAAGACTTGGAGCTTGACTAGCCTAAATCTGACCTTGAGCTTTGGAGGTTCTAGCAGGGGAGGTTCTCTTTGGAAAGCGCAGCTACTCGTGTACCCTTTAACAAAGATTGGTGTGTTTGCAGTCGCGGTAGTCTTTCCCCTTTATCCGCGTTTGCGGGAGGGTGTAATATGTGGTTGGGGAGGGTGTAATATGCGCCTTTGCGATTGATGTTATTTTGGATCAGAGATTTCCAACTGTGTTCTTCTTGCTGAACTGCAGCTCTCTGAGTTATCTATTATCCAGATGGAGCTCTAGTCCAGCATCAACTGGATGACTACAGTTGGACACCCAGGGTCTATACAATCCTTTAATTCATTGTTTTATTAATCTGTAATATAATTATAGTCTCTTTATTTGCCTAGTAATGCCCAGAGGGAAGGGCAGTCCTTCTAGCCATGGTTCCCCAGAGGTTTCCCCCACAGGGGGTTTTTCCTCTCCTGAGTGCTGAAGGATGACTCTCTGTGAGTCCAGAGGTAGCCCATAGTGTGACCAGCTTTCTGGTTTAATCTATGATAATATCCAGGCACCTGCTTGGCTGTAAATTCCCCGTCCCATTATCTATAGTATAGTAACTAATTCTGTGGCATTTTATTTATAATAAATGTAAACATTAGTTTATATCTCGTCTCATGTTGTTTTTATTTCTCTACGTGTAACCTCTCAAGTAACAGAAAACATGAAGGATGAGGTGGGGTCTGAATATGGTGTGTGTGTGGGGGTGGGGGGTGAAGTAAAAGGATAATTAATTATTACAATAGGAAGTGCTGGGAAAGAATGTTTTGCTAATTAATCACGGAAGAGGGAATGAGCATGTGGTGTTGAAGAGGTAAAATGGATGACAGGCCCCTGAGGCAGAGATAAATATTGTAGTAAAGATAGTAAAATGGAAAATAATAATATGGTATTAATAAGGGAATTAAAAATGATAAGTTCAGGTGGAAATGTCTCAGTATTGAGTAGAGCAGTCTCCTGTTTACACAACCAGAGGAAAAACACTGTGTATGAGATGTTCTATCTTCCAGAGGACTTAGTGGACCAAAGGGAATCAGAGAAGAGAAGAAGGAAATCCATCCTGGTAATTCCAAGTTACCATGTTATGATCTTTCCCCCATCAATTGAGCATCCTATACATCAGTGGTGGGGAACCTGTGGCCCTTTAGATGTTGCAAGACTACATTTCCCATACTCCTCTGCCAGCATCTTCACTGAAAGAGCATTATGGGAGATGTAGTTCATCAGCCACAGGTTCCCCACACCTGCTACATATGGTTTGTATTTATGTAAAAGACTTGGATGCATCTAACAGCATCTCTGCACAAAGAGCACTATGCATGGGGTCAGTGAGATGTGCAGCATCTCCCATTGGTTGAAGATCTCATATCACAATTTGTTTTATTTAGAATTTATGTTATGTTTTATGTTATGTTGGGTTTATGTTTTGGTTTTTATGATTGCTAGTTAAATTACAAGTAGGAAAACCAAAATTTAGTTTTGGCCTCCACTAGTCCTCTGAAGGTGTGCTGTGGTATCTGGCCCCAAGACGTAAGCAGCAGATCCTTCAAGTTCTGTAAGTTGCGAGGTGGGGCCTTAATAGATCGCACTTGTTTGATTAGATTGAGATCTGGGGAATTTGGAGGCCAGGTCAACACCTTGAACTCATTGTTGGGTTCTTCAAACCATTCCTGAACCATTTTTGCTTTGTGGCAGGACACATTATCCTGCTTGAAGATCCCAATGCCATCAGGGAATAGGGTGTACAACATGGCTAGCAACAATAACTGGTAGGAGTAATATCAGGATTCAAGGTTTACCAGAAAAACATTGCCCAAAGCATCACACTGCCTCGCCAGCTTGCCACCTGTCAGTGGTCATAATGGTATAGCTGATTGCTGTATATTACAGTAATAATAAATCATTTCATGTGCATTCATGTCATTTATTCATTGACATTTTTAGAATTGTTTTGCATTTTTCTTCCTTTTTTTAAAAACAAACAAACCATCCTATGTATTGTGAAACGAGAAACAAGGAATTCTAAAAAAAAATATATACTGTATTTCACTGTGTCAGATTTTTTTTTTTATAACCTTATTCTTCTGTAAATAGCTAGCATTTTATATAAAGAAAATATTAATCATACTGAATGCAGAGACATGTAAGATGGATCATTGCAGCTTTTAAGGGACTTTAAAAAAGGTGTTATCTGCACTGCAGTGTACCCAAAAGGTAATGTTTTTGTAACCCAGACATATATTGCATCGCTCAAGCAAATATTAATACGGTGGTGTGCTGTCCTCCCCATCTAGAGAGGATAGATGGGTAATTCTCACAAGATAGGTTTTTCGCTAACAGAGGTGTCTGTCCTCATTGATTAGATTTGTATATCTGCTGGGCAGTGAGATGTTGCTTGTGGTTAAACATGTCAAACTGAAAGGGCTCGAATTCACCTAGGAGCTGTACTAAGGAAAACAGAGGTAATATTTAGTCTGTGATGATTGAAGCTGTGCGCGAAGCAATAAATCAATATGGCTTTGTTTTTCGTGATGTCTTTTCGTGTGAAGAGCAGCTCTCATTATGTGGATCTTGTGAAGTATATAGTTAATCATCCAGATTTGCCTCCAGTCAGTTTTTTGAAGAGCTGCCTTTAATTGGGTTTACACCCAGGCTGTAAGATGAATATGTATTCAGAAATCCTATGAGGAATTGTATTAACTGAATTAGTGGTTTGGGGTTCACCTCATTCTCTTATTGATATGCCATGCATGATGGAGAATGCTGCCCTTGATTGCTGCGAGGGTGTAATTAAAGGGACAGTTCCGCCTAGGTTATTTTTTGTGTCTTATATGTTTTTAATACATGTGAAATACACTTGTTTAATTTAACCCTTTAAGGACAGAGGTTGGTTTTACACTTCTGCAGTGTTTGTGTTTTAGCTGTAATTTCCCTCTCTCTCATTTAATGTACCCACACATTTTATATACTGTTTTTATCGTCATAAGAAGATCTTTAGTAAGATACCATTATTTCCATTGTACCATATAACTTTCTATAAAAAATATCATAAAATAGGATGAAACTTTTTTAAAAAATTCTAAATTTCACATGAAAAGTAAAAATTCTGCTAAATAGTCTAATATTTCGAAGTTATAGGCCAATAACTGAAAAGTAGCTTTTTCCTAACCATTTTCTCCTATAGTGACATTTTTACAATAACCCCAACCCTAGATCTATGACTAACTAAGGCTGTATGTTTTTGTTTATGGTAATAATGTTGCTGACTGTCTCTAGAGACATCGCCAGAACGACGTTAATGATCATTGATCACGTCCGAAGCTTTTGCCCACAATAGGGCAGCGCCATATTGGAAAGTCATTGTTTGCTCACTGCCTGAATACCACAATCCACAAACGGAACTTTTGCTGCTGTCACATGCACAGCGGACTCATTAAAAAGCTATATATAGGTATAATCTAAGTATATTATACATATTTCGCGCATGCCTTGATTAAACATGAGGATTGTGTGTTCTGTGCACTAGAGTAGCTTTAGCTCACTGATGCTTAAATAATGTGTCTGAAAAACTGTGCCACTGCATGTATAGTAAAAGCTATAAATCCTTTTGAAAATCCTTCACAAAAAGCAGCTGCATTGCACTTAGAAGTACCACGTGTAGAAGGTTAGACTGGACCCTTGTATAAGATGCAGCCAGTCAATAGACATAGGCGGTTATTCACTAAAAGGTGAGTTGCAGGTGAGTTGAGGTGAGAGGAACATTTGATTTCAGCTATACATTGTGCAGGGACAAACCTGGTGACTTTGCCCATTAGGGAAAACTCAGCATGTTTCCCCTGCACAATGTATAGTTAAATTGGTAAGAAGACATTTTCCTCTCGCCTCAACTCACCTGCAACTCACTTTTCAGTGAATTGCCCCATTAGAGAGTGAGGATTCCACTGGTATCTTAGTTCTCAACAGATCTGAATTTCTGCTAGGCATTTTACACATCTGCCTCTGGTCCTGTAATTGCAGTTTCTGAGATGTAGCATATATACTCCCTTAGGTTTAAGTCGTAATTTCCCTTTAGGCACAAATAAATCAAAACTGCGTTAAGGAGAGGAAATTTTCAAGACGTAGTCTATTAGAGATAGCGAAATGCTTAGAAAACTCAGATATTGACCAGTAATTGGAAAATCCTTTACATAATACACAATTTGCACCACGCAGAGATTTGGTAAGAGGAGATAATATGAACCACAAGGTTTCAAGAAGAAAAAAAAAATCACCTGCTATAGTTGCATCTAAATTTAATACAGAACTGTGCAAATTAGAGATATGTAAAAAAAAAAAAAAAAAAAAATAACAATGTTATAGAGCAGCAGGAAATGCTAGCTGAATGCTTGGTTGCATAGGGAGAGGTATTAGGAGTAGGAAGAGGGAAGTGCTCATGTTATTGTACAGAGCACTGGTGAGACCTCACTTGGAGGATTGTACAAAGTACTGGAGACCGTATCTCCAGAAGGATATTGATACTTTGGAGAGAGTTCAGAGAAGGGCTACTAAACTGGTTCATGGGTTGAAGGATAAAACTTACCAGGAAAGGTTAAAGCATCTTAACATATATAGCTTGGAGGAAAGGATATGATAGAAACATTTAAATACATAAAAGGGAATCAACATAGTAAAGGAGGAGAATAAATATAAAATAAGAAAAACTACCACTACAAGAGGACATTGTCTTAATTTAGAGGGGAAAAGGTTTAAAAGTAATATCAGGAAGTATTACTTTGCTGAGAGGGTAACATAGTAATTTACATTTCTCTTTGGATCAAGAAGCTCTATTATTAATGCTTATTATATTATTAATAGGCCTGTATGTACTGCTTTCCTAAAAAAAAACATCCGTTTTTTAAATGCATCTATTGTATTTGATAGCACCATCACTCTTGGCAGGTAGTAGATGCATAAAATAGCCATCCGGCAGAAGTGGTAGAGGTAAACACAGTGAAGGAGTTTAATCATGCATGGGATAGGCTATGTAACCATTTCTTACCCGAGGACATGCTATACATATACCATATTTGCTTGATTATAAGACGACCCTGATTATAAGACGACCCCCCCAAACTTTGGATATTCCTTTAGGAAAAAAACTAAAAGCCTGAATATAAGACTACCCTATAGGAAAAAAGTTCAACTTGTATATATTCACATGTAAATTGCTTTTTTAATAAAAAATTATGATATCAAAAAATGCATTTCTTGTTTTTATTTCCTTTTATGTGCCAATGCTGCCTCTCTCTTTCCCTTGCCCCCAGCGTTGCCTCTCTCCCCCCCTCCCTTTGTCTCCCCCCTCGCTCCCCTTGTTTCTCTCTGCCCCCCCTCCCCTTGTTACTCTCTGCCCCCTCCCCTTGTTACTCTTTGTGCCCCCCTCCCTCCCCTTGTCTCTGTCTCTTCCCCCTCCCTCCCCTTGTTTCTCTCTGCCCCCCCTCCCCTTGTTGCTCTGCCCCCCCCTTTTTATTCTGTACCCCCTCCCTCCCCTTGTCTTTCTACCCCCCCTCGTTTCTCTGCCCCGACTCTGTCGTCGTCCCCTCCCTGGTGGCTAGTGGGGGCAGCCGGGGGGATATCTGCACGATACGTGCAGAAATCCCCCGGCTGCCCGATTCTCCTGGTGGCTAGTGGAGGCAGCGGAGGATGTCTGCACGATACATGCAGACATCCTCCACTGCTGCCCGGCACTTCCCTTCCGCCGGGACTTTTATGATGAAGCCGGAAGGACCCGGCTTCATCATAGAAGTCCCGGTGGTGGTGCCGGGCGGCAGCAGGGGGAGTCTGCGCTCATCGCGCAGACATCCTCCGGCTGTTAGCGAGGGGGTCCAGGTCCCCTGCAGCTCTGCGGGGGACCTGGATGCCAGTCTTATAATCTGACCTCGATTTGAGGTCAGATTATAAGACGACCTCGATTATAATTTTCTGAAAAAAACCTTGTCTTATAATCGAGCAAATACGGTACATGGCCTGTATGACGTCTCAGCAGCAGTGTGGCACATCTAAGCTGCAGATCCAGCTGCAGGGATCATCAGCAAGATTCCCACTGTCAGATAAGGGCACATTCAGCAGCCTCGCCTCACATGATAAATGTAACTAGGGATGCCATCAAAACTAGAGTTTTCATCAAAAAAATACCGTCCATTGCTTCTATAGACTTA
The DNA here is from genome assembly GCA_036172795.1 of Pelodytes ibericus. Taxonomy (NCBI): domain Eukaryota; kingdom Metazoa; phylum Chordata; class Amphibia; order Anura; family Pelodytidae; genus Pelodytes; species Pelodytes ibericus. The sequence continues at coordinate 35,092,310 of CM069860.1, forward strand.
ACATTGGCCTCGAACAATTTTTTTTTTTTTTACTGGCCTGACTGTAAAATACCCACGTTGAAAGTTTATACATATATTTTTGGCCACACACCTCTAGGTCTCTTGGAGTCGGGTTCTCTTTTAGTCTGTTTTTTTCTTCTTCACATTGTAGCATAACTTTAAACTGTTCCTCTGGTGTCATGGGCCTGCTCTCTGGATAGACCGTTAACGCAGATTGGGAAGTGTGTTCCTCAACATAGGAGGGCTCTACGGTACTGTATCTGCTTATGGTTGTCCTGGAACAAAAAAGAAATGGCGTTACAAAACAAAAAGTAATGTTAATGAAATTCCAACAAACACAGCAATGTTCTTTCTGAGAATCTTCTGATCACATCTATCTAACAATATACCTCTTTGTATCTTTGGTCACGTCGTATTGTACAGTAAATGTCATATGACTGACTGACCAAACAATCAGATCTGAAAAACCATAACTCCGAGACAAGGTGATTTTTGTGAAACTAGACAGAGGATAGTGATTGTTTTTTAACCTTTTCTTAGCAGAAAGCCCAGCATGATCATGTCATGATAACATGCAGCTTGACTACAAGTCTAGATGTTTATATTGCCAATAGTCTGAGCTGCATAACTTCCTTTCTGTGAACACATCATTCTTAGTTATATCAAGCTGATCACAGTCTTGCCACAAATGTGAACATAACACACACCATATTACAGATTTGTCTCAGTTGGGCGCCTTTATGCGTTTATCTGGCCTGATGGGTATTAAAGCAGACCTGTACCGTAAAAGTAATTTTTATTGATCGATACCGCATTACAAACTGCTTATGTGTTCAGTTTACCCAACAAACTCATTATAAAAAGGCATTATATGGTGTATATTTGATTCCCCTCCTTTATCCTGACTTCTGTTATAAAACAAGCTAGAAAGATTTAAAAAAAAATAAAAAGATATCACATTTGCAATGAAAAGATGACTATTTCAATCTGGGTAGTGTGAAGTTCTGAGCAAATAGACAGATGTTGGAAGAACAAATGTAAGGTTGTTTAAAAAATGTAAAGGAATTATGTCAACTGAAACATTGCTTATAATGTGAATGTAGAACATTGTTTTTTTAAAAAAATGGAAAATTTTCTATTCACCAGCAGGTGTGATTGTTTGGTCTCAGACCTTGCAGAATCAGCGCTGCCTGACACTTCCTGCACACAGTGAAGACTTAGTTAAGTTAGGTTTTCCGCAATCGACGGGGAAGGACTGCACCCCTGCCGAATACAGCTTCCCTGCAGCTCCCAGCTATTTCAACCATGGATGGGGGGGAAAAGACAGATGAAATGGCAGATGGGAAAGACACAGACAAGATGGAGGATGGGAGAGAGACAGACATACATAGAGATGGAAAAGAGAGACAGACAAAAATGATGAGATGAGGGAGAGAGTTAGACAAAGGGGAGATGAAGGTGAGAGGTGGACAAAAAGGCAGATGAGGGTGAGAGGTGGACAAAATGGCAAATGAGGGAGAGACACGAACAAAAAGGCAGATGAGGGTAAGAGGTGGACAAAATGGCAAATGAGGGAGAGACACGAACAAAAAGGCAGATGAGGGAGAGACATGGTCAAAAGGGGAGATGAGGGAGAGACATGGACAAAAGGGGAGATGATGGAGAGAGGCAGAAAAAAAGGGGATATCAGGGGTTATATTGGATAAACAAAATGATCTACGAGAATTGAGCTCCAGGCACCGGACCCCTGGACAGAGGAGTGTGAAGTTCAATCTGGTAGGGACATTGAGTGGCTCTGCCCCTTGTATCTTCCCATTACTTATGGCCCCACCTTCACCAAATCACAGCTTTGGCTGGTATTTTTTTCTTTTTACATCACTTTTTGGCTTTCCCACGAAGAAAGGTCCGGCATTGAAATAATAATAAGAGGGATAGGTAGTAAGACAGACTGATAGATAATAAGACAGACAGATAGGTAGTAAGACAGACTGATAGATAATAAGACAGACAGATAGGTAGTAAGACAGACTGATAGATAATAAGACAGACAGATAGGTAGTAAGACAGACTGATAGATAATAAGACAGACAGATAGGTAGTAAGACAGACAGACAGGCACAAAAAGGCAGATGAGGGTGAGAGGTGGACAAAATGGCAAATGAGGGAGAGACACGAACAAAAAGGCAGATGAGGGTAAGAGGTGGACAAAATGGCAAATGAGGGAGAGACACGAACAAAAAGGCAGATGAGGGAGAGACATGGTCAAAAGGGGAGATGAGGGAGAGACATGGACAAAAGGGGAGATGATGGAGAGAGGCAGAAAAAAAGGGGATATCAGGGGTTATATTGGATAAACAAAATGATCTACGAGAATTGAGCTCCAGGCACCGGACCCCTGGACAGAGGAGTGTGAAGTTCAATCTGGTAGGGACATTGAGTGGCTCTGCCCCTTGTATCTTCCCATTACTTATGGCCCCACCTTCACCAAATCACAGCTTTGGCTGGTATTTTTTTCTTTTTACATCACTTTTTGGCTTTCCCACGAAGAAAGGTCCGGCATTGAAATAATAATAAGAGGGATAGGTAGTAAGACAGACTGATAGATAATAAGACAGACAGATAGGTAGTAAGACAGACTGATAGATAATAAGACAGACAGATAGGTAGTAAGACAGACTGATAGATAATAAGACAGACAGATAGGTAGTAAGACAGACTGATAGATAATAAGACAGACAGATAGGTAGTAAGACAGACAGACAGGTAGTAAAACAGACCGTTAGTAATACAGACATAAATAGTAAGACAGACAGATAGGTAGTGAGACAAACAGGCAGTAAGACAGATAGGCAGGTAATTAGACAGACAGATAATACGACAAGCAGACAGATAGTAAGACAGACAGGTACTAAGATAGACAGATATATAGTAAGAAAGACAGATAGAAGAATAAAACCACATTCAAATTGCTAATGGTGCATGTATACTTCAATGTTCGCAATTTCCTCTGTTTCTTAGAAATAAAAATGATCTATGCCTCTGTACTTGTAATGGGTCTTCAGAGTACTTTTTTACACACTTCGCTTCTGTCTGACTGACAAGCTTTATTACCTATCAGAGATATATTTGCTCCTGGGAGACAGTTTTGGCTTCTTCTGGATGGAGAAAGCGTCTTTTGAAGCTGAATCCATTAGTTAAGGAAACCGTCTGACAGCTTGTTACCACAAAGATATGTGCAGGAAGAAACATGGGAGATGTGTGTCATAACAGTGGAGAACAGCACAAAATGTTTTATACAACAGGAGGTCGGATACATTTGTATAATACATCTTTATCGGAAAGATTTAAAATAAACAGCGTAATTATTTTTCCGTAAGAAAATTATTTTGTTGTGAAATTTTTCGAGTGGTTTCCTAGTTGTCCTTTACTTGTTCCTAATACATACGTGAAGACGATGTTCTGTTCCGATTCAATCCACTTAATTTTTTTCCTTCTGTGGCTAACCACAGTGCACAAAACACCAAGGTTTGACAGATGTCTCCGCTTGAAACATCAATATTTGTCACTACCTTAATTAAAAGAACCCTCCAAGCATCAGTTTAACTTTGATGCATCTAATAATGATTAACTTGAACATTGGACAGATTTTTGCATACAGTTACATACAGGGAATCTTTAGGAATCTAAATTATTTTGCTTTTGTTTACATTGCAAGCGGATTTGTTCAAATGGACAAGGTCATCTTGCATTGACCATGTGCAGTAAAAGCTTATTTTAGAGGCTGCTCTCTACTTCCGTGTTTTTACTTTTGCTAAAAAAAAAAACTAAAAAAAAACAAAAAGAGTGAGAAATGGAATAAATAATAGAATTTTTTTTTTTTTTTACTTGGCAGTTGTAATACGCATGTATTTGTCCAATGTTTATTTTTAAGCTAGAGTGCTCCTTTAAGTTTATTCTGCAAATGTTAAACAAAGTTATTAAAACTAATACAAATGCTATGCTGGCAAACTATGAAAGGAAGGATGCTTCATATTATATCCAGCGTTCCTTTTTTTTTTTTTTAGCAATGCATCCCTTTTGTCTGCTCAGTGATTGAAAATTATAAAATATAGCATAAAAATAATCTCATTCTCAACTCATTGCAGTCTTTTTTAACATTAAGAGTCTTTCCAGTTAAAAACCAAGTACTGGTATGTGCTAATTAAAGCTTAATTAGTGCACATATAACATCTGCTCTTTCAGCTTGCTAATCTCTATATTATATTATTTTATTATTATTATATGCTTTAGATTCATACACGTACATAAACACTGTACTCTCCATAAAAAACTACATATAATAAAAACAAAAGGCTCTTGGGGCATGATAGTCTGCTGTGACCAGCATGTTCTATAACAATATAAAATAAATCCTCAGGGTATTCAATTAAATGCATCCCACTGGACAAGAATGTGTTTATCACCCCTATGCATTCTTACATTATTCTTGAATTTGGCTAGGGTATTTTTTTTTTAATGCTATGTCTAACCCTAGTGATCCATGTAATTGATACAAGGTAGCCTACATCTTTTTTACGAGCCATATGGATTCATTTATGTAACAAGTAATGGGGCATAGCCCCACAGCAGCATTTTGAACAAGTTTTACCTCATAAAACAAACAGCACACATTACTTTTCTTTTCCCTCCGCTTTTATGCTTTATGATTTTTCTGGTGTGGAGCATTAGTCATAGTCTTCCTCCTTTTATAATTATCAAACTTTGATAAGCATTTTATTTTATCAGAGTGTTTTTAATATCAGTTACCAATGTTTTTTTACCTAATTGGCTTTTTTAGTAGCTTATGGACTAGAACATCATAGGATCTCACAGTGCACCTATTACAACACTAGGGAACAACCTGTTAAACACAGAAATTAAAAACCTTTTTGGGGGGTTTGATGTACACAAAAGGGACATGCTTGAAGTTTAGAGCATGTTCTATAAAGTTTAAAGCATTGATGGTGGCCTGCAGACACTACAGACATGTGGCCCTCAAGCTATATTGCACAGATACTATGCTGCCATAAAAAAAATCGCTAGGTTCTATGGTATTACCTCAAGATAACAATGTCTATCCCAAACATCTGCATAGCATTTGGCCCTCCACAATAAGGGCCAGATTTATCAAGGCAAAAAAAGGTCCTATTTTAAAAAAAAGTGCTAAATTTTGAGCAAACTGCTATAGAATTCCATTGTTTTTACTACTATTTTAGCAATTTTGGTCAATAAAAGTAGGTCAACTCATCACTGTATTTAGCGTGAGGCAAGTAAACACAATCTAAAGTTATAACGAACATTTCTGAACCTTTATTTATCTTGATAAATGATTGCAGTACGGATATTGCAATGTTGTGGATTTGCTATCTGGGTTATGAAGAAAGCTAATATTATAAATCTCAGGAGATTTTTTCTAAGTAATATCACTCAACACATAGGTGTCTGTGGAAAAGATTTTGGCTTGAGGCTGATAATGTTTCCTTCAATTATTTCTCCAGCTGCAGACCAGTTAGTAATGCATTTGACAAGGAGATACTTATGACAAGTTAGTGCACTTTCCTCCTAACTAATGTCAATTACGCTCTGCAGAGATACTGCATTAAAAAGTCTGGAACTCTTTTGTTAGAAAGGTCCTATAATGCACATTAATATTCCTCCCATTTAAAGTTTAATACAATAGGCTTGAAAATAAATTAACAGGGCAGTGGTAGGAGGATATTCACATAGGGGTCTACTCAATAAAGAGAATGGCAGGGAACAGAGACGGGAATTTCAAATTCAAGTAGTAGACTTGGCGTCCATTCCTGTAGTGAAATGATTCATTCTATGATAGAACATGTTCTATGACAGAATAACAGCGTTTTAATTCCCTTGAACCATGCTGTCTATGGTTTGATGGGAAACTCAAAGATTAATCTGCTGTTAAGATGTTTTTCCGTTGTATCTTGAAGAAGATACAGTCTGTTTAATTATTAAAGCTGTATTTAGTTCAGAGAGGAACAACCAGCCTTATACAAAATGTTTATTATTCAACAGTAAACCAGTGGTAAAACTGAACAGTGGGTGTCAAAGTTAACAAAAAACAGTGTAGTGCTGCATTTTTTTTTAAGGCAGTGTTTCTCAAACCTGTCCTCAGGACCCCCCCCCCTCCCCAACGGTCCAGGATTTGGGATTACCCAGTTGTATTTAATTAAGAATATGTACAGCTGGTGTGGTTCCCTAACCATTAAGCAACCATACCAGGTGTTCTACATTTAAATACAACTGGGTAATCCCTAAATCCTGGACCTTTGGGGGGTCCTGAGGACAGGTTTGAAAAACACTGTTTTAAGGGAAAGTCTAGTCCCCAAACTCACTTTTGTGCAAGATGAAGATCACTGCTTGTATAGTGCATAGGCTTTTTTTTCCAGTGAGATTTGATGCAGGCATTCTGTATAAATCACATTTTTAATATTTGACTCAAGCCCTCAAACAGGTTGCCTGTTCAGATACCCGTGCAGCCTGCTTGCAGGCAGAGCGGTAGTGAGGGGAGATCTCCCCAGACACTGCCATTGCCGGGAGCAAAGGGTTTTTTTTATTTAAAGGGCTGTCTTTTTTTTAACATTTTTTTCTAGTGTTTTGTGCCACCCATTAAAGGCATACAAGGCAAGTGCCGCCCTAGGCATTTGCCTTCTTTGCCTCGCACTAAATACATCGCTGACTGTGCTTCTCCTTGACCAGCAGGTACGTTTTTTGTAAGATAAAAGGATACACATTGCATGCCTGTGCCGTGCTGACGTCTTTCCCGTACCTGCCCTGGGAGAGGGCACTATCTTTGGCAGTTCACCAAGTTTTAGAGACCGGGCAGAGGGCGAGTAATTATTTGCTATAGAGTTGCTAGGATTGCGGTGATAACGTTGTTCTTTAAATGGAGGCGCCAATGTCCATGATGTGCCTTGCAGGAGTGGTGGATAGTGACTGTGCTTCAGGACCAACTAGGAAAAAAGGAACATCAGAGATTTCAGAATGTTAATATTTCAGCTCATTATGCACTTGTTTTAGCATATAAAATGGGCACAGTTTTTCAACAGCCCATGTGCCACAGGCCTCTTAGTGTGTATCTGTTAAAGCCCTACCAAGATACCAAAAAAGATTGATTTTTAACTACCAGGGATTAAATCAAAACTATACACAAAGTGATTTTTTAAATAAATATAGATTGCATGCTTTGTCTTCTAATAACATTGAATGGGGGTCTTGTTATCCTTAAGAAACATATTTACAGAAAAGGCTCTTTCTGATTTTACAGAACACAAAGCTACTCACAAAGTTTAACAAACGCCTACATAATATGAAAAAAAGGTTCCTAGCTTAATTAATAATAATTAGTATACAAAACATAATCTACGCCCTGCAATGTACAAAGTACATACTAATTGAATTGCAGTAATTCCTCCGTGAAAGTTCACACTGTAAATGTAATGTTACCATATTTACAATATCGTACATTGCAAACCTTCAGGGAGATGCTTTGAAGAAGGAAAAAAAATAAAAAAAATAAAGAAAAATAACCATATTTTACTAACTGTGACATACTGAGAAATGTGCGTGGGATGTTAAAACCAGTGATGTATGAGAGACAATATAAGTTTCATCAAACTTTATGGCAGAACTCAGGAGACTTGCCTTTCATTTAAAAATCTACAATTAAGGTAACATAGAATATGCATTCTTCGAGTGCCAACACTTTGGGCCAGAATCTCCCTTTTATCAGAAACTGTGATCTGCTAGTTGCAGTGTTTTTTCCTCAACTTGAAGAAGAGGTGAGAGTGAATTTGTGGTTTTAATACTATCACCCCAATATCAAAGAGATTGGTTTCCTCAACCTTCTCCTATATTAGTCATGGCTAATACTATGGCTCTTGTGAACTTTGAATCACATGGCGGGTTAGCCATTACTTTAATTTGAACTGAAAGATTGTACCAAGTGTACATGATTTATAAAGAAAATCTTTATTAAAAGAATACAAAAAAAATTCCTTATTGGGCCTTCTTTACTCCATTTTGTTCGCTCAGGGGGCAGACATCTTGTTTCAAATCTTTAGTCGGATCATCACTCAACTTGGTTCAGATGAACAAAGCTCTGACCCATCTGACCAAAGATTCTAAACAAAATGTCTGCCTCCTGGTGGTGCTATTAATGGCTCAATAAGGTCCTCTATTTGTATTCTTTCATTAAAGCATTTCTATATAAAACGCCTATACTTGATGCAATCCTTTAACTAAACACAAGCTAATTTTTTGCTACAGTTGTTTAATTCATCTACTTTCTACCATCTCAAGTTCATCCTACCCATGCTTGTCCTATTCCCCAATATGGCCTCCTGGCACCTCCAAATCAATCTTAACCTGGTCTTATCAATCTATTCAACCCATTGCGACTCTCAATCTTCTCATCTCACCCTCTCCCGCACATTAAGATCAGCTTCATTATATTGGTGGCCAAGTCTCCCAGAAATAGGTCCCTGGGCCACATGGCTTTATAGAAGCCACATAAATCTTTTGAGTCCTGTAGTTATTTTGATAATATTTAAAATGTCGAATGGCTTTTAAAACCATTTATTACTATAAGAAGTAATATCTTGTAAAAATGCACAATTTCTCTTTAGTGACCTCATTGTCTCAAGTGTATCCATTATACGATCTAGCCTTGACACCCAACCTCAGGGACGAAGCAGGCAACACCCGGCATGTCCCACGGAATGTGCTGTAGGCAATTTATGATGCTGTGCACATCCTATTAGTATGCAGCAGTTCAATCCACCAAGGGATCCAGAACCACTTCCGGTATAACAATGCACTGCTTTGATGTTTTTATCTGAACAAGTAAATTATGAATATGCGCAATGTACAGAATGTTATAAAATGTAATAGAAGGTATTAGAATAGCGTAGGTTCTTATATGTAGCAAAGATACCTCTTTTGTTCTGTTTATTTCTACCCCTTTGTGGGAATTCTACAAAATTACCCAGGAGGCACTGGGTCTGACAACTGATTGACAACAATATCCCAGTGGTGAAGGTTCTGAGCCGTACTGCCAATATTGTGCTGCCAAAGAACTAGCAAGTGCATAAATCATTAAAATATAGTTATATAAGGGATTCGGGAGGGTGTCCATTACAGGGATGCACCTGTGCTATTTTCTTCCTCTGGCAAGTGCTGCTTGGGGGCTTTTGGTGCAATATAAATGTTGACATAATGTAAATGTGTCTAATCGGGGCTTTGTCTTCCATCCGTTACCATTTCCTTCACTCCTATTTCCTTCCCATGAAATGTTATCACTATACCATATGCGTTTTACCAGGTATTCGCAATCAAAGAGCTGCAATCTAGAAGCTTACCAGTCATTTACTTGTAGTTTATGATACTCACATTAACTCCTATTTTCACGTGATATTATAGGTTCCCCATAATCTGCTACCTGTGAAGTGTACACATTTGCCTTGTATGCAGTCTAGAAATGTCCCATTGGGATGTACGGGCACAATCGCCGTCTGACCATCATATCAATGAGCAAAGGAAAGTAAAGCTAAATCTGGGTTATTATCAACTTGAATTTACAGCAACATCGAGTGTAAATGCCAAGAAGCTGTATTTTATTGCTCTGAAACTCTGTGATACACTCATACATACCGCCAATTCTGAGCTCTTAAATAGAAACAACTGAGTATAAGAGGAAGAAACAGGAACACTTGGGATGTATACATTTGGCATTTGATTAGGCTAGGCAAATTGGATCCTAAGTCGAAAAGGGACAGTCCTAATAAGGGCAGAGTCATGTGACGTCCCATGACCTTTCATGTCCTTGGGATTTACCGATACTCCATTCAACTCTTTCAGACTCTGCAGTAATAATGCTGGGACAGACCGGAATTTGACAAAATAGGATACAAAAAAACAGAACTGTCCTGGCAAATTCGGGACCTTTGCGAAGTATGACCATGTCATTGCCTCATAGCATTAGCTAAAGACAGCAGCTGTGACTAGCTCTGGGCTTTCTGTAATGGTCATAAATGTTCTAACCAGTTAATTAGTTACATTAACTCCAAGTCCAGAAGCCATGTTAATATCTAGATTTATCCGGAAAGCACATAACGAGGCAGCTGCTCTAATTAACTCAGGAATTAAAACACCTGTCCGCAGAGAGCACATAATCCATCTTTAAGCAATTATTGTTCCCTTTTAACACTGCTACATCTGTTGAAAGAAAGTGTTTTTTAGCACATATAATGCAGTCCCATGTGAAAGGCTGACGATGAGGGGCACTAAGTAGAGCAGCTGAGGGTGTGTATTGTCACTTTTGCATTGATGTCTGTACACCACATGTATAATGATTTTGAGATCTTAATGGATTAAGATAATCGTTATACCATATGTCATGTCTTTATAATTGCAGTAGTTCATGCAAGTGAAGCACTATAAATGGAGACTCCTTGTCGCATTGGAACTGTACAATTAGTATTATAATCTAAACAAAACCCATGTTAGTAAAGAGTGAAAAGCCAGGTTCCAAATTTCCAATAATGGCCGGTGTCGTGAAATTTGTCACATTATCAGACCGCATCCTAGGGACTCTGTCATTTAACCCCTTCGGGACGCATGGTGCTTGCATCTCAGACGACTCATGGACCAAAACGCCACTTTTAGTTCCTGGCCACCGATCACAAGTTGATTGGTAGCCAGGAACATAATGGCAGAGACCAGATCAGGGATCGCGATACCTCCAGACTGTCACATACTTCAATGTGACGTCACAGAGGTGTGCCCGAACCCATAATTTCGGCACAGCACGATTCGGTAGAATGTAGCCGTTGCTCGCTGTGTAGCAGGATCAAAGCCACGATGAGCTGTTAAACACTGGATATTTTATGCCGTCATAGTATCTTTTAGGACCACTAAAATTAGGACGGCATCACAAAGTGATTAAACACTGTTTATACACAGAGTTAAAATAGTATTTTTTTGTGGTGTCCTCTGTTTATGTCTGTGGCTTAATATACAAAGAACCTATTTTAATGGGGAAAAAACTACCTGTGTTTTCTCAACAATCTGGGTTTCTCCCACGCTGTTATTCGCTAAAAAGTAAGATGAGGTGAGATGAACATTTCATCTCACCATTATAACTATACATTATGCAGGGACAAACCTGGTGAGTTTCCCTATCTTAGCAAACTCATCAGGATTGCCCCTGCACAATGTATAGTTATAATGGCGAGATGAAATGTTCATCTCCCCTCCACTCCATTTAGTGACTATGCCCCTCTGTGCCAGCGGAGAACAGTATGGAGGTATAATTTTTCTACCTCCTGAAATAGTCTTTTTGACTTTAAATCTGCATATATTTGTCTAACCCTGACACAGAAGGTGTTTTATGTTTAGCTTTTTGACTGTGTTGTTCGTTGCAATCCATCTATTTGTTTTTGGAAGATCTTCTTTTAAAATCTAACAGCATACACCCATAAATTACATGTAATCCAAAACTAATCACTGTAAAATGTCTAGAACTCATGAATACTCAAATAGAAACCTCCAAACAATGCATATTTATGCACAGGAGAAGTTGTGTGCAATTGCATAAATTATTAATTAAAATGTTTTTTTGGCCAGTGAACATATCCCACTGCTAAAATGGGCACATAATGGATACTGTTTTAGATAATGACCTGTGTAGTTTACAGCACATAGGATTAGTTAACATCTAATGATGTTCCATTGAACCCAATAATCATAATCTATGCTGATATATTTATTTATGCGAAGTACATGTTCATCTGAGGTGATGATCAATTGAAGAGAGGGACCATTTTTAGAGATATAGTGTGGGTTGGAGTCATATTAGTTCAGTGACGCAGATGCTAAATGACAAATCATTGATAAATGATGCTGTAATTATGTCACCAATGGGTAAATTCAGGCTACACAAGAAGTGCTCTCGAATTGGCGGGAACATCGCCCATTGTGGCCGATTTTCATGCAGAAATTTCAGCATGCGAATCCTTCAGAGTTCACATCACCAAAATAGTAGCCTCTATACTCATAGACTTGCCATGCCCGTCCATGACAAAAGGGCCTGGGAGCTGCCCAACATGGGGGGGCTAGGGCAAATTACCCTAACCTCCACCCAGCTTTCACCCTTCTTTAATAACCTGGTCTGGTATGCCTCCGATTTGATAGTGATCTGTAACAAACCAATCCTTTGGGTGCCATGGGGTGAGTGGTAAAAAATCACTCCAAAAATATTGCCTTTTTGTCTGGGGGGCGGTACACACAGTGTTTGCTGGAACACTTACTACCGGATACTCAGCAAGTGGAGCCCGTATAGGATCGTACAGGAATACAGGCAAACGGAGAGTCAGGAGACAGGCCGGGTCACGGACAGGAGAGATACGGATAAACAGGTCACTAGCAGAAATCGAGGCAGGCGGCGGACGGAGAATAGTCAGGAACAGCAGGGTCATACACAGAATAATCAGGAATGCAGGAACAAACGGATGGAGTATATAGGGACGAACCGGGTCAGCAACAGATAAACGGAGTCAATCAGGAGTCAAAACGCTAGTGAGATACACAAGGCACTATCACAGGCAAAGGTAACCTGTGAAATGACCGTTTAAATACACTACCAATTGATCAGGACACACCTCTGATCAATTGGCAAGGGAGGGGTTAATTTAATAAATAGCCCTTTAACTGGGCTCATGAATATTCATGAAACACCCGTTCGCGCATGCGCGAACGGGTGCGTGACGTCACTGAGCGCGCGTCTTACTGGACGCGAGTCTCAGCATCAAGGGATGCTGGGGCTCTCACTCTGAGCCCCAGCCGACGGGATGGCGTCCTCCTGATCCGCGATGGCGGCGGATCAGGAGGTGAAACAAGGTAGGTGACACTACCCCTCCCCCGACGGGAGACATACTGGCTACCAAGACCCGGCTTGAGAGGAAACTTGGAGTGAAAAGATCGGAGTTTCACAGGAGCATGAACATCCCTAGCCGGTACCCAGGAATTCTCCTCAGGACCATAACCCTTCCATCTAATTAGATATTGCAAGGAGCCCTGCTGGAAGCGAGAATCCAAGATAGACTGAACTTCGTATTCTTCATCCCCCTGGAATAAAACGGATTCGGGAACTTTGGAAACGGATTCGGGAGTATTTGTTAGTAATGGCAGGTTTCAATAAGGACACATGGAAAGAGTTGTTAATGCGTAACGATTTGGGAAGACACAAAGAGAAAGAAACGTCGTTGAGTCGAGATTGAATCTTATAGGGTCCTATATACTTTGGCCCCAATGTTTTGGCAGCCTGACGAAGGCGGAGATGTTTTGTAGACAGCCAGACCAGTGTACCAGGTGTAAGGACAGGACCCACCGACCTGTGTTTATCTGCGGCTGTCTTCTGTTTGACCTTGGCTTGACGCAAAATATTGGCCAGGCGAGACCAATGGTCTCGGATAGATAAAACTTGGAGGTCAGCGGCAGGAACCTCAGTGAGAATGCGATCCTGAGGCCATAAGGTGGGTTCATATCCATGAACGGCCTTGAAAGGGGACATCCGGAGAGATTCATGGTAAGAGCTGTTATAGGACCACTCGGCTAGGTATAAAAGGTCAGACCAGTCAGATTGGTCGGCAGACACATACATTCTCAGATATTGTTTAAGAGCTTGATTTGTACGTTAAGCCTGACCGTTGGATTGAGGGTGGTGAGAAGAAGAAAAATGAAGTTCGATATGTAGAAGTTTGCATAACGCCCTCCAAAATTTTGAGACAAACTGAGGACCTCTGTCAGAGACAATCGATTGCGGGACTCCGATCAGACGAATGATTTCTTTAAGAAAAATATTAGCAAGCGTGCTGGAGTTGGGTAACTTGGGGAGTGCGATAAAATGAGCCTGTTTGCTAAATAAGTCGACGATGACCAGGACAGTAGTGTACCCATGAGATATAGGTAAATCGGTAATAAAGTCCATGGCTATATTAGTCCACGGTCTGTCGGGTACAGGTAAAGGGTGTAGTAATCCAGAAGGACGAGTACGAGGAATTTTGTAACGAGCACAAACAGGACATGAGTGGATGAAAAGAGAAATATCCTTCAACATAGAGGGCCACCAAAAATATCTCTGAAGTAAGAATCGTACATTCTGTTTGCCCCTATGACCTGCCACAGGGGATTTATGACCCCAGGATAGTACTCTTTTTCTGAAGCGGAGCGGAACGAATAATCTGCCAGGAGGTGATTGACAGTTCTTTAGTTTATTTCCTTGTGACTTGGATATCCACCATATTAAGGAACTTTGTACAGTAGCTACCATCTTGGACGAGGGTATGATGGTTTCTACAGGATGCTCGGTTAACGGAGTCTCAAATTGTCTGGATAAGGCATCTGCCTTAGTATTTTTTGAACCAGGACGGAAAGAAATGATGAAGTTAAAACGAGTAAAAAATAGAGCCCATCTAGCTTGACGTGGGTTTAGTCTTTTGGCCTTTTTTTCATATAAAGCAAATTCTTATGATCAGTGAGGATGGTGATGGGGATTTCTGTACCTTCAAGTAAGTGACGCCATTCCTCCAAAGCTAATTTAATGGCTAACAATTCCCGATTACCTACATCATAGTTCCTCTCTGTGGAAGAAAATGACCTTGAAAAATAGGAACAAGGGTGGAGTTTATTGGTTTTCTGATCCCTTTGTGACAATATAGCTCCTGCTGCAATTTCCGAAGCATCGACTTCCAATACAAATGGTTGGTTGGTTTCTGGTCGTTTAAGTATGGGTGCAGAGGTAAAAGCCAATTTCAATTTTTTGAAGGCGGCAGTAGCTTCGGGTGTCCAATGTTTGGGGTTGGCTCCCTTTTTGGTTAGTGCAATGATGGGGGCTATGACACGAGAGAAGTTATGGATAAATCGTCTGTAGTAATTGGCAAAACCTACGAATCTTTGTACCCCTTTGAGGTCAGTGGGTTCCTTCCAATCATTAATAGCTGAAAGCTTGTCTGGATCCATCTCTAATTGACCAGCAGAGATAATGTAGCCTAAAAATTTTATTCGGTTGGATTCAAATTCGCATTTCTCTGCCTTGGCGAAAAGGGAGTGATCCCTAAGACGTTGCAACACTTGTCTGACATGACTGCGATGTTCTTCAAGGTTTTTGGAATATATTAAAATGTCATCCAAATAAATCATTACGTGGGACAGAAGTAAGTCCCTGAAGATATCATTCATGAAAGTTTGGAATACAGCTGGCGCATTACACAACCCAAACGGCATTACCAGGTACTCATAGTGGCCGTATCGGGTATTAAATGCCGTCTTCCATTCATCCCCTTCCTTTATGCGGATCAAGTTATAGGCCCCCCGAAGATCTAATTTAGTGAAAATCGTGGCATCCCTTAATTGATCATACAGTTCAGTGATGAGCGGTAGAGGGTATTTGTTCTTGACTGTGATCTTGTTAAGTCCCCTGTAATCAATACAGGGACGGAGGGATCCCTCTTTTTTAGCCACAAAGAAAAAACCTGCTCCTGCTGGGGATGCTGAGGGTCTGATAAATCCTTTATTTAGATTTTCTTCTATGTATTGGGCTAAAGCCTGATTTTCTGGACTTGATAAAGGATAAGTATGACCTGTGGGAGGACTGGATCCACATAATAATTCAATAGCACAGTCATATGCCCGATGTGGAGGTAAGGACTCTGCTTTCTTTTTAGAAAATACATCTAAGAAATCCCAATATGGAGATGGTACAATTTTCCGGGGATCTTCGGTAGGTAAATCAAGAACAAGATTGACTTTATGGAGGGTTATACAAAAGGATGTTTTACACCGATTGCTCCAGGAAGTAATTTGTTTGTTTTCCCAATCAATACAAGGATTATGGAGTTGTAACCATGGCATCCCTAAAATGATAGGTATGTGAGGACTCTGCAATATATCAAAATGTAATTCTTCAGTATGACATATTTCTACTACAACTCCCAGAGGTTCAGTCTGTAAAGAAATAATTCCTGTACCCAGCGGAGTCCCATCTAATGTGGCGACAGCTGTCTTTTGGGTTTTGTTATTTAGATGGATCCCCTGACGAAGAGCCCATGTCTCATAAATAAAATTCCCAGCGGCCCCTGAATCTATGAAGGCTTGTGTGGCCATTTGGTGGCCTCTCCACTGGAGAGTAATGGGTACATACATTCTTTGGTTGTCTGGAGGCATGATCATAGAAACGCTCAGTGGAGAACCTCCTGACTCCACCAAGCTTAGGCATTTCCCGATTTTTTAGGACAGAGAGCTACCAAGTGACCTTTTTGGCCACAATACATACACAACCCTAGAGATCGTCGGCGTTGTTTTTCTTCTGGAGTTAACCGAAGGACTGGGCCTATCTCCATAGGTTCTGCACCGGGAACGTTACTTTCGGTTGTGGGTTTGGGGTAAGGTGAACGAAATGGACGAGAAGGTTTTCTCTCTCTGTCTCTATCTTTCTCCAATCTTCATTCTTGATCTCTAGCTTCTAATCTTAGGCATAAGGCAATCAGGTTTTCTAGATCGTGTGGTATATCTCTATATGTGAGAGCATCTTTGATGGATTCATTTAAACCTCTGCGAAATGCAGCCCGTAAAGCGCTAGCATTCCAGTCGGTCTCGTAGGCCAAGGTGCGGAACTCCACTGCATATTGAGCTACAGTTCTTCTCCCTTGGAGAAGTTCCATCAGATTTGATTCTGCAGCTTCACGTCGACCAGGGGCGTCAAATACCGAGCGAAAGGCAGCTGTAAATTCATCTGCATCTTCCAGAAGTATAGAGTTCTGTTCCATAAGTGGGGTGGCCCAGGCAAGAGCTTCTCCCTTTAACAGGTTGATAATAAAGGAAACTCTGTTGAAGTGTGAAGAAAAGGTCTGTGGTTGTGTCCGAAAATGTAAAGAACATTGATTTAGAAAACCCCGACATAATTGAGGTTCACCAGAATACTTCTCAGGAAGTGGCATTTTTGGTGGTTTCACCAAAGAAGCAGAATGAGTAGCGGTCTCGGCCATGGTTCTGGAGGACGTAGACGGACCAGTCATTTGACGTAGAAGATCTGCAACTTCATCCACTTTCCTCTCAAGAGACTGGAGATGTGTAGCATGGGTCATCAGGACTTGATCATGCGTGTCCTGTCTGGACGAAATCCTCGCCATATCTACGGGGATCCATATTTAAAGGCCTGTGATAAATGTAACGGTCGTGTTCAGGAGATGGACCACAAGTGTAGATGAGGCTATAGGGACACTCACTAAGTACCGTAGGTAGCAAGTATTGGTCTTCACCTTAATGACTACACACCCTTGGTTGAGCCGCCGGTGGTATGTCACCAAGGATTTTGCTGGAACACTTACTACCGGATACTCAGCAAGTGGAGCCCGTATAGGATCGTACAGGAATACAGGCAAACGGAGAGTCAGGAGACAGGCCGGGTCACGGACAGGAGAGATACGGATAAACAGGTCACTAGCAGAAATCGAGGCAGGCGGCGGACGGAGAATAGTCAGGAACAGCAGGGTCATACACAGAATAATCAGGAATGCAGGAACAAACGGATGGAGTATATAGGGACGAACCGGGTCAGCAACAGATAAACGGAGTCAATCAGGAGTCAAAACGCTAGTGAGATACACAAGGCACTATCACAGGCAAAGGTAACCTGTGAAATGACCGTTTAAATACACTACCAATTGATCAGGACACACCTCTGATCAATTGGCAAGGGAGGGGTTAATTTAATAAATAGCCCTTTAACTGGGCTCATGAATATTCATGAAACACCCGGTCGCGCATGCGCGAACGGGTGCGTGACGTCACTGAGCGCGCGTCTTACTGGACGCGCGTCTCAGCATCAAGGGATTCTGGGGCTCTCACTCTGAGCCCCAGCCGACGGGATGGCGTCCTCCTGATCCGCGATGGCGGCGGATCAGGAGGTGAAACAAGGTAGGTGACACCTCCATGCTGCCTGTTCGGCTCCCCATGTGGGATGACTGGTAAAGTGCTGACAGGTCACGTGACCCGGCAGTCTGACGTCAGAAACGCACCGGGTCACATGACCTGTCTGCACCATGCGGGGAGCCGAACAGGTAGCATGGTAGGACGCCATGCTGCCTGCCACTAGCCACCAGGGACCAGGTAAGTCCTGGGGTGCTGGGGGCATGTGATGGGGGTGATGGTGGCATGTAATAGGGGTGATGGGGGCATGTAATTGGGGTGCTGGGGGCATGTAATGCATATGTAATGGGTGATGGGGCATGTAATGGGGGTGATGGGGAATTTCATGTGTGTGCATGTGGGTGATGGGGCTTGTCCTGGGTGTGCAACATAGGTTATGGGGCATGTCATGGGTTTGCAACGTGGGTAGGGTGGTGCCTGAATTCTGTCTGCCTAGGCACAAACCCAAGATACACTGCTGGTAGAGGAGGAATACATACTAATTCAGACAAACAACAACAGAGTGATACATGAGGTAGAGAGCCCTGCTTTACAATCTATGACAGGGGTCCTCAAACTTTTTAAACAGGGGGCCAGTTCACTGTCCCTCAGACCGTTGAAGGGCCGGACTATTGTAAAAATAAAAACTATGAAGAAATTCCTATGCACACAGCATATATCTTATTTTGAACAAAACGAGAACAAATACAATATTTAAAGTAAAGTTAAATCAACAAACTTACCAGTATTTCAATGGGAATAGTGTGCCAGTCAGAGCCCAGGAATATTATGCCAGTCAGATGCCCAGGAATATTATGCCAGTCAGATGCATAGGAATATGATGCCAGTCAGATGCCCGGGAATATGATGCCAGTCAGATGCCCAGGAATATGATGCCAGTCAGATGCCCAGGAATATGATGCCAGTCAGATGCCCTGGAATATGATGCCAGTCAGATGCCCAGGAATATGATGCCATTCAGATGCCCAGGAATATTATGCCA
Source organism: Pelodytes ibericus (assembly GCA_036172795.1). Classification (NCBI taxonomy): domain Eukaryota; kingdom Metazoa; phylum Chordata; class Amphibia; order Anura; family Pelodytidae; genus Pelodytes; species Pelodytes ibericus. Next base: position 35,111,337 of record CM069860.1, read on the forward strand.
TTCAGATGCCCAGGAATATTATGCCATTCAAATGCCCAGGAATATTATGCCAGTCAGATGCCCAGGAATATTGTGCCAGTCAGATGCCCAGGAATATGATGCCAGTCAGATGCCCAGGAATATGATGCCAGTCAGATGCCCAGGAATATGATGCCAGTCAGATGCCCTGGAATATTTTGCCAGTCAGATGCCCAGGAATATTTTGCCAGTCAGATGCCCAGGAATATTGTGCCAGTCAGATGCCCAGGAATATGATGCCAGTCAGATGCCCTGGAATATGATGCCAGTCAGATGCCCTGGAATATGATGCCATTCAGATGCCCAGGAATATTATGCCAGCCAGATGCCCAGGAATATTATGCCATTCAGATGCCCAGGAATATTATGCCAGTCAGATGGCCAGGAATATTATGCCATTCAGATGCCTAGGAATATTATGCCATTCAGATGCCCAGGAATATGATGCCAGTCAGATGGCCAGGAATATTATGCCATTCAGATGCCAAGGAATATTATGCCAGTCAGATGCCCAGGAATATTATGCCATTCAGATGCCCAGGAATATGATGCCAGTCAGATGGCCAGGAATATTATGCCAGTCAGATGCCCAGGAATATTATGCCATTCAGATGCCCAGGAATATGATGCCAGTCAGATGCCCATGAATATTATGCCAGTCAGATGCCCAGGAATATGATGCCAGTCAGATGCCCAGGAATATTGTGCCAGTCAGATGCCCAGGAATATTATGCCAGTCAGATGCCCAGGAATATTATGCCATTCAGCTGCCCAGGAATATTATGCCAGTCAGATGCCCAGGAATATTTTGCCATTCAGATGCCCAGGAATATTTTGCCATTCAGATGCCCAGGAATATTATGCCATTCAGATGCCCAGGAATATTATGCCAGTCAGAGCCCAGGAATAGTGCTCGTTATCCCTCCCTCCTCCCCCGCTTCCCCATCACTTACCTCCAGCTGTGTACCCGGACGTCTCGCGCGGTGTCCTCCTGTGGAGGAGGGAAACAGTTACCGGATCCGGATGTGACGTAACGTCACATCCGGTCGCGGTGATTCTTTTTTTTTTTTTTTCTTTCTTCCTGCAGCCGCATCCTTTGCGGCTGCCAGAAAGAAAAAAAAAAGTAAACAGTGCGAAGGGGGGGGGGGGGGGGGTGTGCCGGCAGCACCCCCCGCGGGCCACATAAATGTCCTCGGCGGGCCGCATGTGGCCCGCGGGCCGTAGTTTGAGGACCCCTGATCTATGAGGAGTGGGGCACAGGAGACACATAAGGGAGTGAAGAGGTCAAAGGGAAGGTAGTGGCAGTAACACTATTAGGGATGGTTGGAGCTAGGTGGGTTTTCACCAATATCTTTAGATTTCTATTTTTATATATATTTATATATCTTTAGATTTAGATTTAGAAATCTGTAGAATTGTGTCTGTCTGATTAAAACAAGGTTGTTTTCAAGAAAAAGTTCCTCACTGGCACAGCTCTATATAGTTACCAAGATTACTAAGTTACACATTTAAGAGGAAGGGTCATTACTTGCTCATTTGCTCCAGAGTAGAAGTTCTTGGGTGGACTTTAAAGAGCCACTAAACTTTTCATTTTATTTATGCGTACATTATAAAAGCACAAGTAAAATAACAATAGCCTAGTATACAATGGCAAGTTATCCTCTTACAGCAGTTGCAAAGTTACCAGGTGAAGCCTACTACCTTGGCCAGTTGCCGACGGGGATGGGACTCTTCATCGCGGCTGCTTCCACGCAGCCGCTTCACTGCCGACTCTGCAGCACAAGACAGATCGTCGCTGGAGATTTCATCGCGGGACACTTCTTCGCTAAAGGTAAGTATTTTACCTATTTTCGTTTAAGGGTGGTTAGAATTAGGGTTTAGGGGTTTAGAATTAGGGTTTAGGGGGTTAATTTTAGTATTAGGGTTCGGGGTTAATTTTAGTATTAGGGTTTAAGGGGTTAGTATTAGGGGTCGGGGGTTAGTATTAGGGTTTAGGGGGTTAGTATTAGGGGTCGGGGGTTAGTATTAGGGTTTAGGGGGTTAGTATTAGTGGTCGGGGGTTAGTATTAGGGTTTAGGGGGTTAGTATTAGGGGTCGGGAGTTAGTATTAGGATTTAGGGGGTTAGTATTAGGGTTCGGGGTTAATTTTTGTATTGGGGTTAATATTAGTATTGGGGTTATTTTTAGAAAAGGGGTTATTTTTAGTATTGGGGTTATTTTTAGTATTGAGATTTGGGAATCATTTATGGGGGGGGGTATTTTCGTTTTACTTTTACATTTGTAAGAGCTGACAGTTCAGCGCTGAACTGTCAGCTCTTACATAGCCGCTGACAGTTCAGCGTTCTAACTGCCGCGCTGAGTTGTTAGCGATGAAGATGCGGCGAACAAGTGTCCTAGACCCGTTGCTGACTGCCTCTCTATGCCACTGCAGATCCATTCTTATGATCAACTCTAAAAAGAAGGGTCTCTCTGCACTAGCAGAGAGAGACTATAAAACCTGACAAACCTCTGTTAGATATCAGCACAAATTAAATTGCATTATCTTACTTTTGATTCTAGTTCAGTAGCAAAAGTTGAAAAAAACTATCTTTGCTGCTACTTTTATGATGTTCATCTTACTATATGCCTTGAGAGATATAGAGGTCTTTGGTTGCCAGACGCCAGACAGAGCAGACCAGCCACCTCAACTGTTTATTATCCCACTGGACACTTTTATTCGTAGCTCAATTTTACAGAACATTTTGACTTTAATTAATTCTAAATCTACTGACAACATTGGTTATTTAATATGTGTGTTTGTTCAATCTCTGTGCCCTTGGGTTGCTTTTATTGATTGCCCTGAACACTGAGGTATCTAGAGTTGCTAGGGGTTATATTTAGTAACTTAATTATTTTTTATGTCATTATGTAACTGTAACATGTCACCTACAAAGGCTATTAAACTACCAGTTGTATGACTTCAAGAAAACTATCTGTACTTTTTGTTTTGCTACCTGTTTACATACTTACTTAGGTGATATTAAAGCTGAGTGCAATGGTATGTCAGGCAAAATCTGCATAGATAATTAAAGGACAACTGTAGCAAAAAATGAATTTAATATGCATCAAGGGCAGGCATTTTATATATAATTTTTTTAATGAAAGAATACAAATAAAGTACGTTATGGAGCCATCTTTACTCCTTATAGCTCTACCAGGAGGCAGACATTTTGTTTAGAATCTTTGGTCACATGGGTCAGATCTTTCTTCATCTGAACCAAGGTGAGTGAAGATCTGACCTAAGATTCTAAACACCATGGCTGCCCCCTGAGAGAACTATGTGGAGTAAAGAAGGCTTAATACAGAACTTAATTTGTATTTATTCATTAAAGTATTTCTTTGTAAATCATCTATAATTGATACAATCTTTCAATTAAAAATAGGATATTTGTATCACTACAGTTGTCCTTTAATTCCCTTTCTCCTAATTTAAAGGCTGAAAAACAAATCAAGAAAATAATCAAGGAAAATTCCAGCATATCATGTGGTAAGCAGTTAAAGAACCACTCCAACATGACAATGAAATAATCTCCTAAGTTAAAAATACATATACAAATGTATCTGTATTCTAATTATATAGTTAATTGATTCACAGATAGGTTTGCAGCTTTTACTGATCTTCCCACCCAGCTCTTCAGCATCTGGCTGAAGCAAAGGAGGGAAAATCCAGCATCAAGGTGTACCAAATACTAACTATTCTTCATAGTTGTGTATGGGTTACACAGGAGCCCTGTATACAGTATATCCAAGCACAGTGGCGTACCTACCACTGGTGCAGGGGTCGCAGCTGCGACCGGGCCCGTCACTCCAGGGGCCGGGCCGCCCTGCGACCTATGCACACACACAGAAAAAAATGTGCTGGCAAACGGGGCAGCTGCCCAAGGCCGATTCATTCTTGGGGCCCAAGGCAGTTGCCCCGTGGGCCCCTGCTACCCGTGTATAGGGTTTTCCTCCCCCCTTCCCCAGCCAGTACTTACCTCCTTGCTGCTGTCTCCCGGTGCAGGTCCATGGCTGTGGCAAATGGGCACATAACACTGGCAGACACACATAACACTGGAGGCCCATGTACAGCCGGCCCTGACAGCACGAATACAGTAGTGATATAGACAGTGTGGTTGACAGAGATGGCTACTTAGGGTACAAACTAGTGGAAATAATTGTGCGTGCTCGGAATGAACTATTAAGATGGCTGATCTCACTATCATATAATACATTTTGGTCTTATAATGCATACTAATAATTTTAATAACACATTTAATATAATCTGCTGATTGTGATCAATAAAAATACTGAACACGGTTAGGACCCAGCAGTAGCAAAACTCCTAGGGTTTGTGAATCTCTTCTAAATAATGTAATTTTTTTGTAATGCAATTTTTAACACTGTAAATCCATAAATCCATATTTCACAGACCAGAAATATGTAACTATTATACATTGCAGCTGATATCCATAGTCTATTTTAAATTCTAAAGCATCATTGGCATATCCTTGCACTGAACTCTGAGATATTCAACTCTGGCTCTAAAACAGGCCAAATTCACTTGTATGGGCTTAAATGTGCCAGCCAAGCTATTTTTTTCTTTAGAGACTCGATTTAGTTCATCTCCTCTCTCCCCAAGAGAATATCTGCTACTATTCTGCTCACTTACACCGTAAGCTGATACGTCTCCCTGAAGAATTGTTTTTGTAGTGTAGTGCCTGTGTGAGATCATCTCTGACAGCCGCGTTATTAAGCCCCCTTCCCTGCCAGAAATGTCTGCAATACATTAATAATGAAAGTATATCTGAGCCTCTACCCATAAGTACTTCTCTTCTAAAATACAATAGCTTTCCTTTTTCCGTTTATCAGGTGAAAAAACTTCTAGTCAGTCACAATGAATAATTAACAAGTCCACTCACCTTCGCTCAGAGCGGAGCTGAAATGTAATCTATTAGTTTATAAAAACTAAGCTCTGAAGTGTTTATTTTTTTGGTGTACCCTAGGTTTCAACATGTTACCCATGCTTCAGATTGTCCAAGTGTGCTCTTCTGGTACATCCATCTCAGCAGCTACCTACTGAAAACATCTGCCAACTTGCTTCTTTGTTTAACTGATCTAAAAATATAGCTGAACAATTGGCAAAATTGGCCTCCCAGTATCCCATACAATGATCAAATAGTGCCTGAAGCCTGTAGGCTGTACTTAGTACATTTACAATTAGAACAACATTGAATGTTCTCTGCAGTGCAGTCTCTCTGCTTTTTCATTTGGTAAATCTCACATGAGGTAAGCAACCCTGTCCCATTGTGGCCACTGAAGGCAAAACATAATAATTAATAATGGAGGGGGGGTGATTCAAATAATTTTTGGGTGAAGAGGAGTGTTGGAACAGGAGAGACAATAATTGTCAAAGGTGAGCAGAGGCTGGTGGGTCAGTTAGTGGTTGGGAGAAAATAGCCTGTGATTCTTCAACTAGGGCCCCCAAACTCCTGTCCTCTAGCATTTGGCTAGATACATAGACACAGGTACACCAAGCCAGGGCTCAACAAATCAAAATATCCCTACCAATGTCTTCTACATTTTTTTGATTGTTTTACTGAAAATGATAAATGGCAAAACTGAGATAATTTGGCCTTTTTTTCCCAAGTACTGGAGTGTTCCAAAATGCCAAGATGGTTAAACTGTACATATCTCAATATTGCATGTATCGAAGGCACAAACTACTTGCACAAATATACATACACATCAATGTTTGACATGTGATAGCAATGATCAAAACATGAAATATTTCCATAATGTTGAGTGATGAGTCACAGGACTTGGAATAAAACAAACAATCCTACATTTCATTTCTGGACATGTAGGGAAATAATAATAATAAAAAAAATAAGCTAATGATTAAGCTTCTGCACTATTCATATTACACCATGTCATGTATATGCTTGTCAAGCTTCTGATGGGTTTCCCAGTTATGGTCACCGTGGAAACAGATACTGGAATGATGATGGTAAATAATATATTGGTTAACATACCTGATACAACTCTGATGGCTCTTTTGCCGATGCTGTAGGCAACGAAGGAAGTCCTGGGAGGCCTTTTGAATGACTCATGTTGTGCACAGAGTCCACCTTCGACTAAAGAGAAGAGAAAATATTAGAAAGGGTTAATAAATTATTCCAAGGTAATAACCATAACAAAAATACTTTCAGCATAAGCACATATCAAAGTTTGATTTTTAGGTCACAGGATGTTCTAGGCATGAGATGTCCAACATTTTTAATGTGGAGATCCGCATTCATTTGGAAGGGGTGTGGACATTTTTAATTTCATGCATTCCATACAAGCTGGGGTTGATAAACATTTTCAGGCTTTAGGAGATAAACACATCAATTCAGGAGATAGCCTAGCTTTTTCTCTAATAAAATTGATCCCCCCCCCCCCTCCCCCCATTTAAATCAACAGAGCATTACCTTTCCAAACATATTTTATAGAACCAGCCTTTATGGGATACAAAAAACAGTTTTGTATCTCATAAATATTGCTTCTGACACAAGTGGATGTGGGAGATGTTTAGCTTTGGAAACACTATTATATATGTATTTACAAAAACAAATCTCTTAGACATCTGTTTTCAAAAAACAGTTTGGAAATCAGGCCTAAAAGTAAACAAAATAACACATCTCAAAATGATTACGTGCGCAAAAAAGACAAATGCATTTCACTGCATCCTACTTGCTTGAAGGGTTTCAATCAGTGACTCACACGGTTTCATTTATATTCTTGCTGTAGTAAGGATATTCTTAGTGTGACTTCTTACCTGTCCTTGAGGACTGCAGAATAATAATGCTGTCTGAGCCAAACATTGAAAATGGCCAAAATATTGCATTAAAAATGTGACGTACTGTGACAGTAACAATGCAATTATGAACTTGGAGATGTCCGCGAATAAAAAGCTTATTTTTGAAGAAATTAGTTTTAAAAAAAAGAACATATACAGAATTATAATTTCCTTTAAGTCAATCTTTTTAACGCTTTCTGCTTACAGTGGGTAGGCACCTCATTGTAGCTCACCCCTATACACAGAAGAGATCAGGTTTATTATAATATGATGTTGTAGCTTTGTATAGGTTTAATATTTGTTCTTATCACTTTTCTTTATGACTAGTTGTTGGGGTAACTATCCAACTGACTGAGGTTGTGTGGTCAGTTGGATACGGAATGTGTCCTGCTTACATCCACTGAGCTACATGTATTCTGGTGTTCAGATCATACATGGAAAGACATTACAGAAAATAATTATAGGATTGATTCCAAGTTGCCTTCAGGTTGATGTTTTTTACATTGTCACAAGATATCATCCAACTGTCCAGACTGTGAAGGGGAACTCTCTGTGTGTGGACTCAAATATCTCAAGACATGATAAACTGTGTAAAGTAAGGTACAGTGAAGGTCAGCCAGGGAGCGTCAGTATGTCTGTCACATGGAAAGAGCAGTAAAAGATCATAGGTCTTGGTACCGGATTTCTGAACAAGACTTTCTTGAGAGTGTTTCAGGTCACGTGGCACTATACAGACCGATTAAACTTGCTTTAACATAACCCAAGAGGACTGCTTCTGATGCTCAACACTTAAATGGTGGATGAAAATGCGACTACATAAAAAAGGGGAAAATGTGCAAATAGAAAGCAGAATATTAATATGTAGCAATAAATACCGTATTTGCTCGATTATAAGACGAGGTTTTTTTCAGAAAAAAAAATCTGAAAACTACCCCTCGTCTTATAATCGAGGTCTTCTTATAATCTGACCTCAAATCTGATTTAGTTTTAGTCATAGTCTTTTTACTAAAATGCCAAAAGTCGTATTTTAGTCCTCTGAATTGTTTCGACTACATCTCCTGTAGTGAGGGAGGGATCTGGTCTGAGAAGGCTGTTACATGGTGTTAAGTTAACTTGCTATTGAGATGGGAGGGAACAGGTCTGAGAAGGCTGTTACATAGTGTTAAGTTAACTTGCTAGGGAGATGGGAGGGAACAGGTCTGAGAAGGCTGTTACATAGTGTTAAGTTAGCTTGCTAGGGAGATGGGAGGGAACAGGTCTGAGAAGGCTGTTACACAGTATTAAGTTAGCTTGCTAGGGAGACGGGAGGGAACAGGTCTGAGAAGGCTGTTACATAGTGTTAAGTTAGCTTGCTAGGGAGATGGGAGGGAACAGGTCTGAGAAGGCTGTTACACAGTATTAAGTTAGCTTGCTAGGGAGATGGGAGGGAACAGGTCTGAGAAGGCTGTTACACAGTATTAAGTTAGCTTGCTAGGGAGATGGGAGGGAACAGGTCTGAGAAGGCTGTTACATAGTGTTAAGTTAGCTTGCTAGGGAGATGGGAGGGAACAGGTCTGAGAAGGCTGTTACACAGTATTAAGTTAACTTGCTATTGAGATGGGAGGGGAAACACTCACATGACAGTACCAGGCGAATCAGATGGAGGATTATCCTCTTCCTCTGCATTTTGCTTGGCATTGTTGCAGGTGGCAGAAAGACACAGGGAGCCTGTATCTCAGCCAATCAAGTTTCAGATAGAGTCAGGAGGCTAGGCTTTGGCAGACATCCATGGGAACCAGAATCAAAAGTCCAAATAGGTATATGCAATAGTCCCTCCCTGATATTTTAGTCACATTTTCGTCAGTTGAAAAAAATTGCAATGGATTTTAGTCATAGTTTTAATCCTATTCGTTATTGTTTAGTTTTAGGCACTGAAAATATGCAGTTGATGAAAACCAAAACCAAAATATTTAGTCGACGGAATTAACACTGCTGCTGTGTGGGGAACACGGACAGAGATGTGGGAAAATATATGCGAGTGGATAGAGGCGGGAATGGAAGGCTAAATAATTGTATACACAAAGTGAGGTTAAAATAAGGAAGAAATATATAATGGGGTACAGGTTGAGTATCCCTTATCCAGAAATCCGTTATCCAAAATGATCAGTTATCCACACATTTTTTTGGATTTTGCCACAAGTTGCAAATTATACACAGACCTATCAGAATGCAAGCACACAACAGTTTATTCAGTGCCCAGCCCCCTCAAAGGACAACTGTAGCAACAAATTACCTTATGTTTAATTAAAAGAATGTATCAAGTGTAGATGATTTATAAAGACATTATTGAATGAAAGAATACAAAGGAAAGGGCTTATTAAGCCTTCTTTATTCCAAATAGTTCTCTCAGGGGGCAGACATGTTGTTTAGAATCTTGGGTCAGATCTCCACTCACCTTGGTTCAGAGGAACAAAGATCTGACTCATCTGACCAAAGATTCTAAACAAAATATCTGTCTCCTGGTAGAGCTACATGGAGTAAAGATGGCTCAATAAGGTCCTTTATTTGTATTCTTTCATTAAAGCGTTCCTATATAAAAAGCCTACACTTGATGCCATCTTTCAAATAAACAGAACTTCATTTTTTGCTACAGTTGTCCTTTAAGCTGTGATATAGCCTTTCCGTGCATGCTGAGATTCCCCTATGCCCACAAAAGTAATACATTGGCAATGTGTGCAGTCCTGACACACCAACGACAGGTTCCCAACGATGCCTCACATAACAGCTACATCACAGTAAAAGTGATTTATTTGCTCTATAGATTATTTGCATTGATACTGTATTTCATGAGTGCTAAGAGGCTTTAATATATCTTACTGGTGAAAATGATCTGTCATCCAAAATACTTCTGGACCCAAGCATTTTGGATAAGGGATACTCAACTTGTAGTAGGAGGTGAAAACTGTAGGGCCTAGACGTGCAACTGTGGCCTTCCAGCGGAAGAACTACAAATTCCATACTAGCTTTCTGGAATGGCAGAGAATGATGATAGTAGTAGTTCATAAACATCTGGAAGGACATGGTTAGAGACCTAGGCTGTAGGGGAATTAAGGCAGCATGTGCAAGAGAAAAGATGGGAATATTACAATACAGAGAAGAGGTAATTGGAACCCCTATTATTGTATATGGAAGAAGTAGTAGAGTAGATGTAGTAAGTTTTTTTTTTAGACTTCCTGAATCATGCAGATTGCCAGGCGCTATCTTATATCTCCTTTAATAATTACTGGTGATAATTATATTATTTAACTTCGTCTAAAGAATGTTACAATTCATCCCTGCTTGAACACAGGTGATACGGGTAAGAGAATATGTAAGTCTTGAGGGAATTCCTAGGTGGTGTACATAAGATTTTAATCCTTGGGCAACAGTAATGGCATTTGAGAAACCAATATATTAATATGTAGGACCGATTTAAAATGTTGGAAATTAGGCAGGAAAATGTCTAGATATTATAGGTTGGGATGTTAAACTTCCATGTACTTGATAGTAAAACCTTTTGACAATGAACTACAATATATTCAAACTGCATTAAAAGCAAATTTAGTGACTATATTTCTGCTAACAGACTTTTAATAATACACCACATACCATACATCTGTGATGTACCGCACCTTCCTTTCTTGTAAATGATCAAACGTCTCTTTTCAAGTTGTACTCAGAAATAAGACAAACCTAGTCTCAGATTTTTATGATTCCCATGAGCAGTTGCTCTGTCTGCAACACTGTCAGCTGCAAAGAGCGTATCTTTCATAAAGAAACAGACTTTACAAATGACTTAAAGTGCAACCTGTCAAGTAAACATGAAAGCGTATCACTCTATTGAGATGCCACCTATACATTATGCTAGCCAAATTGCTAGAATATATATATATATATATCCACACATGCTTTTATCAAGGTATACTTTTGTATGGCTTGTAGATATGGCTCAGCATAGAACCTCTGTGCAGAAGACATAGGGGTCAAAAACTATAAACACTAAGCACTGTGGGATGCTGAGGTCACCCTCAGCAGGCCACGGATGGAACAAAAGTGGATACAGCAGATGCAATGCACTCACATCCATCCCTTTAAGATAGAATGAGAGAAAAATATTGTCCTAGTTGGGAGAGTGCAAACAGTTTTGTTACACCAGAGCCATTAAAGGACTTATTCCATCACACAGAAACATAGAATGTGCCGGTAAATCATTCGGCCCATTTAGTTTTCTCAATGGTCTGAACACTTTGATTAGTCCCTGACCTCATCTTATATCTAGGATGGCCTTATGCTTGTCTCATGCATGCTTAAACTCCTTCACTGCCATGGCGACCAGGAAATTAGACCTGGCGCCCGGGTATTGGGACCCGCTCACCTCTGGGACCCATGGGGTTTTTTCTGTTCCTTTGGACAGCGCAGCGCGAGGAGGCAGCATGTGCCGTTTTACACACACTGCCAGCTCCGCCCCCTCGCGTCAAAGTCTGAGTTCCGGGGAACACGTGATATCCGTGTCAGAGAGAGAGAGAGACGCCACAGAAAGGACAGAGAGAGAGAGAGAGACGCCACAGAAAGGACAGAGAGAGAGACGCCACAGAAAGGACAGAGAGAGAGAGAGAGAGACGCCACAGAAAGGACAGAGAGAGAGAGAGACGCCACAGAAAGGACAGAGAGAGAGAGAGACGCCACAGAAAGGACAGAGAGAGAGAGAGAGACGCCACAGAAAGGACAGAGAGAGAGAGAGAGACGCCACAGAAAGGACAGAGAGAGAGAGAGAGACGCCACAGAAAGGACAGAGAGAGAGAGACACCACAGAAAGGACAGAGAGAGAGAGAGAGAGACGCCACAGAAAGGACAGAGAGAGAGAGAGAGACGCCACAGAAAGGACAGAGAGAGAGAGAGACGCCACAGAAAGGACAGAGAGAGAGAGAGACGCCACAGAAAGGACAGAGAGAGAGAGAGACGCCACAGAAAGGACAGAGAGAGAGAGAGACGCCACAGAAAGGACAGAGAGAGAGAGAGACGCCACAGAAAGGACAGAGAGAGAGAGAGACGCCACAGAAAGGACAGAGAGAGAGAGAGACGCCACAGAAAGGACAGAGAGAGAGAGAGACGCCACAGAAAGGACAGAGAGAGAGAGAGACGCCACAGAAAGGACAGAGAGAGAGAGAGAGACGCCACAGAAAGGACAGAGAGAGAGAGAGACGCCACAGAAAGGACAGAGAGAGAGAGAGACGCCACAGAAAGGACAGAGAGAGAGAGAGACGCCACAGAAAGGACAGAGAGAGAGAGAGACGCCACAGAAAGGACAGAGAGAGAGAGAGACGCCACAGAAAGGACAGAGAGAGAGAGAGAGACGCCACAGAAAGGACAGAGAGAGAGAGAGAGACGCCACAGAAAGGACAGAGAGAGAGAGAGACGCCACAGAAAGGACAGAGAGAGAGAGAGACGCCACAGAAAGGACAGAGAGAGAGAGAGACGCCACAGAAAGGACAGAGAGAGAGAGAGAGACGCCACAGAAAGGACAGAGAGAGAGAGAGACGCCACAGAAAGGACAGAGAGAGACAGGATACAGGATATGTCTCACACACTGCCCTGATATATACCTCTGCACAGGGCAATTCATATAACTCTGTGTACATACTGGAGGTATATATATTGCCCTAGACAGGCTTTTATATCAGTCTTATCTATAAATAATACACTGTTCAGATGTGCTTTTTAAAATGCATGATTTTCCCTTCTATGAACAAAAAAATTATATTATGCTATGGGCTGCTTTAAAAATCTTATGCGATGGGGCTGGTATATAAATTTTTTCCAGGGCTGGTTTTTGTTCCCAGTCCGGCCCTGGGCATGGGTGCCACTTCCAGCACTCAGGAGCGTCTCAGGTGGCATCTGACTGCCACCATCATCATATATGGCATGATGTGGAGTATGTGGAGACAGAGCAGCTAAAGAAAATGATACAAAAACAGAGAGAAGGGGGGAAGTAAATGGAAGGGAGTCTGCAATACAATTGGGAGATGGGTCATATTATAGGTAGAAATGGCACTCTGAAATAGCCAACTTGGTTTATTACATAAAAATGGGCACTTAGGCTCAAAAGTGTTTGCCATCACCGGCCTAGACTAATGTTAAAAGGAAAGCAGAGTTTTAAAGTGTATAGTCTAATAAAGATTGTGTTGTGTAAGAAAGTAGGGAATGAGTTTGTATAAATCTCTTTTAATATGCAGCTAATGCACTTCAATGGGTTTATTATTATGTGCATTCCTCTCCCTGGGAGATAGCCTGCTGCAGTTATGGAGGATACAGTAGGTTTATTGTCCCACTGATACGAGGAGATAAGGTTTTGGTACTGCTACAAATTGGTTTTTCTTTTGTAATTATATGAAAAATACTGACTATTCAACACTGCATATGCCTCCTGCTTAAAGGGGCAGTTACACACCACATATGACTCCTACTTATAGGGGCAGTTACACACCACATATGCCCCCTGCTTAAAGGGGCAGTTACACACCACATGTAACTCCTGCTTAAAGGTGCAGTTACACACCACATGTAACTCCTGCTTAAAGGGGCAGTTACACACCACATATGCCTCCTGCTTAAAGGGGCAGTTACACATCACATATGACTCCTGCTTAAAGGGGCAGTTACACACCACATATGACTCCTGCTTAAAGGGGCAGTTACACACCACATATAACTCGTGCTTAAAGGGGCAGTTACACACCACATATGACTCCTGCTTAAAGGGGCAGTTACACACCACATATGCCTCCTGCTTAAAGGGGCAGTTACACACCACATATGACTCCTACTTAAAGGGGCAGTTACACACCACATATGACTCCTGCTTAAAGGGGCAGTTACACACCACATATGCCTCCTGCTTAAAGGGGCAGTTACACACCACATATGACTCCTACTTAAAGGGGCAGTTACACACCACATATGACTCCTGCTTAAAGGGGCAGTTACACACCACATATGACTCCTGCTTAAAGGGACAGTTACACACCACATATGCCCCCTGCTTAAAGGGGCAGTTACACACCACATATGCCCCCTGCCTAAAGGGGCAGTTACACAACACATATAACTCCTGCTTAAAGGGGCAGTTACACACCACATATGCCTCCTGCTTAAAGGGGCAGTTACACACCACATATGACTCCTGCTTAAAGGGGCAGTTACACACCACATATGACTCCTGCTAGGTTATATTTTTACTTTAATGATGCAGTTCATATGATTTTCTTTCACTAAGCTTACATCAACAGTTATAGGCTGCATGCTGACATTTTATATTAAAGTGCGCTATAACATGACCATGTTTACGATTAGCACTCTCCTAAAATCATCTATATTTTTGGTAGCCATGCGGCTCAAACTGGCTTGTGTTATACATTAAATAAAATGAGTTGTGCTCAATTCTTACAATGTTAAAAGGATAACTAAACTTTTTTTTTTACTCCGTGTTTTTCAACACAGAGTCAATAATTAACTTAAGTGAACTTTGGGGGGGGGGGGCTTGATTTATACTTTATTTCATTCGTAGAGTTTCCAGTCCCAGAATGGGACATTATGAATGTTACATCCAAATTGCGTGGATGGGACTCTTCATCGCGGATGCTTCACCGCCGACTCTACAGCACAAGACAGCTCGTCGCTGGAGATTTCATCGCGGGACATTTCATCACTAAAGGTAAGTATTTTACCGATTTTAGTTTGGTTAGAATTAGGGTTTAGGGCAGGGCTCGACAAACCCCGGGCGCCAGGTCGCCATGGCGACCTGGAAATGGAGCCTGGCGCCCGGGTGCCGTTCCCCTTGCCGCTGCCATCCGTCTTTTGCAGCGCGAGGGGACAGACAGCAAGCTCCGCCCCCTCGCGCTACACGTGTGTATGAGTGTTCAGCCGAAAGAGCCATGAGGATCGGCTGCGGCACGAATGTTCCCCCTCCCCAGCAATGAGGTAAGGCAGCAGGGAGGGGAAACATTCGTGCCCCAGCCGATCTTCATGGCTCTTTCGGCTAAGTGCTGGGTTGTCAACCCAGCACTCAGAAGTTAAGAAGGGAAAAAAAAAAACTTGTGTATGTTTGAGTTGTATATGTGAAGTGGGGGGGAGGGATGTATATGTGAAGGGGGGGTATATATGTGAAGTGTGGGGGGGAGGTGTATATGTGAAGGGGAGGTATATATGTGTGAAGTGTGGGGGCAGGTGTATATGTGAAGGGGGGGAGGGATGTATATGTGAAGGGGGGGTATATATGTGAAGTGTGGGGGGAGGTGTATATGTGAAGGGGGGGTATATATGTGTGAAGTGTGGGGGGAGGTGTATATGTGAAGGGGGGGTATATGTGTGGGGGGAGGTGTATATGTGAAGGGGGGGTATATATGTGAAGTGTGGGGGGAGGTGTATATGTGAAGGGGGGTATATATGTGAGGTGTAGGGGGAGGTGTATATGTGAAGTGTGTGTGTGTATTTGTGAAGTGGGTTGGTGTGTGGGGTTTGTATATGTGACGTGGGTTGGTGTGTGTGGGCTGTATATGTGACGTGGGTTGGTGTGTGTGGGGTGTATATGTGACGTGGGTTGGTGTGTGTGGGGTGTATATGTGACGTGGGTTGGTGTGTGTGTTTATGAATTGCGTGTATGTTTGCGTGATTGTCTGGCTCCTAAAAAATTTTGCTGGCTCCTAGAATAAAATAAATTTGTCAAGCCCTGGTTTAGGGGGTTAGAATTAGGGTTTAGGGGGTTAATTTTAGTATTGGGGTTAATTTTAGTATTGGGGTTAATTTTAGTGTTAGTATTGGGGTTTAGTGTTAGTGATTAGTGTTAGGGGTTAATTTTACTATTAGGGGTCGGGGGTTAGTATTAGGGTTAGTATTAGGGTTTAGGGGGTTAATTTTAGTATTAGGGGTCGGGGGTTAGTATTAGGGTTAGTATTAGGGTTTAGGGGGTTAATTTTAGTATTAGGGGTCGGGGGTTAGTATTAGTGTTTAGTGGGTTAATTTTAGTATTGGGGTTAATTTTAGTGTTAGTACTGGGGTTTAGTGTTTAGTGTTACTATTGCGGGGGAATCATTTATTAGGGGGGGGGTTATTTTCATTTTACTTTTAGATTTGTAAGAGCTGACAGTTCAGCGCTGAACAGTCAGCTCTTACATAGCTGCAGCCGTGGTCAAACGGCCGCGTTATACTTCATTGCTGACAGTTCAGCGTTCTAACTGCCGCGCTGAACTGTCAGCGATGAAGATGCGGCGAAGAAGAGTCCTAGACCCCCAAATTGCATTGCTGAGAAGTGTGTCAGCAACGCAATTCGTAAGATACTGACTGCTGAATTATGTTTGGACTCATGGAAAAGATAGTTCCCATTGATTCTGCCTTTGTATAAAAGCCGGATCCAGAAATGCAATTCGGATGCCACATACGGCCCCTTGGCTCATTTGGGTCAACGACACAACTGAGCCAAGGTGTCAGGAATGAAATGAAATTAGGAGGTGCTGGGGACTCTATCAAGCAAATAATGTATAAATTAAGCATCCACCGGACCCCCCCCCCCCCCCCCCGCCCAAAAAAAAACCATAACAGCGTTTTCCTTCCCCGGCCTTTTCATTTTTCATTTGGTCTAAACCTTACTAATCCGTCAGTGTGTGTAGAGCTCTAAATGAGAGCCTTAGCTACATAAAACAGTTTCACTGTCAATGCATTTAGAAGAGGGCTCCTAAAATCTCAGACTTAGGCAGGTGTATACTTGTGATCTACAGGTTTTCTGGTGAAATTGCCACCAAACATATAGATCAAGAGATTTACCAACCCAGAAAGGAACTACCACCTCCTGCAAGATGTGCAAAGCTTCTAACAAAATGGTACTTATCATGCTAGGCACTCGGGGATGATAACATCAGTATTTGCAAGAGTGTTTATGCTGCAATCTTTGTACTTAACGTCATTACGAAACTATTTCTATACCTGTGCTGCCAGACTGGCAAGCACAATGTATTGAGATCATATTTAAACTGATACCATGCCACTAAAAAAAATAATACAGATTGAGTATCCCTTACCCTAAATGCTTGGGACCAGAAGTATTTTGAATAATCGGTCATTTTGGATTACAAATCAGTTTTAACCAATAAGATATAGTAAAGCCTCTCAGCACTCAATGCAAATACTGTATAGAGCAAATAAATAACTTTTACTGTGATGTAACTGTCATGGGAGCCATTTTTGGGAAACTTCCGTTGGGGCTTTCATTAGATACCATTATGTTCATCTTGTAATTTACTAAAAATAAATAAATCATAAAATATCATGAAAAGATTAAAAAAACAAAATACTTTTTCTAACTTTGACCTAAAAATAATGTACACAAATACAAATCATTAAACAAGACACCATCTAAATAGTTTCTAAATAATGTCCCTAGTTTAGAAATATGCTTGTTTTCATGATTTTCTGCTAACCCTAATTTAATTGTAAACCTAACCCTAGATTGTAGCTAATTAAGCCTTTTTTATTATTGCAATGTTGCTGACTGCCTCTAGGGGCAGTCTAGCAACAGCATCAGAGCAACATAAGTGAATTTTTTTTCACTTTCGACGCTCCACCCACAAGTGTACAGCAGCATGCTGCTCTCCAATATTGCACTCACATTATCTCCGGGATAATGGATTAGGGATACACAACTTGTTCTCTTTTATTTAATAAAAAGATGTATTTATAGATATGAAAATATAGAAAGAGTAGTCTTGGCATTGACTCTGCCTTTCAGAGAAACATCTTAAAATGTAAATACCTTTTAATGCCTATGTTTTGGCCATTGTACTTTTCACTTCTCTTTCTGTAATCAAAATACAATGAAGGAAAAAGTTTAGCGGCTCTTTAAGATGTTTTGCTGACACTATTGTAGCTTGTACGGCGGTTATTTGTAACTGCATTGGGCACACTTTATCCTTAATATATCTTTTGCTCAGTGAAGCAAGCTAGCACAAAGTAATATCCACATTACCATTATACCACACATTACATTTTATATAAAATTACACCAATCATTTCTGTATTTTTTTTATTATTATTTTTTCACTCATAAAATGCAAAACCAAGCATGGGATTTTTAATCAAACATCACATTCCCCAACCTAGATAATGACTACACTTAATATTTTAGAGAGAAAAGGATCAGTTACCATGACTACCATATCATTGTGTGATAGTTTAATAATTGCTGTTCGGTTTGCATTGCGCTTGTAATGAGCTATTTTTTTATACTCTTGTTTTATTTTTTTCAAAATTGACAGCTTCCTCTTACATTGTGAAGTGCTAACGTTCCAAAACGGAAAAAAAAATAGTTTCAACTAATTTATGTACAGGGAAATATATATTTTTAAGATGTAAAGGGCTCAGCGTTAGCCGCACCTCTAGGAGGAGGGATCAGGGAGAGAGCTTCCTGTCCTTAGCCAGCTTCTACCCGATCGTGACTGTCTCCATGTGAGACACGGGCAGCGACGGGTGCAAGCTCCGCCTTGTCACGCTCTGAGATCTGCCTATGCAGACACCACAGGAAACGTCCTCCTCCCTGCAAATTAAATTAACTAAGCAGGGAGGAGGACCAATAAAATAAACTTTTTTACAATTTTTTTTTTATTAAAGTGTAAGTGTGAGTAAGTGTGTAAGTGAATGTGTGTATTTCTCTGTCTGTGTAATTGTGTGTATATCTCTGTGTGTGAGATAACAATGTATGTGTTACTGTCTGTAAGTGTGACTGTGTGTCTAAGTATGTAAGGGTGTCTGAAAGTGTGTATATTTATGTGTGTGTGACTGTATTTATTTCTGTTTGTGTGTAATGATGACTGTGTGTCTGTGTAAGTGTGTGTGTAAGTGTGACGCTGTGTGTATTTCTGTGTGTTTAACAGTGTGTATAAGGGTGTCTCTGTATGTGTATGTATGTGTGTGTGTGTGTAATGATGACTAAGTGTGAGGCAGGGTCTCTTTAACTTATGTGCAAAGTGGTCACAAAGAGGGCAGTAGTCTGCATCCAGCCCGCGGCTATTTCCAGCTTCATGCACTCCATGCACTAGTGAGGGAACACTATGCGGAGGAGATGCGAGAGAGCGGCAGCAAGGTGAGTACTGGGGATTGGGGGAGAGGGGCTAATGCTTTTATTGGGAAAACTGGTGGTGGCATGTTAATGGACAAACTAATGGGCAAACTGACTCTGAAATATTAGTGGGAAAATTGGCTGTGGCATATTAATGGGCAAACTAACTGTGACGTCCGTGACCCTACGATCGGCCCTGAAGCCGGCAGTCTGTATGTGGACCCGGCTTTTAGTCACATATTAATTGGGGAGAGGGCAGAATTTTTTTCAGTAAGGGGCCCTGAAATTTCTGATGGCGGCCCTGGTAGGTAAGATCATCAGCTCCACTGCTGGAAATGACCCATATTACCTAAATACAATGCAAGTTGCTCACATTGAATTTAGCTAATGTATATAATTTTTAGGGCTGGTGCTGCCGAAATGATCTATCATCCGTAAGTATTCGTTTTCTGAAATGCTGCCGGTCCGGAGCATTTCAGATAAGGGATACCCAACATTTATTGAGTAGACACTCTACTCACATATGGAAAGCTGAGCAAATTGTGTTTTTTTCTTGATCTACTGTTAAAGATACGGGTGCAGTCTTTTTTAGTCTGGCTAAAATGTACCTGTGGTGCTATAAGTAAATTTATTGTTTATTTTATTCTTTACCTTTGGCTAAATTTACCACTATCCAGTGAGAGGCTATTCAAATATTTGCTTGAGGCTTGTTTCACCACTGATAAAATGGAAGCCACGGTCAAACGGACATAGACTACATTACAGATCATCTACCCATTCCGGACATATGAGGGATGGCAACCGGATCACATTAGGACCTGAATCTTGATCATGACTTGTAAAAGAGTTTAACAAGATAAGAAAAGATACAAACAGTACATGCCTTCAGAACTTTTTCAAAGACAAGAGGATAAAAAAAAACCCTGAGAAAGGGAACATACTCAATGTCTGAGCGGAACTCTAATCAGTTCAAGGGCTTTTAAATCGTAATGGTTCCCTTCCTTTGCTGCCAAATACACTGCTGGATCAAGGTGATAAAGTCACAAGTCGTCTACATGTTGGGTTTAGTTCTCTCCTCAATCCAAGAGCTACATAACATGGCATTTTTTGTGGAAACTCGAGCCACTATAAATTAATGTGCTTTATTAGAAGTTATTTGTTTGCTGGCTACCCTGGGGTGTGAAGTGATGTGTACATTAGCAGGGCTAACCAATATTTATTAAGGTTGTTTTTTTTACCTAGTTATCAGTTTGTTTGTTTTTCACACAACGCGCACTTGTTGTATTTATTTTTTGTAAAATGCAAGTGCTTTGGAACATATATCCGATAAGGGCTTTATCCGATCGAGTTATTTGCATGAGGCTTTGGTAGTCAGACAACTAATGTAGAACTGTATATTTGTCATTCCTTTGGCTAAGTATGAAAATATTATAGGCTTTTTTATTTTTTCATTACTGAAGTTTCATTTCAACAAGCTCCAGAGACGTTCCTGTACTATTCATGTTCTTAAATCTATTGTATCTCAGAACATAAAAGTGCTCTTTAATTTCAGCTCTGTCCAAAGAGAAGAATTAAACACGGTAATATCTTCCTTTGGACTCCAGGGGATCTCTGAAGTCCAAAAGAACTACACAGCATGGAGAGCTGGAAAGGGCTTAGAAGTAGTGTTTATTATTATTATTATTATTACTTCCCATATACCTTGTTTTGTATTAGGTCATATTGCTTTGTGTTCAGCATGCCAAATGAAATCAGTTATTTATATGTTAAAGGATTTAATCAAACATAGCCATTTCAAATAGAAATTCTTTAATAAAAGAATTCAAATAAAGTACACTATTGAACCCTCTGCTTGTAAAAAAAAAAAAAATTGGCTTCAGGCCAATGTTAAGTCTATGGAGGCAGTAGCAAGGCCGGTGTTCTATCAAATTCCTCGAGAAAATTCTACTGCACAGGCGCAGTAGAATTCGCTCATTGCGCACCACAGCGCATGCGCACACAGTTACGGCTGTCAATCAGCCGTAACTTTGGCAGAAGTGCGCCTGCGCGAGGGATCCACACCACCTCACGCCCCCTCCGGATCAGCTGCGGTGACAGGTAAGTATAAGCGTAGCATGTAACTGGTATAAGTTTTACCAATTGCTTGCTACGCTAGTAAATGACAATAATCAGTAATACGCTTATACTTACCTGTCACCGCAGCTGATCCGGAGGGGGCGTGAGGTGGTGTGTGTCCTTCGCACAGGCGCACTTCTGCCAAAGTTACGGCTGATTGACTGCCCAAAAGAGATTTATGTATGACATTGATGTCAAAAGTAGACCTGCAGGCTGCCATGTCTATAATATGGAGAACGGTGTTGACGCGCACACACTAATGACTGAAAGTGACAGTCATCGAACCATCTCTCTCAGCTGCCACGGAGCTATGCTCTGTGAGATGGAAGCCCCTAGTCTTTGCTTTTGTACACATATTTTTACGTACGTTTTTGTATGTAGAATATCTTTTCAGTGGCATATACCGTATTTGCTCGATTATAAGACGAGGTTTTTTTCAGAGCAAATGCTCTGAAAAATCCCCCTCGTCTTATAATCGAGGTCTCTTATAATCTGACCTCAAATTGAGGTCAGATTATAAAACATGGATCCAGGTCCCGAGCAGAGCTGCAGGGGACCTGGATCCCCCTCTCTAGCAGCAGGGGATGTCTGCGCACAAGCGCAAACTCCCCTGCTTCCGCCCGGCACGACCGCCGGGACTTCTATGAAGAAGCCGGGTACTTCCGCTTTCGTCACAGAAGTCCCGGCGAGCGTGCCGGGCTGCAGCAGGGGAGGTCTGCGCTCATCGCGCAGACATACTCTGCTGCCCCACTAGCCACCAGGGTAAATCGGGCAGCTGGGGGTTGTCTGCACGATACAGCTTCCGTCATAATAGACTGCCGTGTCGGGCAGCATGGAGGATGTCTGCAAGTATCGTGCAGACATCCCCCGGCTGCCCCCACTAGCCACCAGGGATTGAGGTACAGGTAAGGGGGGGGGGGGGGCAGAGAGACAGGGGGAGGGAGGGGGGCAGAGAGACAGGGGGGACAGAGCAGGAAAGGGGGGAGAGACAGAGGAAGGGGGGCAGAGAGAAACATGTGGGGGGGAAGAGACAGGTGAGGGGGGAGTGGGGAGTGAGACAAAGCTGGGGGCAAGGGAAAGAGAGAGGCAGCATTGGCACATAAAAAGAAATAAACACAAGAAATGCATTTTTTTTATATAATATTTTATTAAAAAAGCAATTTACATGTGAATATATACAAGTTTAACTTTTTTCCTATAGGGTAGTCTTATATTCAGGCTTTTAGTTTTTTTCCTAAAGGAATATCCAAAGTTTGGGGGGTCGTCTTATAATCAGGGTCGTCTTATAATCGAGCAAATACGGTAATTAGTGCATGGTTCAAATTACTCTTTTAATGAAGCAGAAGCAATCTCTTTAAAAAGCACAATTAGAAGGTGGATCCAACAGGAAATCAGCCCCTTAATAACCAAACATCTCCAGTAAAGGTTTAGTAAAGATATAGCTTAATTTCCTCTTCATTATACCATCTTAAAGGGAGAGAAAACACATACTACAACAGCAAAATAAGAAAAACACCCTACACTTATCAAGCTGCTACCAGCTATTAGTCATAGACATGGTAGCAGAACGAAACATACAAGGTGCTTCCCTACTTTGCCATTCTAGTTTGTGTTCCCTTAAAAGAAGGACAACTTCTAAATCTCAACATTTTGTTCATTTTACCTGTTTAGTATTACTTTTACATTGTATTTGTACCAACTACCATTCAAAGGATATGCCATATTCAAAAGACTTTTGGAGAAAATCCTTTAGTGAAGCTGCTGTTGCTGCTCATTGAGCAACAATTAACGTGTAAACATGTCAATGTGAACACTTAGGAAGAATGACAGTGATGTATGAGGAAGCAGAGGACAGATTAGGGGGGGGGGGGGCAGAATTGCAGAAGGTGTAGGTGCTGGAGTAGAACTGAGAGAAGAGAAAATGATCATTCATAAGTTGATTGTTCCTTTTTTTTTTTTAATGAAAAACAGTTTTTGACTGTATTCATTTGGTGTATTATTGTACACCATTTCCAAAAGTCAACAAATTAAATATTCTGTGAGAGTGTTTGTGTTCTTTTAACATTATTGCTGACATTTTGCTGCACTGCAGTTTGCTTTCTTTTTTGGAGTAGCAAAATGTGTTACAGTGATAAAAATAATAATGGTATATTATGGGCAATCTGGTGCTGTAACCTATGGGATATAGGGGGCACTATGGTGCAGATGAAAGGGATGTGGGGGAAAATGGGGCATGTAGGTATTGATGTCCGAAAATCTGACACTGTGGACAGGAAAGTGGGTACAATCTAAGTGGAAACGTTTAAGCAAGAAAAATGAGGGTTGGGGGGTGCATGAGTTAAGTCAGGCCAAGGGCAGTACAAAACCTAAATACCCCACTGCATTGCACCCAGTTTTTCTATAGTGTGCATAACTGTATCGCCTGCTGAATAATAATCTAAATGAATAGTACTCTTTTATGAAACTTGTAGGAGGAAAGGCTGAATGGATTTGAATCTTAGAGCCTGAGGTTTGAACAGGTACTTCAATCAAATAAGTTACCAACTGAGCTATTACACAGGTTTAAGGTAACAAGCTGCGATGTATTGACAGATTCAAAAGAAGTAGTGAAGAAATTTTTTAAAAAGAGCTCAGGGTAGATAACCCATTGAATTATTTGATATGCTGTCAAAATATCTGCAAGTTCCCCCAATGTCTCTTTCTTTATCAGATGGACCTGTTCAACATGATAGTCAATGACTACTTAATGACCTAGTTACATTGTCGCTAGATATTGTACAGGGGGGAAGGACCACTTGACATCAGCATCTCTGGGATCTTAGGGGTTGCCTGCATTAAATGTTTTTCTGCTGGCTGTGCATCATGGGAAAAATGCTCAATAACAGCAGGAGTGCCAAAGGTTAGTCTACTTATGAGGAGCTCTGAAAGAGAACGTACCTTGACCTGCTTCCTTTTTGAAGTGAGGGATCGCTAGTGAGGGGCTGGTACAGGATCTGGGATTGTAGGATGTGCAGGGGGTGAGTGAGCATGCCGCTCAGGTATGGAGGGAACTTTCCAGAGAAGTGGTTATGCACTAAGCACGCTAGGTGGAGAATGCTTGTGGATGCAAGCATCAGCCAGTTTAACTCTTTTAACATTTTAAAGTGATGTGTGTTATAATTACACTGTAGTGCAGAATGGCACAATTGTACAGAGTGTCGAGTTTACCGAGATGAGTCTGTGGCGCAGAATTGTATACAACATATCCATAATCTAAGATCGGCATTAACACTTGCTGCACAATACGTTTGCTTACTGTGGAATTTAAGTTTGATTTGTTCCTATATAGTGAGCCAATCCTAGGATACAGCTTTGACACAAGCATGTCAGTATGGATAGCAAAAGATAGGTTTGGGTCTAGCCACATTGCAAGATAACTATATGAATTTACCTGGGTCAGGTTATAACTGAATTTGGTCTCCATGTTTATTTGAGGATTGTTTAATTTAAGTTGCTTAGCATTAGTCCCAAACAACATGGACACAGTTGTTTCAGTGTTGAGGAATAATTTGTTGCTAGCTATCCAGTTTTCAACTTTGTAGTAAAGATTCCACTTGTGATAGTTTAGTACCGCTCGAATAAATGACTGTATTATCAGCATACATATGCACATGAGCCAGGTCACACACAGAGGGTAGATCATTTATAATTAGTGAGAAAAGCAGTGGCCCAAGGAAGGATCCTTGAGGCACTCCACACTTGCAACGGGAGGGAGGCAGTATTGGCAATGGGCACATATTGAGTTCTATCAGACTACTAAGCACCCAAACAACTTAATGGTTTCTAGGTCATTATTATCTTGCCTATGATTTCTTTCCTAATTGTTTGCTAAATGTAAGATAATGGTTTCCATTTCCTGTGAATGCTGTCTTGTTGATGCCTCGTTGGCACACGCTAATGGAAATAGATTGTTCGGCATATTGTACCTTTTCTCCTCCATGCTGATCAACTTAATACAAGTGACTCTCAAAGCCAGCATTTCAATATCAGTAATTTCTGTGTATGCATGACAGGGTGGGATGTCAACATTGAAGACTGTATAATGGAATTAGAGTAGTGGAAGAAAATGAGATGAATGCGCGGATTCATTATTAGGATCCTCAGCTATTCCACAGTAAAGGTTGAGTGAGCAAACACATTTCTAGATTAATATAAACACATAATGCATTGAACTGCTCAGTATAGTTTAGCCGAGCAGAGATTAAAATGAATGTTTGAATATTTTCAATACAGGGAGTGCAGAATTATTAGGCAAATGAGTATTTTGACCACATCATCCTCTTTATGCATGTTGTCTCACTCCAAGCTGTATAGGCTCGAAAGCCTACTACCAATTAAGCATATTAGGTCAGGGCTCGACAAACCCCAGGCGCCAGGTCTCCATGGCGACCAGGAAATTAGACCTGGCGCCTGGGTGCTGTCAGCCTCATGGTCCCCTTGCCGCGGCCATACGATTTTTCCACAGCGCGAGGGGGTAAAGTCTGTGCCGATGGTCGATGGCACAGACTGCAAGCTCCGCCCCCTCGTGCAACGCGTGTCTGAGTGCCGGGTGTCGTCACGTGACATCCTGGCACTCAGCACGCCGACCAACGGAGTTAAGCTGCAGCGTGAATGTCCCCCTCCCCTGCAGTGAGGTAAAGCAGCAGGGAGGGGGGACACATCAAGAAGAAACCCCCAAGAAAAGAATGTGTAAGGTGGGTGTGTGTGAGGTGTTTGTATATAGGTGTGTGTGAGGTGTTTGTATATAGGTGTGTGTGAGGTGTTTGTATATACGTGTGTGTGAGGTGTTTGTATATACGTGTGTGTGAGGTGTTTGTATATACGTGTGTGTGAGGTGTTTGTATATATATATATATATATATATATGTGTGTGTGTGGTGTTTGTATATATATATGTGTGTGTGATCTGTTTGTATATATGTGTATATGTAAAGTATGTGTGTTTGTATATATGTGAAGTAGGCGTGTGTGTTTATGAATTGTGTTTATGTTTGCGTGATTGTCTGGCTCCTAAAAAAAATGTCTGGCTCCTAAAATCAAATTAAATTTGTCAAGCCCTGTATTAGGTGATGTGCATCTCTGTAATGAGAAGGGGTGTGGTCTAATGACATCAACACCCTATATCAGGTGTGCATAATTATTAGGCAACTTCCTTTCCTTTGGCAAAATGGGTCAAAAGAAGGACTTGACAGGCTCAGAAAAGTCAAAAATAGTGAGATATCTTGCAGAGGGATGCAGCACTCTTAAAATTGCAAAGCTTCTGAAGCGTGATCATCGAACAATCAAGCGTTTCATTCAAAATAGTCAACAGGGTCGCAAGAAGCGTGTGGAAAAACCAAGGCACAAAATAACTGCCCATGAACTGAGAAAAGTCAAGCGTGCAGCTGCCACGATGCCACTTGCCACCAGTTTGGCCATATTTCAGAGCTGCAACATCACTGGAGTGCCCAAAAGCACAAGGTGTGCAATACTCAGAGACATGGCCAAGGTAAGAAAGGCTGAAAGACGACCACCACTGAACAAGACACACAAGCTGAAACGTCAAGACTGGGCCAAGAAATATCTCAAGACTGATTTTCCTAAGGTTTTATGGACTGATGAAATGAGAGTGAGTCTTGATGGGCCAGATGGATGGGCCCGTGGCTGGATTGGTAAAGGGCAGAGAGCTCCAGTCCAACTGAGACGCCAGCAAGGTTGAGGGGGAGTACTGGTTTGGGCTGGTATCATCAAAGATGAGCTTGTGGGGCCTTTTCGGGTTGAGGATGGAGTCAAGCTCAACTCCCAGTCCTACTGCCAGTTCCTGGAAGACACCTTCTTCAAGCAGTGGTACAGGAAGAAGTCTGCATCCTTCAAGAAAAACATGATTTTCATGCAGGACAATGCTCCATCACACGCGTCCAAGTACTCCACAGCGTGGCTGGCAAGAAAGGGTATAAAAGAAGAAAATCTAATGACATGGCCTCCTTGTTCACCTGATCTGAACCCCATTGAGAACCTGTGGTCCATCATCAAATGTGAGATTTACAAGGAGGGAAAACAGTACACCTCTCTGAACAGTGTCTGGGAGGCTGTGGTTGCTGCTGCACGCAATGTTGATGCTGAACAGATCAAAACACTGACAGAATCCATAGATGGCAGGCTTTTGAGTGTCCTTGCAAAGAAAGGTGGCTATATTGGTCACTGATTTGTTTTTGTTTTGTTTTTGAATGTCAGAAATGTATATGTGTGAATGTTGAGATGTTATATTGGTTTCACTGGTAAAAATAAATAATTGAAATGGGTATATATATTTGTTTTTTGTTAAGTTGCCTAATAATTATGCACAGTAATAGTCACCTGCACACACAGATATCCCCCTAAAATAGCTAAAACTAAAAACAAACTAAAAACTACTTCCAAAAATATTCAGCTTTGATATTAATGAGTTTTTTGGGTTCATTGAGAACATGGTTGTTGTTCAATAATAAAATTAATCCTCAAAAATACAACTTGCCTAATAATTCTACACTCCCTGTATTACCACATTTGCTCGAATAAAAGACGACCCTGATTATAAGACGACCTCCCCCCCCAAACTGTGGATATTCCTTCAGGAAAAAAACTAAAAGCCTGAATATAAGACTACCCTGTAGGAAAAAAGTTTAACTTGTAAATATTCACGTGTAAATTGCTTTTTCATATTTAATTTAAAAAAATGTATTTCTTGTTTTTATTGCCTTTTATGTGCCAATGCTGCTCCTACCCCCCAGACTTGACCAATGCAAAGACTTTCCCAATGCTGGTTCTCTCTCCCAATGCTGCCTCTCACCCCCTCCCTCCTTTCCCCAACGTTGCCTCTCTCTCTCCCTCCCTATATTGCCTCTCTCCCCCCTCCCTCCAATGTTGCCTCTCTCCCCCCTACATTGCCTCTCTCCTCCCTCCCCCCACAGTTGCCTCTCTCCCCCCCTCCCCCAACGTTGTCTCTCCCCCCCCCCCAATGTTGTCTCTCTCCCCCCTCCCCCCAATGTTGTCTCTCTCCCCCTGACTCCCTCCCCCAGCGTTGTCCCTCTCTCCCCCTTTCCCCAACGTTGTCTCTCTCACCCTCACTCCCTCCCCCCAACGTTGTCTCTCCCTCCCTGGTGGCTAGTGGGGGCAGCCGGGGAATTTCTGCACGCATTTTGACGGACAGCCAGAAGGTCATGTGACCTGGATCCCAGTCTTATAGTCAGACTCTGATACAACAGAGGAATACAAAGAGCATAAGTTGCCAAGAACTCTAGAATTGAACAGCCAATTTCGTTTTATGGGGTCTAGGCCCATCAAATTTGGTTTTGTTCTGCTGTAAATGTAATGGGAACTATGCACAAGTGTCATTGCATTTAAACTGTTACATGCGTCCAAACATTTCCCACTGCCATGCAGGATGCAAGAGGACGTAGCTTGGAAAGAGGGGGGTTGCCAGTGCCACCATGCCTGCGAAAACATTTGCGCATGTGCAATATTGATGTCTGAAAAGGAGAATTAGTAGTTCTGTATCAGGACAGTTGAAGGGTATGATGATAGTAAGATATTGCTTAGAAGTGAGCTCAATAGGACACAGCTCACTCTCACACACACAAAGTTGCAGGACATTGCACAACATAACATAGTCCCTCCCAGGGCCGGTCCTTTAATGGGTCAGACTGGGGCAGCTGCCCCAGGCGGCACCCTGGCAGAGGCGGCATTCTGCTGCTCCATACAGCGGTTTTTTTTCTGTGCCCAGGGAAGCTTGATTGAAGGAGGCCTCAGCCAGTCAAGTGAGACCTCTCAACTCTCCTGTTTGGCTGAGAGTTCAGAAGCCTCCCATGATTGGCTCAGTCCCTCCTTCACACGAGAAGCTCAAAGTAAGAGATGCCTGCTCCAGGTAAGTTAAAAACTGACAGTGTGTCTGTGTCAGTGAATGTGTGGATGTCAGTGGGAGTGAGAGTGTGTGTCAGTGTGAGAGTGTGTGTCTCAGTATGAGTGAGCCTATATCTGTCTAGCCATCCAGGGGTTAACTCTTCTGACACTGCCTATATCTGTCTAGCCATCCAGGGCTTAACTCCTCTGACACTGCCTATATCTATCTGGATTTTGCTAAAGGTCACTGGTCACATTATGTTTTAGGGAATTGCACATCCTATTATCATAATAATGTTTTACCATTACTTTGCTTTCACCTTATGGGTGAGCTCTTTGAAAAATTATGTTATTATGTATATAAGAGGTGCTTTAGTAGGCATAAAAAAATAAAATAATTTTTTTTCTAAGAGCTCACCCACAGGGTGAAAAGAAAGAATTGGTAAAACAAACATTATTATGAAAATAGGCTGTGCAATTTCCCAAATAATATGGGACCACTGACCTATAAAATGACTTGCTCAAATATTGTACATTAAGTTTAAAGGCTCAAACATTATGGGTACACATTTTAATCATGGCCTGCCAATACTCTTGCCAATACAATATTTTGTATAATTTTGCATATAGAAAGGTGCATTCAATTATCAATTCCTGTTTCATTTAAATTGAATTATCATGACGGTGGGCTTTTTTTTGTTAGGGGCCGGGGGGCAGCATTTTGTTTTTCGCCCCAGGCAGCACAACATCTTGGGCCAGCCTTGGTCCCGTCCCAACCACATTGCGGAACCCAGTCCCAGAATGTTGGTACGTATGTATAGAGATTAATATTTTCTTCTTTTTTTTTTTTAAACATACAATTGCTAAAATACATATTCAAAACCTCAGTTTACAACAAATACCAGGACAAGGAGATTATACTTAAAAAAAATGACTGCTAGATCACCTTTCCTGAACACACATCCATCCACTGCATACCAACAAGCTTTGGAGACGGATGTTATACAGGGAGTGCAGAATTATTAGGCAAATGAGTATTTTGACCACATCATCCTCTTTATGCATGTTGTCTTACTCCAAGCTGTATAGGCTCGAAAGCCTACTACAAATTAAGCATATTAGGTGATGTGCATCTCTGTAATGAGAAGGGGTGTGGTCTAATGACATCAACACCCTATATCAGGTGTGCATAATTATTAGGCAACTTCCTTTCCTTTGGCAAAATGGGTCAAAAGAAGGACTTGACAGGCTCAGAAAAGTCAAAAATAGTGAGATATCTTGCAGAGGGATGCAGCACTCTTAAAATTGCAAAGCTTCTGAAGCGTGATCATCGAACAATCAAGCGTTTCATTCAAAATAGTCAACAGGGTCGCAAGAAGCGTGTGGAAAAACCAAGGCGCAATGTTGATGGTGAACAGATCAAAAACACTGACAGAATCCATGGATGGCAGGCTTTTGAGTGTCCTTGCAAAGAAAGGTGGCTATATTGGTCACTGATTTGTTTTTGTTTTGTTTTTGAATGTCAGAAATGTATATTTGTGAATGTTGAGATGTTATATTGGTTTCACTGGTAAAAATAAATAATTGAAATGGGTATATATTTGTTTTTTGTTAAGTTGCCTAATAATTATGCACAGTAATAGTCACCTGCACACACAGATATCCCCCTAAAATAGATAAACTAAAAACAAACTAAAAACTACTTCCAAAAATATTCAGCTTTGATATTAATGAGTTTTTTGGGTTCATTGAGAACATGGTTGTTGTTCAATAATAAAATTAATCCTCAAAAATACAACTTGCCTAATAATTCTGCACTCCCTGTATACTCATTATGATTACTTTTATGTGTATTTACTTTTGAGGTGTGACCTTTGTAAAGATAGAGACAAATTCTTATAACAGCTAAAAGGATATGTAATCCCTTTTCATTTATATTTGTGATGTGCACCTATATTTAGGTTGTTTTCTTTGGTGTTTTTTTTTTTTTGGGAACAGGAAGAACATAAATTAGTTGCTGTACCAGATTATTATATATTTTCTATAATACGGGTGCATATCATTTTTACTGCACTATATATATTATTTCAGTTTCAATAAATTACATTGTGAAACTTATGTATACTTTTAATAGCATTAGCTTCTTTACTTGTTTAGTTATGTTTTAGTAGTAATGTAGCAAACTAAGTAGATGTGGTTCGGGGATGGGACAATTCTTTGCGGCTGCTTAAACACAGCCGCTTCACCGCGACCTATTGCACCATGGCCAGTTCATACAGGTCAGCAGTGAAACAGCCGCGATGAAGTGTCCTAGACGCATGTGATTCCTCTGAACTAGCCCATTATGCAGCTGAATGTGGTTAAATGAATGGCAGAATGATAGATTCTCAATTTGACATATTGGTTCTGCTTCAAGTAATAGTTGATTATTATTATTATTTTTATTATTATTAAAAATGGCAATTGGATTTAATATATGCCTGTAATAATGAGGCCTACTATTTTATCTACCTTTGTTAAGCCTCCTTGACCGGAGAATCTCTGCTAGTTCTAATGCCATAGAAAAAACAAGAACATTTCTACAAATATATGCAAATTAATTATTGCTTTAATTAAAAGCTTGTTCTGCTTTATTTGCAATACATAGAAGTGGTGCCTTTAAAGTGCCAATGTCATACTAGAAAAAATATATATAAAATGACTTCAGAGTTAGCACTTAGCAGAAATCAAATGTAAGATTGCTCTAATTAAGAATAGTGATTATAATAATTAAAGTCAATAAACCTCCCCTTTGATGTAGAAAATACTTACTGCATTAATTTGAATGCCAAGCTTCACACAATTAAGTGTACTTAAGTCCTTCACATTAGTTTAAACATCTTGTCATTTTAATTGTAACATAAGGTAAATGGAATTATGTTATTTGGTAAATATAACATGTTTCATGTTATCCTAAAAATGCAATATGTAAATAGAAAGAGCAGATTCTCCCCATTTGAGTTTAAAAGGGACCACATCACCTAAATATTGGTTATAATGTGAATGTAGTCAATAAAATACTGCGAAGAATTCCTTGAAGGAAGCCATGTCCTAAGCGTTTGGAGTAAACTCGATGTTTATGTTAATAGATACAGTTCCTGGTTGTCCCCACTCTGACTGCTGAATGCGAGGGTCTCTCGCTGCTAGCACAGAGCATGTCCCTCTTTTTTACAGTAGGGGGGACCTAGTTTAGGTGATCCCATGCAAAGACAAGGGGCTCTCTCTGTGCTAGCAGAGAGAGCCGGTCGCTGACCAGACGGCTGCTGACTTCCTATTGATCAAAATTACACTCCAGTTCATCCTCACAATAGAAACAACTAACATTTCACTTGTGCTTCTATATTATTGTATTTGCTCGATGAAAACTACCCCTCGTCTTATAATCGAGGTCTTCTTATAATCTGACCTCAAATTGAGGTCAGATTATAAGACATGGATCCAGGTCCCCAGCAGAGCTGCAGGGGACCTGGATCCCCCTCTCTAGCAGCAGTCACAGCAGTCAGAGCTGCAGGGGACCTGGATCCCCCTCTCTAGCAGCAGTCACAGCAGTCACAGAAGTCCCGGCGAGCGTGCCGGGCGGCAGCAGGGGAGTCTGCGCTCGTCGCGCAGACCTCCTCTGCTGCCCCACTAGCCACAAGGGAAAAGCGGACAGCTGGGGGAGGGAGGGAGGGGGACAGAGAGACAGGGGGGAGGGAGGGGGGCAGAGACAGAGTCAAGGGGAGGGAGGGGGTTAAGAGACAGAGACAAGGGGAGGGAAGGGGTTAAGAGACAGAGACAAGGGGAGTGAGGGGGTTAAGAGACAGACAAGGGGAGGGAAGGGGTTAAGAGACAGAGACAAGGGGAGTGAGGGGGTTAAGAGACAGACAAGGGGAGGGAAGGGGTTAAGAGACAGAGACAAGGGGAGTGAGGGGGTTAAGAGACAGACAAGGGGAGGGGGGAGAGAGAGAAAAATGGGGGCAAGGGAAAGAGAAAGGCAGCATTGGCACATAAAAAGAAATAAAAACTAGAAATACATTTTTTGATATAATTTTTTATTAAAAAAGCAATTTATATGTGAATATATACAAGTTGAACTTTTTTACTATAGGGTAGTCTTATATTCAGGCTTTTAGTTTTTTTCCTAATGGAATATCCAAAGTTTGGGGAGTCGTCTTATAATCAGGGTCGTCTTATAATCGAGCAAATACGGTATATGCATACATGTTCAGGGTATGGGGGGAAATTACCTAACCAGCAACCAGGATGACCATATCACCATTCTATCCAGGGACACTTATAATAAATGTATACTCCAGGGCTATAATGAGTAAGATGTAGATCAATCAGCAGTCTTCCTTTTAGTCTATGCGGCCCTGAAGCATGCATTTTTCATAAGTGTCTCTGACTAAAATGGCCGTGTGGTCACTCTTCTAGCACAGGATGGTCCCAATTTTGTTGCTTCGGTGTCCGGGTTCTCTGGAGATAATGTATGGTTGGCATCCTATATGCCACAGAACTTTGCTGGATGGCACTGCACTGTAAGTAACACTGAACATGGATAAAGTTATTGAAACAGCCCCTTAGAGGCTATGCATCCCCATGTGCATATGTGGAAGGTATTGGTCATGTACATGCCAGTGTGCCCACATGTTGGCTTAATGTAAAAAATATTTTTGCTTCCAATGAAGAAGCAAAACACATTTTTACAGTTTAGTGGCACTTTTACAGAGTTACCAAAGCTGAACACTTTTAAACACGAGGGTGCAGTGCCATCATATGGTGCCCCACTGAGAGTCTAATGGAACCTTAATTTGCCTCTGATTATACATTTGATTACAGGAATACACACACAGAGATCATAGCACTCAGATTCTGTTACTTTTTAATTACCAGGGTGTTTGATTAAGCATCATATGCAAACACAAAAAAGGCACACCCCAGGGATGTTTACTTACAAAATTAGATAATTTTTTTTTACACCAAAAGCAACATTTTAGTCTCAAGAGGAATAAGTAAAAGTCCTCAGGTTGGGATCAAAACATTGTGTTTGTTTAATTTGGCCAACACATTTTACAATTCAAAGTTTATAGAGAACTAGATTTTTACATACCAATCGGTGTTTTACTAGCAGGCCAGTAAAAAATGGCTTAAGACCAACCGAGACTTGCAAAGTCTATGTAGGCAATTGCAAAGCCGGTATTTTTTTCCGGTAGAGGTATTTTTGAAGGTAGAGTTGGCAAGAAAGGGTGGCAACTCTACATTAATATAATGCTAATGTATGCATCAGAGGACATAAAAGAAAACACTTTACTACCAACGATGTAATCTGATTTAGATATGGAAAAACAGGATTTCTTAAAAAAAATTCACTACTTAAATGGCAACTGTCAACAAAAAAATTAAATTACGTTCTAGTGTTAATGTTTTAAACAGCCGTGCCTTAATAAAACCTGCCTCTTAACTATCGAGGGACAGTCCCAGATTAGAGGCCATGTCATGGTGAGCTCTATCTACTTCTGCCCCCACTTTTTTGGGACAGAGGAAGAGTTCAGTGGGGCAATGCGATTCAGGACTTCAATCCTTTGCTCACTCCCCACGCACTCTTAGTAGCACTGACCATTTGAGAAATCTGCAGTAGCTCTACCCCACACCCCCGAGCCCCCTCCCTGACATCCCGATTCGACAGGGTAAGAAGTTGGGAGGTATGACAAAGTAATAGAAATTATCAAGACCCTCTTTGCTGTATACAGCTCTTTATGGGGCAGACCATGTTGTTTGGAATTTTGGGTCAGATGAAGGAAGTTCTCACCCAAGATTCTAATCAACATGTCAGCCCCCTGGTAGAGCTATAAAGAGCAAAAAGGGACTTTGTTCTTTATAGCTCTACAAATACTTTATATATATATTCTTTCATTAAAGCATTTCTATTTAAAATGCATACACTTGATAAAACCTTTCAAAATCAACATAACTAAATATCTAAAATTATGCATTAACTGTCCGGTAGTAAATACTGAATACACAAAGTTTAGTAAAAGCAGACCACTTTCAGTGCAATCATTGGATGCAGTCCATTAATATACAAGTACATGGATAATGCCTGCAATTAGAAACTCAGAGCAACATATACACCAGGGATAATGCATTTAATGTACTGACCATTATCTGGATTAAAATGCAAATAAACCAATTAAGGTGACATAAAGACATGAAAAATAAACTGCATTACCTTTAGGAGTCTTGGGGTCACTGAAGATGTCATTGTCCTGTTTGGGGGGTGGTAAAAAAAAAAAAAAACTCTAAATCAGCAGTTTTTTCAGCTCATATCCCATCTCTCAGCCGCACTTATTATTTTTTATGGCTCCTAAGAGTGCACAACCTGCTATTGGAGAGCTTCTGCTGAATTATTGATTTGCAAAGTCTCAGTGAAAACTTTGGTAACCAAGTAACATGTAAGAGACACTACAAGGTGTGTTTGTTTCCCTGCCCTGCAATTAGCTCTGTCAATCTCAGTGGCTGTCCTGATTTTAATCCGTTTAGTTAAATCAGAGCTGCTTTAAAGTAAAACAAACAAACAAAAAAATTAAATAGACGAAATCTGCAAGTCGAGATCAAGTGCACAAGCAGTGTGTTTGTACAGGGGGGCTTCCTCCTTCTTAGCCCCCTTTGCAAGAAACTCCTGCCAGTGTGCGCGAGCTTGCTTGGTAACTATGGCAACTGTTGCTAGCATTAAACATGGCCGGTTGCAACTTCCCTCTGACTCTTTACTTCCTATGAATAATGCCTTTTGTTAGATGTCTTGTTTGAGAAAGGGATCCCGGTCTTGTTTTACCTGATGTGAGCCCCCTGTGGAGGCAGCTGCTTCTGCAGACACTTCACACTATGAATCTGTGCCACATGTAGAATGAGACCTCTGCATTTGAGGCATGTTGTGTGTGGTTTTTTTCCCTCCTAGAAACATACAGTATACATGTGAGATACAGCAATTATATTTGAGTTCAATGATATTTCTCAGTCTAAAAAAAGAAGTAAATGCTTTTTAGACCTTATCTATGTTAGGTCTTGCAGGGGAAGTGCTAGGTGTGCACAATTAATAGCACAAGTAAGGCAGGGAGTGGAGCATGTTTAAATAGGCAAGAATTATAAGCATACTTAAAGGGACTGTATCACCTAAACCCGTGATGGCTAACGTTTTTGGGCCTGAGTGCCCAATTTTTGTCCAAAACCAATATGCAGCCCTCAAAGTGCCAGCACTGCATACACACACACTTATACTCACACCCACACACTTACACTCATACACACACACACACACAAACTTATACACAGACACTTATTCTCATACTCACACACAACCAGGTTCACTCCTCACTGCTTGTCTGCTCTGTCCAGAGCAGTCATCAGTGGGTAACAGATGGGATCCACCGCTCATCTGCTTATTCTCCCGATAATCAGGCGTGCAAGCTATCTGAAGAAGCATTCAAGTCGGAAAGCAAAAAGTTAATTGCTTTCCAACTTGAACGCTTCTCCACATCGCGCACATGCGCCGGACTATCGGGAGAAGAAGCAGATGACCCACGGATCCCTTCTTGGCGTGCCAAAGGTTCACCACCACTGACCTAAACATAGCTTACATTGTAAATGTAGAGAATAAAAAATGATTGGAAATGATCTATACATAGGGGGTCATGTATACAAACTTACACACTGTAAAGTGCCGGGAGAGGTATAAAAAGGCACAATTGCCGTTTTTTCTGTATCCTTTTTATAACACCCGACACATGTTAGTGTGGTAGACAGGCTTTCAGGGTCTGATTTGTTTTTTTATATGTTGACTGTGCAGGTGCAATGAGCGGCGGCATAGTCAGAAAGTACTTAACTGTTGTAAGCAGCACAGGCCCCCGAAATTTCGTAAGTCTGCTTTATACAAAGGCGCACACCCCTGTTAGAACCACTATTTGGCGATATGTGCATCGTGATTATAAATGACCCCCATTGTGTTAGAAGACTTGCAAGCAAATTTTCTCTGCGCAATTCTTTCTGACATTTTCCACACGTTTACACAAATAGAGGCTACACACCAAATCTGTAGTAATAAATAAAATATAACCTTTATTAAACATAAATAAAAAACAAAATAGAGAGAAAAAGATATCAAATGTTAGGCCAGTCCTACCGTATCCGACATCTACTATATATTCACATGGTATTTACCCCGACTTTTACGTTTCTTTTTGATGTCTTATTTTTTAAAGATGCTTATTACTACTGTATTTATGTAGCTAGTCTGCGGCTTTATGTACCTGGATCCAGCCTTGTATCCAAATGTGTTTGACTATTGTCTCTTTATTCTGTACGACTGTTTGTTAGAAACTTTTTAAAACTGTCAATAAACAAATATTAAACAAAAAAAATATTAGGCCAGTCCTGATCCATAGTATGAACGAAAGGACACAAACGGCTTGCTCACCATTCCATAGGATAGTGATTCCCACTCAGTGTGCTTTAACAAAAATAATCCAAATTGTATTTAATCAATTAAAATCCATATGCAGCAGCATAGCAAAAAAGTAAGTGATGGACAAGAACTGGTGCAATCAGCTCACGTGACACCCGGCACTCAGACACTAGAGCGCACTGCGCTAAGGTGCAGAGCGGCAAAAAAACGGATTGCAGCGGCAATGGGCTCCACGTTTAGCTCCTCCAAGCGCAAGGTCAAACATGGCGACCAGGGTTTGTCAAGCTCTGTGATATAATATGATAAAAACAATAATATCTTAAGAAAAACATATTTATGGCAATAAAAACAGACTGTTCTTTAAGGGGCAAAAGTGACATTCCATTTTTGCATGATAGATACACTTTAAAATAGTGATGGCAAACCTTGGCACTGCAGATGTTTGGGAACTACTTACATAAGTCTTCCTTAAGACTGACAGATAATCATAGGATATGCAGATCACAAAAACCTCTGCAGAGGCAAGGCTAACCATCACTGCTGAATTATGTTGATGCCAAATCCAAACGGCTTATTCTGAGCATATCACAAAGAAATGCACATATATTTTTTGAAGTCGAAGTAAAATAATGAAGATTATAATATAATATGATTACCCAGTAGATTTTAATGGCTTTACCCAAAGTCTGGTGGGAACATAGCAATTTAGTGGCAGACCTGGAAATATTATATAGAGTAGAACCATTGTATTTTTCACTTGGATAAAGTAATCTAAGCACAATAAAACTATTAGACAGGTTTTTAATTTAGCAAGGCATTACATTAATTTAATAAATAATGTGATAACTTTACACAGAATTATTAATACAATACAGAAGTCTGGGTATGCTACAGGTTTCATACTGCTTTGAAATCAAATCCGGTTACTGCTTGTCACAATTGCCTAGCTTTGGGGATAATACTTTAGACAAAAAAAAAATGAAATGCAACCAGGACTTAATGTTTATCCTCAGTAGAGTAACTGGAGGCAGGCTGTGGTGTATATAAGCTTTCAGTTGTCCAAGGCCAGAATTAAACACATGGACCACTTCCTTGCATAAACTTTTCACTGCACTACTTCCACAGAGCAAGGCTGCTCCCACGTCCCTGTCCGCAGAGCCAGGCTGCTCCCACGTCCCTGTCCGCAGAGCCAGGCTGCTCCCACGTCCCTGTCCGCAGAGCCAGGCTGCTCCCACGTCCCTGTCCGCAGAGCCAGGCTGCTCCCACGTCCCTGTCCGCAGAGCCAGGCTGCTCCCACGTCCCTGTCCGCAGAGCCAGGCTGTTCCCACGTCCCGGTCCACAGAGGCAAACTGCTACCACGTCCCTGTCCACAGAGCCAAGCTGCTCCGACGTCCCTGTCCACAGATAGGGTTGCCACCTGGCCGGTATTTTACCGGCAGGCCGGTAAAATATTGGCTTGATGCCAAAGTTAAATCTATGGAGGCAGCAGCATGGCCGGTATTTTTTTAAAGAATAGGTGGCAACCCTATCCACAGAGCCAAACTGCTCCCACGTCCCTGTCCACAGAGCCAAGCTGCTCCCACGTCCCTGTCCACAGGTTGCACCCACCTCCCTTTCCACTGCACCATAATGCTCCATGGTGATCTAGTGGGAGCAACCCAGAAGCCTGTGCAGCACAAGGCAATGTGGGGATGACGTACCACCACCAATAGTAGTGCCCTAGCCCTAGTTGGCTTAGGCAGAAATACAATAATAGTAGAAGGGTCTTTATTATGGGGTGTCCAGACACTACTCCAGTAAAGGGCCTTAACTAGGATTGCCACCTGGCCGGTATTTTACCGGCAGGCTGGTAAAAAATTGGTATCGGGCCAATGTTAAGTCTATGGAGACAGTACCAAGGCCGGTATTTTTTTTTGGAAAAGGTGGCAACCCTAGCCTTAACAGTTACCACTCTGTGCCCCAAATTACCCAAGCAGCTGTTGGCTGAACATCATGAGAAATGTGATCGCTACTATTTTAACGCTACACATAAGAAGAGGCAATTGTATTTATTTTTTATTTCCTGACACTTTAGTGTGCAGATTATTTTTTTTTTTATAAATAACCCCCAATGCTTATTTTGAGCAAAACAAAATAGTTTTTCTTATGTTTTTTTATCCTAATGTCTTAGATATTTATAACACACCTTGTGTTACCAATTTCAAATGACCTACTTCAATGCAGACTAACTATTTTGCATATGGTTCCTTCAAGGTGATGTCATACAGGCAAAACGTAAAGTTTGCGATTCTACTGACACAATATATAATACTTCTTATGGTAGCCATTGTTTTTTATTTATGTTGAGAAGTTCCATTAATTCTGTATTTCAGAAACCTGGCTTGGTTTGAAGGAGCTCTGGTAACATGTGCTTCTACTTGCATAGGTCTGAATAGCTATGTGCAATGCCAATTACACAAGCAAGGAGGACTGATCAGGCAGGCGCTGTAAGAAGCACACAGACTTCCTTCTGAACTCTGCTGTTGATCATCACAATAGGGCGGGGAGTGTCTAGGAAATGCAGTCTTCCCTGCTGTGTTTATGATAATGGAAGGGATATAGCAGACACCAGTAAGAGGTAAGATCAGGATAGCTTCTATTTACTAATCTCAACCCCCTATACTGATAATAGCTTACCTGTAACACTCCAACTGCTGTAGACTACTGATCACATAATGCACCCAGAGCCATTGCTTCTTAATGCGTCAAATATTGCACATTGCTTTAGCTGAACACCTATTAATAGCACAGTGGTGGCGAAGCTCTAGAACTCTGGCTGCTGAGCATCATGTGAACTGTAGTCACCCAGCACGGTGGTATAATCATGTATAGAGGACATTTCTCTTGAAAGACGTTAATTGCCCTTTTGGCGTTTTAAAGCAATAAAGGTGGCATTACAAGCTGGGTATATATGTCTCAAAACATTTTGGGGGTTTCTAAAAGTCAAATCTGGTGCAAAGTTCTAAAAGTGGTCCAAGTTGCAGGAACATTCCATTGGTTTCCATGGTGATTACTCCACTTCTAGAACTTTGCCCCTGAAATGACTTTGATATATAACCACCATCGTCTCTTGCAGAACTCAAGCCAATGTCTAAGAACAGATGGTGACAGCGTCTGTTAAAGAGAAACCAGACTATTTACATCTTGAAGAAATGAAAAGAAAGTACTGCTAAGTTGGTAAACAACAAGTAGTTTTGAGCAAGTGTTTACTAAACAATACTGGTATTAATATTACAGGTTATACAGGACTGAACAGGATGATTAATGTAATTATAATGGTTATAATCATTTCCAGAGAATATAGGACACTAGAGCTATCATGGTATTTTTTTTTTTTTTTTTACCATGTCTGATTAAACAAGAAGAAAAGGCATAGTTATATTTCTAACTAATTTATTGTGTATGAAGTATATGCATATATGTGTGTGTATGTATGTATATATATATATATATATATATATATATATATATATATATATATATGACAAAGGGCAGTGGATCTGCCCGAAACGTTGCCATGAATAAATTGGTTTAAACTGTATCTTAAGTCCTGTGAGTGCGTTCATTCGTATTGGAGGAATGTGTGTATATATATATATATATATATATATATATATTCTGTATGTTACAGTTTAGCCAATAAAACACAACACAACCACTGCAGCTTTTTCTTTAACCCTAAACTAAATGATATACAAGGTTCTCCACTAACCCCATCCAAACTTACTTTAATGTAGAGCATCATAAAAAAAGACGAAAAAACGTAAGATCTGATTGTCAAGAGAGCAAAATACAAGTTAATACAGCTGTAGCTGACCCCTACAGTGAATTTTCAAAAAAATTACAGATTGCTCTGTGGGAGAGTCTTCTCTCTCTTTTCTCTGATGAACAAACCATTTAACCCCTTAATGACCAAAGCGCCAAACCCGCATCTTTATGCGATTGGGAGCCAGGGATACAAAGGCAGTGACCCAGTTAGTCTCTACAGACTCTGTGGGTCCCTGTGGATAAGCCACGATACTTCACGTTGTCACGTGTGACGTTGCGGGGGCATGCCCGAACACGTAATTTTGGGCACACAGGGCTTTAGTGAAATGTACTTGCTACTTGGCCTGACTCCCCATAAAAATAAAATTTAACCTCTCCCACAAGCAAATTAGGGTACCCCCGCCCGTGTAGGGAGGCTTCCTGAGTGCCTAATAGCATCCATCAATAAACTTTGCCGGCACAATTTTTTTTTTTTTTTAATCGATAGGTGGATTATTTTTTACTTTTGGGTGCCTCCTTTCCAAGGGCCGAATATGAGGATTGAGGGCAACAGGGACATTGTGGGACATTTAAATAGGTAATTTGCTTTGCAGGGCACCCTTTTGATATTACTTTTATTAATGGGGTCTGGAGACGTTTGGGGGGGTCGGGGGCAGTCTGGAGGCATTTGGGATTTTAATTTTATTATATGCTTTTGTTTTTCTGATGTATGGGGGATCAGGGCTAATTTCCCTGCCCCCTCCCCCACATATATATTATCAGTGCTATGAACCATTTTGCTGGCTTTCAGTTCTGTGGATTATTAGAGGATAATTGGGACCGGATACTTTTTTTTATATAGGGCAAGCAGGGGGGCTTAAAAAAAAATCCATGTAAATTATTTTGGGAGGATTTTTCGCAATAGTTGTCTATGGGTAGGATAGAGGCTATTATTTCTTCTCCTCCACAGTTTGGATCCTGAAATTTCGGCCAATTTATGTGCCAATTCGGAAACATTTTGGTGCTTCCCAAGTAGCCCAAAGTCATGGGCTATTCAGATCATCAGAAAGGTCCAAAGCGTGGAGCACCAATTTTCTCACAAAAAAATCAGTCCTACCTGCGTTGCCCCTTTAATCTCACACAGATGAGACCTGACAAGATAGGAAATTATACAAATATAATAGATATAATATATTTGTGTCTAGTTCCAATGGTCCTTGAGGAATATCCCTTT
The DNA here is from genome assembly GCA_036172795.1 of Pelodytes ibericus. Lineage (NCBI taxonomy): Eukaryota > Metazoa > Chordata > Amphibia > Anura > Pelodytidae > Pelodytes > Pelodytes ibericus. The sequence continues at coordinate 35,153,842 of CM069860.1, forward strand.
AATTGTCTTTCTAAGATAGATGGACACGGACTTGTTAAGAAAGGAGAAGAGCACATATTGCTCCAATACAACCCACCCACTGTGGGAAGTATTATATACTTCCTGATCTCATGTTTTCTCTCCAGTGCTGTACAAAATTGTGTATTTATCACTATTTACAGGCCATCCAAGGAAAGTCTGGTTGTACTTAGTAGCTTGCTTTAATTGTATTTCTACTTACAGGACAAATGTACCAACAAATTAACTTGTGTTTAGTTGAAAGATCACATCAGGTGTAGGCATTTTACAGAAAAAATGTTTTAATGAAAGAATACAAATAATGTACTATATTGAGTCCTCTTTGCGTTATATACCAGGGGGCAGACATATTGTTTAGAATGTTGGGGAAGATCTTCATTTGCCTGCATGAAGGTTAATGCAGTTCTCAACCAGGAGCTTTATTTGTATTCTTTCATTAAAGCATCCCTTTACACACCATCTACACTTATGTAGATGTAATCTTTCAATTAAACATGAGTTATTTTTTGCCTTCAGTTGTCCTTTAACTTGTACTTATTTTATCATTTCTGTCTATAGAATGTTCTAAAAACTGTGAAGTCTTGTTACATATTTATTGAAATCTTTTATTCTCTCCAGGGCTTTACAACATTGGGTATTTATCACTATTTCCAGACCATTGCGACAATTTTTTTGTCTTTATTTTGTTTTTTTGTACATAAAAATCAGACAAGCAACAAAAGTGGAAATATGCTTTGAAAAATATGCATTGAAAGCAACCTACAGAGCGTTATCTATTTATTTATAAATATTTTTTTACCAGGAAAAGCACATTAAGATTTTTTTTTAGAATGGACCTTGGGTTTTTTTAAAGGTCCTTCGAAAAAAAAAAAAAAAATTTAAAAACCATGAAGCTATGCTTTGTTGAAGGATTGTCTAAAGTGTAGATTTTTTTCAATAGAAATGTTTTAATGAAAAGCTACAAATAAAATACCTGTTTGCTCAATATAGCTCTGTCAGGAGGTTCACGTGTTGTTTAGAATCTTGGGTCAAAAGGGTCAGGAGTTCCTTCATCTGACTCAAGATTCTAAACAACATGTCTGCCCCCTGATAGTGCTATACAAGCAAAGAGTGCTCAGTAAAATACTTTGTGTTCTTTTATTAAAGCATTTCTATTTAAAATGCCTACACTTGAGGCAATCTTTCAACTAAACATCAATAAATGTCCTTTAAGTGTGTCATTTGGAGCATGTTTTTTTTCTGTGTGAGTGCTTCACTGTTAACACATAGATATCATTAATTTAAAAATCCATACTTAAGTTCTAATCTTCAGTCTTAATTAGACACTAAAGCCCCCCAAACAACTTTTAATTAACACATATCCTCCACAGCTATTGGCTGTACATGGCTCAATTCACACATGTGCACACATATCAATGATACAGAGAGAGAGAGTTACCCAAAAGTTCTTTCTGTGGCCGTGAAGTGCTGTGTAATTATATACCAGCCCTCTAGAGATGACATAAGGGTCTACTCAATAAAGAAGAAGGGAATTGAGATGGAAAAATTCAATTGTAAGGCAAGAAAAAAATAAATTATCCCATTTATCTGTGGTCTAAAATTAGACTGTGGTCTAAAATTTGAAATTCCCATCATAATTCCCTTTTTACTGAGTACAACAGGGGTGTATCTTGGTTTTGTGCTGCCCCCTACCCACGCTGCACACGCACAACATGCCCCATAACCATAACCCACATCACCCCATTACATGACCCCATCATATATCTCCATCGCCCCCATTAAATGCATCCATCACCTCTATTATATGCCTCCATCACCCCTATTATATGCCCCCATCACCCCATTACATGCCCCCATCACCCCCATTATATGCCTGTGTCACTCCATTATATGCCTCCATTATCCCCATTACATGCCCCCTCACCCCAGGAGTTACCCTGATCCCTGGTGGCTAGATGCAGGCAGCATGTTGTCCTACGGTGAGTATAGATAGGTGACGTGACCTGGCGCATTTCTGAAGTCAGAGCACCGGGTCACGTGACCTGTCATCATTCCTCCCCCTAAGAAAAAAAACTTTTTTTTTCACTGCTGGTTAGTGTTGGGTGGTGCTGCCGCCTCTAGTAATTTGCCGCCCTAGGCATCCGATGCCTCACGGTTAATACTGCACCGATTGAGTAGACCCTAAAGTCTTGAATAAGAAGGTCAAAGTTATAAAAGTAACTAAAAAATGCATGCAATAAGCATATAGCTATCCTCACCGACATTGAAGGCCAAGATCCAAGTAGAGTACGAGGATTTTACAACTGGTTGAATATGGGCAGACTAGAAGGATCAGTGGGTATTTATCAGCCAACATATAGGATATGGTGCCTATATTGAGTAGAGAGAAGGCCTGGAATTTCTGGAATAGGCTATCATGAAAATCTCATTTTGACTATCAGCCATTTAAAAAAAATAAAGCTCATTGTTCCTTTAAAAGTACCGTACTTGCTCTGATATAAGACAAGATTTTTTTCAGAGCAAATGCCCCGGCAGAAGTGTCGGACACCATCGGAGGATGTCAGCGTTCATCAAGCAGACATCCACCGGCTGCCCTCACTAGATACCAGGGAGTCTGCAGGAGCATTTGCAAGTCTGGGGGCAGGTGACAGCAGATTGGTAAATGTGAGGGGTAGAGAGATAGCAGATTGGCATCAGAATAGCATGTGTGGGGGCTGATTGGCAAATCTTGGGGGTAGATTGGCAAGTCTAGGGGTACATTGCCAAATAAAATAAAATAAAAACAAGAGATGTATTTTTTTCAATCCAAATTTTTATTCAATCCAAAAACTGTTTACATGTGAATTAATATTTAGTAGTAATCCACCCACCCCCCCTCCACGGTAGTCTTGTATTCAGGCTTTTTCTTTGTTTCCTAAATTAATGGTTTAGTCCTGAGGGGGGATGTCTTATATTCAGGTAAAAAATGATAATTTGCATTAAAACTCAGTTTTATTTGCCAGAGCACAATTGGAGAAATTAAAATATTGAAACTGGGCCTTGATGTATTATTATTCCTAGCACTCAAAAAACAGAGAACAGCTCTGGCTGTTACAATGCAGATTCACTCCAGGGTAACTGTTTTCACAGCAGGCAGCAATGTTCCATAATAGTAATAGTTTCCAAAGCCGTAGCATTTGGGTTCTGTCGGTTTTATAATGCTTGGTCTGTTTTGACAGTGTTTTTGTTAGTTTTCCGGCATTTTCAAAAAATTGGGCAGCTGCTAACAATGCACAGGCTTAAACCTGACAAGTGAAAGACCCTCTTTTTTACATGGAACAGCAGAGTGGACCTTAAATTGGTCTCTCTTAACGGAACACTAAACTTTATATTTCCCTTGTGCAATCTAACATTATCTAGGTCTCCCTTGCTGATCCCACTGCGCTAGCAGTGAGAGATCCTCGCATTTAGCAGTCAGAACGGGGCGAGCCCCCAATCTGATTGGCTGTGCGCGTGCTGACATTGTCGTGTTTACTTTAATGTCTGGGACATGCTTTTTTTAACCCTTGTCTCCTTCAAGGAAGCAAGGGTTAAAACAAAGTGCAATATCCTTTAACTTGGTTTCTGCTGACCCCTTTTAGCAGAGAGACACCACCACAGAATCCAATCAGATGAGTGGGGTGAGTCCCTGCTCTGGTTGACTAAGCCTCAGCTGAGAGGCAGCGCTCAGAATAAACTTGCATGTGTATATATAAAGATGCACATCAGGTTTACTTTGGTGAAGGGGACACGTTTTTGAACCCATGCTCATTCAAAGGAAGGGTTAAAAAAAAGTTTAATTGTGCTTTAAGAGTAAGCCCTGCCTTAAAGTGGCACTAAAGTTTTTTTTTTTTTGCTTCTTTGAGGCAAATCTAATGAAACGGACGCTTGCCGCTAATATTGGTCGTGTTCTGTAGAGAACCACTGTCTCTTTCCATACCTTTCCAACATTTCCCCCTGGCAAAATGGGATGCCGAGGGGCGGAGCTTGGGAGGTAGAGAGACAAACTGGTTCTGTGGCGCTGTCACACTACCTGACAGCATACACAGTGCTTCTTCTCCAGTGTCCCTGAAACTTTAAATCCCGCTACCCTTCTGAACTCTGGGATAGTGGGACAGACCCCCAAAATTGTGAATATCCGTCCGGAAGCGGGACAGTTGGCAGTTATGCCCACATTTTCACATATAACCAATAGAGGGGGCCTAGTTAAGTTTCACACTATTGATTAGCTATAAAAGAGAAGCTGCAGAGCAATGGTAGCTACATAACTACACTGATGCCTTCTCCTGCAATTCAGCTGAAGGATTCTGCCCCTTCTGGCCTGCTCTTGTGAGCAGAACTCAGGAGACCAGAGTGTGGCCATATCGCCATAGCAACTTCCTGCTGCATGGTTGAATGATAATGCTGAAATGGCAACTAAGAGCTTCCTCAACACCACTGATCCTCAAATGAGGATGCTGGGATCACCAGGTCAAATGGCTTGGGGGGGACTATTGAGGCAGATAAGGACCTTTATTAGGAGAAGAAGTCCCCAAGTAGAGCCATTAATGTAAATAAACATGTTAGCTATTAGTGGAACAATAAAGTTTTTTTATTTTTTATTTTTATTCAAGCTTTAGCTTCTAATATGAGAACCACTTTTATTGGAAGCCTGGTGATGGGAAAATGGTTTTCTTAGCAATAACGCAACACCATAAAAATGTACTTCTCTCTGTTCATACATAATATACATTCTCTTGGGTGACTGTCTCATACATATTGCAATATGTAAAGACTCTCCCTGTCAGGGCAAGCCAAAGGAAAGTAGCATTTAGATCACATAAAAAATCAAATCCACTAACGTTAAAGGGTCAGAGAGTATTGCCCCTCCTCCTCCCCTCCATGATGTCTTCCTCCCTTTCCCACGCAGGAAGGAAAATTCCGGCCATTGTATTGCCGGTATATTTGTGATGCCAGCACCGGCTCCACGGGCTCGATTACCGGTCATGCTGGTAAAATACCATCCAGGTGGCAACTCTATGTGTTAACAAAATCGCATGCAGATGAAATATTTGTTTTAAATGTGTCTGCTTATGACATCACCTTCTGGTTTGATATACAAGTTGCACATTTCCCATGGAAGCTTAGTCCATTTGCATATCAAGCCACAGGTGATGTCATAAGCAGGAGACACCACAGACCCATTTAAACATATATTTCTTTTATTTCAGGCATGTGTTTGCAATTCCGCTAACACAGTGTGTAGATCATTTTTTTATTCTTTGCATTCACATTATACATTAGTGTTTAGGTTGACAGAGCCATAATGTTATTCTGTCCAGAGTAGTTTTGAAATGGATGCAACAGTTATATTTAAGGAGCTATTTCTATTTCCAAAATAATCGGTTTTGTGCTTGAAATATTAAGATTTGTCAGCCTTCATCTATATCCTTGGCTTTCTAGTCAACAGGAAGCTTATTTGAAATCCATTAAGTCTGCTCTATAGTGTTTTGTCAAATAGAACAGTTTTAAATCATGGATCATTCATTATCATCCTGGGAAACATTCAATAAGTAAGTGCCAAGACTCCTTGTAAGTGGTGTAACTTGGTCTCACAATCCCTGTACTTGGTACAGGGTAATAATGGGTGAATTTTGAGACTTTAAATTGGGCGATGCATACAGATAAATCTGCATTGATGGACCTGTAGACACAGTGAGACTATTGTATCAAGATTGGATACAGCTGTTTTGTTGCCGCTTTGTTGTGCAGAGAGTGACCTTCGTTTTTTGAATGTCACCGACAGAGGGGACCTTACAGGAACACACAATTTTATATTCCACTTGTGCTTCTAATATAAACGTTTTGATAGAACACACCAGTTTATCCTCTGACCAACAGCTGCCATGCTTCCACCGTATGCGCTAGCAGCACAAGACCCTTGCATTCGGCAGATGGAGCGGGGTGAGCCCCCGCTCTGATTGGCTGTGCACGCGCTGACACTCGTAACTGCTCTGATTGGCTGTCAGCCAGTAGTGTATCTTCCACAAGGCAGACAAGGCACTCGCCTAGGGCGGCACTTTTCCGGAGGGCAGCACTTTGTCAAAGGGTGTTAAGGTACACCTCTTGTGCTTCAAACATTTTCGCTCCCTCCCCCACCGTTCAGCAAGCTTTGGCTCCTTCCAATTAATCGGGGTAATGGGGGCATGTAATGGACGTGGTGGGGGTATGTAATGAGGGTGATGGGGCATTTAGTGTGTACGCAATGCGGGTGATGGGGGCATGTAATGGGGTGATTGGACATTTAATGTGTGTGCAGTGTGGGTGATGGGGCATGTGATGGGGCATGTCGTGGGTGTTAAATGTGGGTGATGGGCATGTCATAGGTGTGCAACGTGGGTGGGGGGGTGCCCCTATTTTGTCTGCCTAGGGCAGCAAAAAAAAACAAGATACACCACTGCTGTCAGCGCACGAAATCCAGGAACTGCTGTGTCTCAGATGTGAGACACAGCAGATAGTAAACCCACGTGTATCTATTAGCGCCCCCCAGCACTGAAAAAAAAAATTAAGAAAACAAAATCTGGCCCTTTAACCCCTTCATGACCAGACTGTTTTTGCAAAGTTGTGCGTTAATGACCGTGGCTGGTTTTACACTTCTGAGGTGTTTGTGTTCAGCTGTTATTTTATTCTTTATTATTTGCTGTACCAACACATATGATATATTGTTTTTTTCAGGACAAGAAGGGCTTTCTTTTGATGCCATTATTTTGTTCATATAATTTATATTATTATGAAAAAAATAGAAAAATATGTTGAAAAATGTATAAAAAAAAACTTTTCCTGACTTTTATTTGTAAAATCTTTTACTAAGCTACAAAAGCAAATAAAAAAAACCTGCTAATTAGATTCTAATATTGGTCCTGAGTTTAGAAATACCCAATGTTTAAATGTTTTTTTGCTTTTTTTTTTTTATGTTGTAGTGTAATAAATACAAGTAGCACCTAGCTGCTTCAAAACCATTTTTTCCAAAATTAGTGTCACTGACATTGTAACACTGATATCAGTCATGCATCGGTGAATCAGCCCCGCATGTACACATTAAAGTAGACATCCCAGGGCATTCAAATTGGGGGTATTTTGACACTTTTCATGCAGTAATTTTTCCACCAATCTTTGACAAGTTTTGGCGTAGTAATTTTGTTGTTTTTTTCCACACACACTTTGTATTTACTTATGAATTTAAAGGGCTTGTTCTGTTTTTTTGCCAAACAACACCCCAATATATGTTAAGCAACTTCCCCTGAGTATAGCGGTACCCCACATGTATAGGTTTGCTAGTGTTATGTGGCAGGTAAAGGGCCAAATTTAGGATACAGTCATTGCAGCTTTAAAACATGTATTTAAAATGTAATGCTTGTCACTACATTTCCTATCTCGCTTAGCCAGCCAAAAGTGACCGTAGCATCATAGGGAATGTAGTCTATAGAAAGAAGCACAGATTCTTGCTATCCTTGCTATCCTGCGGCTGCATGATATATCCAGCTGCTGCGGACCCCTATCTACTGGAGGGGGCCAATGCAAAGCACTGGCCCCACTAGCAGTCTTTTTTTAAAAATAAAATATCCCTAGAGGACCAACAACAGACCTAACATGTCACTGGTGCTCTACAGATTAACCCCTTAACGACAGGTGACGTGCCAGGCACGTCACGGCAAATCGAGGACTTGCCGACAGCTGACGTGCCTGGCACGTCATGCACTAAATGCAGTAAAGAAAGCGACCAGCGGTCGCTTTCTTTACTCTAACGGTGTTGCTACAATGCCTCTAGGTAGAGGCATTGTGCAACACCCCCCAAATGTGCAGGGGCGCGCTACGATCACTCCACGGAGTGATCGTAGCAGCCATTTAAAAATGGCTGCGCCCGCTGCACACATGTGCTTAGAAAGCGAACGATCGTTCGCTTTCTAAGCATCTGCGGTGTTGTTAAAGTGCCTCGCTAGCGAGGCACTTAACAACACCGTTCTGCTCCCCAGAGCCGATGGTGGTCGCTCTCCTGAGCGACCCCATCGGCTCAGTAGAAGGGAACGCTGCCTGTACAGGCAGCGTTTCCCTTCTAATGGCAAGAGCATCGGAAGTGAAAGTATTTCACTTCCGATCCTCTAGGGGGAGCCAATCGATGCCGGCACAACAGATCTATGTGATCTGTGTGCAGGCATGTATGGTAAGTGCTCTGATGAGCACTTACCATACTGTCAAAGGCAATATTAGTAAATATTGCCTTTGACAAGTATTGATCTGCCTCCCTCACCTTACTAGTTATAGTAAGGGAGAGAGACAGATCAGATAAAGTAAAAAAATAAAATAAAATAATAAAAAAAATATTTAATAAAATTTTAAACACCAAGGGCTTTTATAAAAGCCATTTAACCCCTTCCCTGCCATTGATCGCTGTGTACGCAGTGATCATACACAGCAGCACATTTTTTGCTGTCTGCATTTTTTAGGGGTTCATTTTTTTTTTACTGTAATTCATTACAGTATAAAAAAAAGCTCTTTTAAGAGAGATTAACCCCTTTCTTGCTGTAGATCACTGCCTAAGAAGCGATCTGACGCAAATGCAGCAATCTTGCTGCAGAAGCATTTTTAATTTTTTTTTTACTTTTTTATTACACCCGTCACGTGTTAATTATACCCGCTAGGGGACTACGTTTAACGTAAAAAAAAATTTTTTTCGCTGTCTGACCGCATGTATAGCGATCAGTAACAGCTGATAAGTGACAAAGGCGGGTTGGCGTTTGCTTAGATGAGCATCACCATTCGTCTGGTTAGATCAATATTTGTAAATATTTGATCTGACCCGTGTAGATCTGCCTCCCTCTCACTTGAGTTTTAGTGAGGGAGGGAGACAGAGCTGTATAATGTAAGTTTTTAATTATAATATATTTAATAGAATTGAGACCCAAAGGCTTTTATAAAAGCCGTTTCCAGTATTTAACCCCTTCCCTGCAATTGATCGCTGTGTACGCAGTGATCTTACACAGCAGCACATTTTTTGCTGTCTGTGCATTTTTTTAGGGGTTATTTTTTTTTTACTTTGATTTATTACAGTATATCAAAGGCTCTTTTAAGAGCTATTAACCCCTTCCTTGCCGTATATCACTTCCTAAGCAGCACATATGGTCACTGCCTAAGCAGTGCATATGGTCACTGCCTAAGCAGCGCATATGGAGCAATCTAGTCGCAGAAGGATTTTTTTTTGCTATCAGCATTTTTTTTGACTCGCTAGGGGTTAGTTATACCCACTAGGGGATTACGTGTATTCCTTTTGAAGCTGTCTGAACGCGTGTATAGCGATCAGTAACAGCCGATCAGTGGCAAAGGTGGTTTGGTGATTTCTCAGATGAGCATCACCATTCGTCTGGTTCGTAAATATTGTTCTGACCCATATGGATCTGCCTCCCTCTCCTCACTTGAGTTTTAGTGAGGGAAAGAGACAGATCTGTATAACATAATTTTTTAATTGTAATAACTTAAATAAAATGTAAAAAAATTGTGAGTCCCAAGGGCTTTTATAAAAGCCATACCCTTTGTATAGTACAGTGTATTAACCCCTTCCCTGCCACTGATCACTGCACAGCAGAACCTTTTTTCTTGTCTGTGCATTTTTAGGGGTTAATTTTTTTGTACAGTACTACAAAGGCTCTTATAAGAGCTATTAACCCCTTCCTTGCTCTACATGTTCAAATTCCAAGTTTGAAAATCAAAAAGCGCACCTCTCAAATGTAGCCTTTCAACACCCAACAAAGCTGACAAAGCTATGCATGGGTGGTATCCCTGTGCTCGGGAGATGTTGCTGAACATATATTGTGGTATTGTTTGTCAGTGACACATACCGAAATATGTGAATTTGTGTCTAAAGTACAATGTATGTGGGAAAAAATACACAATAAAATGACTACCACAAACTTTGACAAAGGCTGGTGGTAGAATTGGTGCATGGAAAGTGTTAAAATAACACCATTTAAAATAGCCTAGGGTGTCTACTTTTACAAAATATATACTTTTTGGGGTAAAATACACTGTCCTACTTTAAAAAAAAGTCCCAAATGAAAGATGGGCTCAGGCTGGCTACACGTCAATATTCCAAGTTGAAAATGCGCACCTTCACAATGTGGCCCTTTTAGCCCCCAAACAACCCAACAAACCTATGCATGGGTGGTATCCCTGTACTCAGGAGATGTTGTTCAACACATATTGGGTTATTGTTTGGCAGTGACACATACCAAAATCTGTGAATTTATGTCTAAAATACAATATTTGTGAAAAAAAAACACACAAAAATTACTACCACAAACTTTGACAAAGGCTGGTGGTAGAATTAGTGCATGGAAAGTGTTAAAATACCACCATTTGAAATAGCGTAGGGTGTCTACTTTTAAAATATATATGGGTTGATGGGGTAAAATACACTGGCTGGTTTCAAATATGTCCCAAATGGGACATGGGTGCAGGCGGTCTGCATGTCAAAATTTCAATTTGGAAAACCAAAAACTGCACCTACCAAATTTGGCCTTTTACCCCCCAAACAACCCAACAAACCTATGCATGGGTGGTATCCCTGTACTCAAGAGATGTTGTTGAACACTTATTGGGGTGTTATTTGGCAGTGACACATACCAAAATCTGTAAATTCATGTCTGAAGTACAAGGTTTGTGAAAAAAAAACACAAAAAAATTACTACCACAAACTTTGACAAAGGCTGGTGGTAGAATTAGTGCATGGAAAGTGTTAAAATACCACCATTTGAGATAGCCTAGGGTGTCTACTTTTAAAAAATATATGGGTTGATGGGGTAAAATACACTGGCTGGTTTCAAATATGTCCCAAATGGGACATGGGTGCAGGCTGTCTGCATGTAAAAATTTCAAGTTGGAAAACAAAAAACTGCACCTCACAAATTTGGCATTTTAGCCCCCAAACAACCCAACAAACCTATGCATGGGTGGTATCCCTGTACTCAGGAGAAATAGTAGAATCTATTTAGCATGTTTTTTCGTTCGCTATTGTCGATGAGGAGAAGTTGTTTCAAATAAAAACAAAGAAATTTGTGTATTTTTTTTTTTTTTACCATATTTTATTATTTTTTTTTAATAATATGATAAGATATGATCAAAAATATGGCATCCATAGAAAGCCCTTTTTGTCCCGATAAAAACAATATATAATATGTGTGGGTACAGCAAATGACGAAGAAGAAAATTACTGCTAAACACAAACAGCACAGAAATGTTAAAATAGCCATTGTCCAGAAAGGACAAAAATGTTTCAAAGGCTCTGTCCTTAAGGGGTTAACATCTTATTTTTATTTAATTTTATAGTATTTTTTTTTTATTATTTTTATTTATTTATTTTATTTACTTTTTTTTATTTATATTTAACTCTAACTTTATCCCTAGGGTTATGGTTAGTACAAACCCTAATTCTCACTTTAGGATTAGGGTTTTGATGATCTCTAACCCAAGCGTTAAGGTTAGCAAAATAAAAATATAAATTAACAAAATCCTGGGGGGTCTGGATGGGCTTGGGGGGACCAGGGGTGGCTTCCAGTACTATATTTAGTCTTTCCCTGCCCCACGATCGCTGTGGAGCAGGGAGAGACTGCCTGCTTTGACAGTTATTAACATCCGGGCTCTGTGATTGGCTGTCACAGTGCCCGGACGTTTCCGGGGGGGCCTCAGCTGACATGGCTGAAGTCAGGAACAAACAGAGGTAGTGCCAGCTGAAGTCATCCGGAAGGTAGACAGCATCAATCCATAGTTGGTTTGTAAAAAGTAACTTTATTAAATCAAAAAAAGAGTAATAAAACCATCAAGCAGGGAGACAGGTACAAAACAGAAACGACACACGATATCGAGACACTTACCCATGCCGTTTAAATCACGATCGCGGCATGCCAGAGCGCATACCGCGATCGGATCTGCATGATGGTCCTGGACCGTCATTGGTCACGAAGGGAGTTTTTCCCCATGACGGTCCAGGACTGTCATTGGTCACGAAGGGGTTAAAAAAAAAAAATGCGCTTGCAGGCAGAGACGAAGGTGAAAAGGGATCAGAAGACAAATAACACTGGCATATTATTGAGCACATTGGCTGGGGCTTATTAATGGCAAATAACACTGGCATATTATTGGGCAAATTTGCTGGGGCATATTAAATGGCAGAATAACACTGGCATATTATTGGGCAAATTGGCTGGGGAATATTAATGACAAAATAATACTGGCATAATATTGGGCAAATTGGCAGGGGCTGATTAAATGGCAAATACTGGCATATTATTGGGGAGATTGGCTGTGACTTATTAATGGCAAATAATACTGGCATATTATTGGGCAAATTGGCAGGAGCATATTAATGGAAAATGATACTAGCATATTATTGGGCAAATTAGCTGGAGAATATTAATGGCAAATAATATTTCAATGTGTATGTAATGGGGTGATGGACGCATGTAAATGGAGTGATGGGGCATGTCCTTGGTGTGCAACGTGGGTTATGGGTCATGTCGTGGGTGTGCATCGTGGGTAGGGGGGGTGCCCAAAATTTGTCTGCCTAGGGCAGCGCAAAACCAAGATACACCACTGCATGTCGGGTTTACTACAACGTCCGGGACATGGAAGCAAGGATTAAAAAAATGTTCAATGTTCCTTTAACTAGAAGGTCTACTCAATAAAAAGATAACTGCAGAGAATTAAGGCAGGGATTTCAAACTTTAGGCCAAAGTAGTTGAATTGGAAAGAGTCTCCCACTCAGCTGCATTGGAGAATGTTGTCAACTCAGCTACATTGGCCTAAAGTTGGAAAAATTCCCTGCAAGTTTCTCTCTATTGAGCAGACCCTCTATGCTCAGCTGGATCAATGTGCCATAGCTCACCCCATGTTGTCTGTTTGGGGTCTGTCGCTGCTAGTTAATGTCCCCTCTGGTGCTATCTTTATAATAATTAGTGCTAGCAAAGAGAGACTGTGAGGAAGCAAGGGTTAAAAATGGTTTAGTTGTCCTTTAAGTCTATCACTAGAGTTGAGCGGACACCTGGATGTTCGGGTTCGAGAAGTTCAAGCGAAGTAATTATGAATGGGGACTCTATTTCGGTTTATAGAAAGCCAATAGAATTACATGTATTCCATAAGCCGAAAGTCTATAAACAAATAGCTATAGCATAACATGTATTCTATAAACCGAAAGTCTATAAACCGAATGTCTTTCGGTTTATAGACTTTCGGCTTATAGGCTATTGGCTATTCTATAAACTGAAATAGAGTCCCCATTCATAAGAATAGGTCAATTGACCTTTTCGTATGAATGGGGACTCTATTTCGGTTTATAGAATAGCAATAGCATTACATTGTACTCTATAAACCGAAAGTCTATAAACCGAATGTCTTTCGGTTTATAGACTTTCGGCTTATAGGCGAACCTCGAACTCCATCACGGACATACAGTGAAATGTCCGGGATCGGGTTCGTGGCACGGACACCCTAATATCCGGTATGAACCCGAATAGTGCAGTCCGGGTTCGCTCAACACTATCTGTCACAAGAACTGCCTCCTACTTTTTACTTTTTTTTTTCTATTGCTCTGATTTATATTCTGCATTGTTCAGATCCTGTTTATCCAGGGTTAGAAAAAACACAGAGATCCAATTTGATATCAGTGGAATGTGTGAATGCACTGATTTGTGTGTATGAAGTCCATTCCAAATCTTTTTTTTTTTTTTAAAAGTACGGTCAGTGTATGTTATCAAGTTAAGTAAAAATAAATAACTACGCAGTGACCTCTGCTGGTCCCATACATAGATGAGGATATCTCTGCATGAGCAAAGAGCTGCCCTATTCAGACCCCGAACAGACGAGCTCTGCCTCATTTCTGAGGCAGAGCTGAGAGTAAACCTGTGTGCATCGCTAAAGAGGGACACTATTTTTTTTTAAACCCTTTCTTCCACTTCCACTGCTGTGGCCCAGCTTGAAAACAGTGGGGAAATCATTGGGCATGCGTTATAATAAAGTCACACAGAGCCGTATCTAGCACTTTTTGGATCCGAGGCAAGAATAGAAAATTGCGCATCCCTTCGATATTGTTTCTTAACAGTTATTTTGCAGAAAAATAAAATCTGATTCACCTCTTCCTTGGTCTATATTGCCACATGCTGGGCTGGAGTGTAACAATATGGCTTTATAATCCAAACTTTGGTCTCATAACTCTTCTGCACGGCATGCTTCATGCTATGGAGCAGGCCAGAAGGGTTAGAGACCTGCGACTCCATTGCATGAGAGATTATCAGTCTAGTTATGTTGCCATCCTCTCAGCCCCCCTCTCTTTCTATCTATTTGCGTCTCGCTTGCCACACTCCCCCATGTCCCTTGCTGCAAATCCCCATGCCTATCTATAGAGAGGAGTGGGGACTCCTAATACTCATACTTACAGCACTGACATTGTGCCCATGTGTCTCTATGGTAACCCACTGCATGTTCGGTTGCCACATTTTATTCCCCAAATATATACTGCTGCTTCCATAATATTATTGACCGGCCTGCCTCCAAACCAGCTCTGCCTCAGCCCTGAGATAAAGATACACGTTGGGTTTACTTGGGACAACAGAAGAAGAAAGGGTTAAAAAAAAAAAAAACCTGTAGTTGTTATTTAAAGGATAATTATACTTTTTTTTAAACCTTACTTCCATGAAGGAAGCAAGGAGTTAAAAAAAAAAAAACATAACCTGCTTCTCCCAAGTAATAGATTGACAGCAGAAAGAGACCCTGCTCTCTTCAGACCCACATGGGTTTACTCTTGGCTGTGTCTCACAGCTGAGAAACAGCTGTTACGGAGGCTGGTGCACTCTGACTGTGTTAGAACGCCCACAACCAATCAGAGCAGGGGCTCGTCTGATCGGGGTCTTCTCTTTTAGAAGCATAAGTGAAAAATTAAGTTTAGTTATCCTTTTAAGTTGCATAAGTTATTTTTTGGTCCGGAGTGACCTTTTAGGTATAGTTTTAAGAGACACCACAGAAACATCTTAAAGGACAATGTAGCAAAAAATAATTTCTGTTTTAATTGAAAGATGGCATCAAGTATAGGCATTTTATATAGAAAGGCTTTAATGAAAGAATACAATTAAAGTACCTTATTGAGCCATCTTTACTCCATATAGCTCTACCAGGAGGAAGACATTTTGTTTAGAATCTTTGATCAGATGGGTCAGATATTTGTTCATCTGAACCAAGATTCTAAACAACATGTCTGCCCCCTGAGAGAACTATATGGATTAAAGAAGGCTTAATAATGCACTTAATTTGTATTCTTTCATTAAAGAATTTATTTATATATCATTTACTCTTGATACAACCTTTAATACAGGGGTCGACAAACCCCAGGCGCCAGGTCGCAATGGCGACCAGGAATTTAGACCTGGCGCCTGGGAGCTGTCAGCCTCATGGTCCCCTTGCCGCTGCCATCACATTTTTAAAAAAACTTTCGGAGCGCGAGGGGGTAAAGTCTGTGCGGGTGGCACAAAAACGGCAAGCTCCGCCCCCTCGCGCAACGCGTGTCTGAGTGCCGGGTGTCGTCACGTGACATCCTGGCACTCAGCAGGCCGACCAACGATCACCAGCTGCAGCACGAATGTCCCTCTCCCCTGCAATGAGGTAAAGCAGCAGGGAGGGGGGACACATCAAAAAGAAACCAAAAAAAGACTGTGTGAGGTGGGTGTGTGTTTGTATATTTGTGTGTATGTAAAGTAGGTGTGTTTAAGGTGTTTGGATATATGTGTATATGTAAAGTAGGTGTGTGTGAGGTGTTTGGATATATGTGTATATGTAAAGTAGGTGTGTGTGAGGTGTTTGTATATATGGGTATATGTAAAGTAGGTGTGTGTGAGGTGTTTGGATATATGGGTATATGTAAAGTAGGTGTGTGTGAGGTGTTTGGATATATGTGTATATGTAAAGTAGGTGTGTGTGAGGTGTTTGGATATATGTGTATATGTAAAGTAGGTGTGTGTGAGGGGTTTGTATGTTTGTGTATATGTAAAGTAGGTGTGTGTGAGGTGTTTGTATATATGTGTATAGGTAAAGTAGGTGTGTGTGAGGTGTTTGGATATATGTGTATATGTAAAGTAGGTGTGTGTGAGGTGTTTGTATATATGGGTATATGGAAAGTAGGTGTGCGTGAGGTGTTTGGATAATTGTGTATATGTAAAGTAGGTGTGTGTGAGGTGTTTGGATATATGTGTATAAGTAAAGTAGGTGTGTTTGTATATATGTGAAGTAGGCGTGTGTGTTTATGAATTGCGTTTATGTTTGCGTGATTGTCTGGCTCCTTAAAAAAATTTCTGGCTCCTAAAATCAAATTAAATTTGTCAAGCCCTGCTTTAATAAAACATGAGGTAGTTTTTTTGCAGTTGTCCTTTAAACATTGTTTTCTGTTAATTTATACATCTGCTTGCAATTCTGATAACACAGTGTATTGATCATTTTTATTATTCTTTTTAAGTCTATTTTTACAGTATAAACAATGTTCAAGTGACTGAGACTCTTTAAGACTTTGACTGCTTGACATATACGCCAACTAAATATTCAGATTCATTAAAGAGAGAAAATATACACCATACCTTCTAGAATACATGAAAAGAAATACGTTTGTATACCTTTAGCTGTAGGTAAAAATGTGTTGTTTTTTTTTTTTGTTTTGTTTTTTAGCATCTCTTTCTTATGTTGCCTATGTTTGAATCTGCTTAGTTTGCCAGCTGTGCTTATTCTATTTTATGGTCTGTTACATAACAGATGTATCGGCAAGAGCAAATAAGAATGTCCCAGCCGGAGAGCGTGTACCGGGAGAAAATGCAAGAATTACAGAAACAGCTGAATTCTGTAATGCAGACCATCAATACCAACTCGAAGGTGAGACCCTCAATTTACATTATGTGCCTTAAAAATACACTGGCCCATCATTTATCATTGTCCCAAAGCGCTTCCTTCCAATCTTCTGCTAATTTAAAGTTAATCTGCAATGAGTTGATGCAGGCATTCTTCTTTCCCGGCACCGCTCTCTTATGTGCCGATGACATAGCTGTGAGGATTGTGTACGCTCTGAACCATTCAGAGTCTTTTTCTTTTTTCTGTTCAGCAATCTCCCAAACCACTAATCCCATTGGTCATCGTTATGCTGTGGCTGAGTCAGTTTGGAGAAACTTTTGCTGAATTTTTATACAATGGCGAATTCTGTTTTAATTAGCCAATGCATGAATACCTTTGAGAAAAAGAGCCACTGAACTGTAACAATAACTTAATGTGTTCTAACTTCTTATATAATATTGTGCTGTTACTACTGTTTCTTTTAGCAGCATCAATGGTTAAAATGCATTGTCTCACAGCGCCGTGGTGTTATTTTATCATCTGTTATTTATTTCAAGCTGGCACCAGGAAATGATCATGTTGGGGTACCTGATGCCTTGACAAAAAAAGCCTGCCCCAGCAGTAGGAGAATCAGCTGTGGTGTTATTTTATAAAAAAAAAAAAATTGTGCTGGGAGCTGATATTTCCAGCCAGGAAGCCAGTTTAAGGTAGAGTCTGTGAATCCTTGGAGTGGTTTATTGTTTTTAAGCACTTCAGTACAATAGAGAGGAATTGGTTCTTTTCTCGTAGGAGAGTTTGAGATGGGTTGAAAAGATCTTGATTGTAAGGTTGCCTTTTATTTTCATGCACTTGTCCACTGACACAGAGCCAGTGTTCCATATAGCGTTGGGAATTGGGCATTCTTAGTGGGGTTCACAATTCTTTGTCTCCATGAGTTATCGGGATATGCCAAGACGTGGGTCCTTGCTCAATGCACCTAGAGGGACACCAGCCGTACTACACT
Organism: Pelodytes ibericus; assembly: GCA_036172795.1. Taxonomy (NCBI): domain Eukaryota; kingdom Metazoa; phylum Chordata; class Amphibia; order Anura; family Pelodytidae; genus Pelodytes; species Pelodytes ibericus. The sequence goes on from CM069860.1 coordinate 35,171,768, forward strand.
AAAGAGGCCAAAGAAGCCTGAAACGTGCGTTTGTGGTTGCTGTGTTCCTCTTGCAGAGGAGACCTGCCAGGCATTTTGGACTTGGACTGCCCTTATGGGTGGGACCATTCTGATATGCTAATGTAGTGGTTTGCTCTGTAATGGTGCACGCAAGCAAAAAACAGGGATGCCCCTCCCGAGTAGGTTACATCCTATAGGGCCGGCTATTTGAGCTTTTTGTCCTTTTTCTTGGAGCTCCCAATTCTTTGTCTGGATGGGATGTGGTGTTCAGGGAAAAGGGAATTTGTGGTATATATCTACCATCACATGGTAAACTAAATTGATACTCTGCATTATAATAATTCAGGGCTTGACGAACCCCGGGCGCCAGGTCGCCATGGCGACCAGGAAATTAGACCTGGCGCCCGGGTATTGGCACCCCTCACCTCTGGGATCCATGGAGTTTTTGCTGTTCCTTTGGACAGCGCGAGGAGGCAGCATGTGCCGTTTTGCACAGACTGCCAGCTCTGCCGCATCGCGCCTCACAGTCTTAGTTCCGGGGAGCACGTGACATCCGTGTCACATGACAACCCGGCTCTCAACAGGATGGGCTTGAACGATGGTCTGTGACTGGCAGACTGAGATGAAATGGAAGTGCTCCCCTCCCCTGCAATCAAGCAAAGCAGCAGGGTTGGGGAACACACTGAAAGCACCTTTTATTTGATTTATTTAAAAAAAAAAAAACACACAAAAAAACGGCTGACTTGTCAGGTCTGTATGTCAATGTGTCTGTCTCTATCTGTCTATGTATGTCTTTTTGACTGTCTGTCTCTGTGACTCTCTGTGATATTCTGTGTATGTAAGTGGAACTGTCTCTTTGACTGTTTGTGATTTTCTGTGTATGTAAGAGGAACTGTCTCTGTGACTGATTTTCTGTGTATGTAAGTGGAACTGTCTCTGTCTATGTGACTGTCTGTCTGTGATATTCAGTGTGTGTAATTGGAACTGTGTGTGTGACAGTCGGCGAGCGTATGTGTTTACATGACTCTGTGATTGTGTGTATTTTTGCGTGGTTGTGTGTGTATGTGCGGTTGTCTGGCTCCTAGATTTTTTTGCTGCCTCTGTAATAATAATATGTATATAATGGTAAAGTTTTAAGACTGGAGCAATCTTAAAAGACTGGGACATGCAATTGGTTTCCATGTGGCATTAATCTACATCTAAAACCTTTACTTGCAATCAGGATAACTTTATTGCCCTTTTGTTAAGGGTGTTTTCTAAACAACAAAAGTGTGCTTCAGAGCAGTAACCAGTGGGCATGGGACGGTTCATTGCGGCTGCTTCAACATGACCTCTCGCGCAATGGCCAGTTCATTGTGTGAGAGGTCATTGCAGGATCGCATAGAAGGTTAGCAATTTTAGGATTAGTTTTAGGATTAGTTTTAGTATTAGTGGTTAGGATTAGGCATTAGTATTGGGGTTGGGGGGTTAGTAGAAGGCATTGGTGTTAGTTTTAGGTGGGGGGGTTTGTAACTGTGTTTGTAAGCTGAATTGTCAGCGCTTACCCTGCAGCGGTGAAACTCCTGCGTTGCCATTCACCGCATGCAAACTGCCGCGCTGAACTGTCATCGGTGAAACGGCCACGATGACATGGCGTAGACGCGTAACCAGTGGGTAAAATAAAGACTGCAGACCAATCTTCTGGATAACATCCCTGGAGAATGCATTTTTCAAAAACACTCTGAATAAAATTACGTTGTGACCCTACTCCCATAATCATTATCCTGATGCTAACTAGCTGTGAAAGCTATTATCAGCCTACAGAGTTCAGTTATTGAGGAACTGTGGAAATCTTTATTTCCTATCTCTATGTAGTTTAGCCTCCCTGCAGCTACTAGGTTCAGGTTCCTACTGTCTTAGTTGACACCCAGAATTTAAAACCCTGTATTGTTGATGGCAGCCATCAGTACCACAGGGAAGGAATACATTTTTTTCATTTGATCTTATCGTCTAAATGCTGCCTCCAAAATGATTGAGCCTGTGCTGTTCTTTCTTTTCTCTATTTTTTTTTGGAAACATTAATATTCTTTTTAAAGCTTCAGCCTAGTTCAATGTTTATCAAGTTCTTTATTTTTCATGGTAGAATTGAAATGCACTCTCTCTCCGAGAATCTGGCGCCCAGCTATTTTTAATGGACCTTTTGTAATTCCCTGACATTTGTTTTATAGTGCCGAGCGCGTTAGAGACTTGCAAATAAAAAAATACAGCTGTGACTTAAATATTTCATGTGCTGGATACGAGACGGATCAATTTCGCAGTTTTAGCGCCTTGCAGATTTTGTTTTTGTCGCTTTGTGGACCCAGGATAGTCAGAAATAGTCATTTATTTATGTTTTTGATTCTTTGTAGAGAATTTTATTGAGTAATGTTCCTTTTTCACAATTAAGCTTTTCTCTTAGTACATAGTTTTGTTGTTATGGGATTTCATCCGTTTCTTTCTACGGGCTTGGAGCTGTTATTATTGTACATTACATGGGTTAAGTTCAGGTCAACAGAACACTATATGGAAATCTTCATATAATATTTAAGTTTCTTGGAGCAAGGCTTTACATATTTAAAGAGACAGTGCTAACACAGAAACAGCAGGAAGATACCCTGTAATGGCAGTGGAGGACCGCTCGACCCATATGCTATCAGCAGTTGTCATAGATCGCAAAAACATAATTACACAGATCAACTTTGAACTCTCATCCTTCTTGAACACAATTACATAATGTCACTTTGTGACCCTGACACCCCCCCCCCCCCCCCCACCCCCCCAATATTATAAATGGATCTGGGGGTTGACCAAAGGGCTCCAGCCCACCACAGTTATTAACAAGGATGGAAACCGCTCAAATGCCCTTACACCCATTTCATTATTGGGCCCCATCTAGCGCAGCCCATGGTGTTAAAGGTGATTACTGCACAGTTCTTTTTTTTCTTGTTTCACTTTTTAGTAAAAAGCAAGTTGTATCGCATTCAGTGAAGGATGAGTCAAAGGTGAGATTCCAAACTGGCCTTTGTCGAGGAGGGTGGAAAAGGAGGGCGGGTTTGTTTGAGTTGGGATACCGAATTTAAATCTTGATACCAAGTCAAATCTGACCCCCCAACTTGATTCTAAAATGACATCTGAAATGAGGCACCTTCCACAACCCCCTGTCCTCTTTCTTTCAAGACCCACCCTCTTAAGGTAACTGTGCTAGCATTCGAAATTAATGAAAATCCTTCTGTCCTTGCAGGTGGTGGCCTTCATGAACTCCCCTGTTGGACAGTACTTGGATGAACGCCCCTTTATGTCCTTCTCACTATTGATATTTATTGCATTGTCTGCGGTTCCTGTTGGTTTATTTTTGGCTCTCGTTGCGGGGACATTAATTGCGACCTGCCTTGGGGTCATCATTATCGAAGGTAATATACTTGTTGGACTTCTGTCAAAGTTAGAAAGACAGTAATACTGTTTTACTGAAAGTGTTAAGAATAATAAAGTGTACAATTGATTAAATATTGCTACATACGTGTGCTTTATAAACATGACTACTCAAACGTCACTGTATGTTCTCATCTATAATGTTAGTATGTTAAAAAGTAAACACATTAGAAGTACAGCCTTATAATCTATACCTGATTCAGCTAATAATGAAAATAATTCAATTGCATTATATATTTTGGACAGCTTTCAAGGACACTGGTTTATAACCTAACCTATTGAGATTTTACAAATCAAGAAATAGGAGTTCTCATTCTCTTCCCAAAAAGGGCACCTTCCCCCTCTGTAAAAGTATATTACTTGACCAAGGTATGCCAGATGACTCATTCCCCCCCACCAATAACATTATTTTTATAAAATTGCTGCAACATAAATTGACTGCTAAAGATAGCTGTACCAAACATAACCGGTACTAATATACTAATACAGCCATAAAAATAACCGGGTATAATAGCATGTATACATATAAAAAAGCAGAATGGCGCAGGATGGTGGTACCTTAAATTGAAAACAAATAATAATAGTGCAATACTGTGGAACACCACAATAATAAATATGAACGGTGATAAATGCACTCACAAACCAACGTGTTTGATAATCATAAAATGCCGTGATTCCTTCACGAGTATTTAATGGATTCGGGAAGATAAAAACAGTAACAAAAATGTGCAGGACCTGGTAGATGGTAAGTGCACTAATGGCCCCTGCTAAAAACAAACTCACAAGAAGTAAACGAACATATGCAGAAGAAGTCCAGGACCATGAACGTAACCTGGATGAGGTAGGAGCAGAAAGCAGGATCAGGGTAGAAGAACTGCAGCTACCGGGGTCTCTGTCTCAACGCGTTTCGCCAGACCTCCAGTCGCGGCTTCCTCAGGAGAAGACTGAAGTCCGGTGTAAGAGAGTCACTGTACTTAAAGCCGTGGACGCCGCCCTCTTTCTGACGTCTTTCTGGATGCGACGAGCGTCGGTTACCATAGAGACGTTCGGCTGACGTCTTCTCACGTATTTTCGGATAAACGGAGCGTCCGTTGCTATGGAGACGCTCGACCAGCGTCTACTTTGTTAAACGAATCCCATTCGTAATGGCATTTCGAATCATCAAAATACAGTCACTACTTCTCCATTAGATATAAAGAGATAGTTGATAATGTTCATTATTTCTCCATTAAAACTATTTTTAAACATTCATAAATAATTACATCCCTTTTTGTAAAGTTATATTATAAAGAACAAGTGATTGGAAAGGACGTTTCTAGAAACAAAACATTAAAAAGAGAATGAAACGAGATATAATTTGACTATAATATATACATAAATACAAATACCATGGGAAAGATCACAATGGAAAAGATCACAATGGGAAAGGAAAATAAACCGATATAGTGATGTCGAGAAAAACAAAATGGGTCTTATTGAGTTGTACTATAAATTATTATCATATTTCAATACTAAAAATGTACTTAAGGAGGGGATCAATCGTAAAAGGACATAATGTCGAGGTCAACATTTAACCCTTTCCCTCCCAAAGTTTTCAACTCATAGATCCACTTGGTTTCTCTTTGGGAGAGAGCTTGTGTGGTATTACCTCCTCTCCAGTGTGGAATAATTTTATCAATACCAACGCACAAAAACGCATCTAGCGAAAAGGAGGTGCAATGCTTGCAATGTTTCGGAATGCTACATTTTATAAGTTTTGGATTTTCACTCAGTATGCTACCCAGATGTTCCAAAATTCTCTCTTTTAGGGGTCTAATTGTTCTTCCCACATATTGAGCACCACACGGACACTGGAGTAAATATACCACATTACTAGTATTACAATTGATAAAGTGCTTGATTGAATATGTCTTTCCTGTTGCAACACTGACAAAGTTAGATGTGTGTCTCGGTTGGTGCTTACACATCTTGCATGAACCACATTTAAAGAAACCTGTTGGTTTCTTACTTAAAAAATGTTGTGGGATCTCATTAGGGACTTTTGGTAAAGCACTAGGGGCCAGGATTTGTTTTAAATTATTTGCCTTCCTAAAAATTACCCTTGGTCGATCTGGTAACATATCTTTTAGGTATTGATCGCCCTTTAGTATAGGCCAGAAAGTATCTAATGCCTTGGATATGGCCTTTGCTTGTGAATTATATTGGGTGCAAAAGGAGAGATTGAAAACACCATTTTCAATTGATTTATTCTTAGGCAATTTCTTCTTTTCTTGTAATAAAGTCGATCTATTCAATGCATCTACTTTTTTTGTGCTTTCTTCAAGTAATTTAAGAGGAAAAGATTTATCTTTAAATCGTTAATTTAAAATAGTGGCTTGTTGTACAAAATCGTCATTTAAAGTGCAATTGCGTTTAATGCGAGTTAGTTGTCCTTTGGGAATATTCCCTAACCAATTGGGATGATGACCACTCTTGAAATTAATATATCCGTTAGTATCAGTGGGTTTGAAGAAAGTCCGGGTGCAGACAGAACCATTTTGAATAGAGTAAGGTCCAAAAAATTGATTGTCTCTGTGTTGATATTAGATGTAAATTTTAATCCTAGATTATTTTCATTAATCTTTCCAATAAAATTTCTTAAAGTTGGTTCTGTACCGTTCCACACAATTAAAATATCGTCAATGTAGCGACGCCAGAGGACCAGACTCGTCCCTAGAGATTCGTTCTCCCAGATGGCTTTCTTTTCCCAATTAGCCACAAATATTGGCATAGCTCGGGGCGAATTTGGTCCCCATGGCTGTTCCACAAGTCTGTAAAAAATAGTGACGTTCAAACACAAAATAATTATGTGTAAGAGTGAAATGGATACATTGAAGTAGAAAATCTTTCTGTTGGGGTTTGATCTCAGGGTCGGATTCCAAGGTTTGTCGAATGGCCTCAATACCTTGCTCATGTTTGATAACTGTATATAGGGAAGTGACATCTATAGTGGCCCATAGATAATTTGGAGACCACTTGAAGTCTTATAGAATATTTAGAAGTTGTTTGGTATCCTTCAAGTAAGAGGGTGCCTGACTGACATATTTTTGAAGGAAAATGTCTACATATTCTGAGATGTTACTTGTGAGTGAGCCTATTCCACTAACAATGGGTCTACCTGGTGGCTTTTGTAGACTTTTGTGAATTTTTGGCAGAAGATACAGAACTGCCGTTTTAGGGTATTCTCTATATAAATAGGAATATTCTTTTTTTGTTAAAACCCCTTCTTCTAAACCTTTCCTTAACATAGTCTTTGCTTCAAATTTGTATTGAATGGTCGGGTCACTTTTTAGTTTTATATATGTATCTCTATCATCCAATTGACGAAAGGCTTCCTCTAAATAGCACGACCTATTCATAATAACTATGGCTCCTCCCTTATCTGCTTGTTTCACCACAATATCGTGTTTGTCTTTAAGAGCCTTTAAGGTCAATAACTCTTTTTTAGTCAGATTAGGGCGTTTATTGTCTTGTTGACAGATTTTTTCAAATTCTGTCGTCAACAGATCCTCAAAAACCCCTATATGATCACCTTTATCCCATGTTGGGTAAAATTTAGATTGTGGTTTCAAAGAGGAATGTAAAAAACCATCATCCTTTTTATCGTCACTAGTTTTTTCATCCTTATGTTTTACAAAATACCGTTTAAGTGTTAATTTCCTCATAAATTTTTGTGCATCAATAAATAGAGAGAAACTATCAGGTTTATGTAGCGGGGCAAATTTAAGACCCTTAGAGAGCAGATTCATCTCATCTTTATCTAAAGATATATTGGAAGTATTGATCATGTATTTTGATGATTCGAAATGCCATTACGAATGGGATTCGTTTAACAAAGGAGACGCTGGTCGAGCGTCTCCATAGCAACGGACGCTCCGTTTATCCGAAAATACGTGAGAAGACGTCAGCCGAACGTCTCTATGGTAACCGACGCTCGTCGCATCCAGAAAGACGTCAGAAAGAGGGCGGCGTCCACGGCTTTAAGTACAGTGACTCTCCTACACCGGACTTCAGTCTTCTCCTGAGGAAGCCGCGACTGGAGGTCCGGCGAAACGCGTTGAGACAGAGACCCTGGTAGCTGCAGTTCTTCTACCCTGATCCTGCTTTCTGCTCCTACCTCATCCAGGTTACGTTCTTGGTCCTGGACTTCTTCTGCATATGTTCGTTTACTTCTTGTGAGTTTGTTTTTAGCAGGGGCCATTAGTGCACTTACCATCTACCAGGTCCTGCACATTTTTGTTACTGTTTTTATCTTCCAGAATCCATTAAATACTCGTGAAGGAATCACGGCATTTTATGATTATCAAACACGTTGGTTTGTGAGTGCATTTATCACCGTTCATATTTATTATTGTGGTGTTCCACAGTATTGCACTATTATTATTTGTTTTCAATTTAAGGTACCACCATCCTGCGCCATTCTGCTTTTTTATATGTATATTGTTTGAGAGCATTCTGGAGAGTGCTTCAGAGGGCTGCGTTTGTGTATAGTACCGCAAGTATCACTGTTATACCAATTTTAGCACTTTGTTTATTTTACATCTATCACTTTGTCTTTGCACTTATAATAGCATGTACCAACCAAAACATGTTTATATAATAATACCAATATAATAATAGCAACCCCTGCACTGGTGCCAAACCTCGGGGACCCCCGCAAACACCAACACCCTTTTTGTCACATAGGGATGGGAGGGAGGGAAGTTCTTGTCTTGTGTATATAGCCTAAGGCCAGCCCCCTTAAGTGATAATAGCCAACCCCTGCCGTGCCCTTATTGGGCACCGAAAATTGACTGGCAAGGTGTAGGGAATGACTGACAACCTTTGTCATGATGGCCTTCTAAATATTACCGTATTTGCTTTGAAAAATCAAATAGAGGTCTGACTATAAGACTGGGATCCAGGATCCCCCTCGCAAGCAGGCGGTGCTGCCCGGCACTTCTGTGATGGAAGCTGGGAGGTCACATGACCTTCTGGCGCCCGGCACTTCTGTGATGGAAGTGTCTGGCAGCATCGGAGGATGTCTGTGCTTATCGTGCAGACATTCACCAGATGCCCCCTCTAGTCACCAGGGAGATTGGGTTAGTCTGGGGGAGGGAGGGAGGTTTTAGAGGCAGCATTGGGCAAATCTGGGGGAGAGGCAACATTGTGCAAATCTGGGGTAGAGACAACATTGGACAAATCTGGGTGAGTAGGGTTGCCACCTTTTCTGCAAATAAATACCGGCCTTGGCCCTGCCTCCATAGACTTAACATTGGGATCAAGCCAAGTTTTTTAATGGCCTGCCGGTAAAATACCGGCCAGGTGGCAACCCTAGGAGGGAGGGAGAGAGACAGCATTGGGCAAATCTGGGGGAGGGGCAGCGTTGGGCAAGTCTGAGGAGGAGGGAGAGGCAGCGTTGGGCAAGTCTGAGGGGGAGGCAGCATTGGCTAAGGCTGGGTAGGGAGGAGGAGGCAGCACTGGTTAAGTCTGGGGGTGGGGGCAGCATTGGCTAAGTTTGGTGGGCAGAGGGCTATGGGGGCAATGTATTGGATACGTCTGGGGCAGATGGGCAAATAAAAGGAAATATAAAAAATGCAGTTCTTGTTTTTATCATTTTTATGAAATATGAAAAAGCAATTTACATGTAAATATATACAAGTTAAACTTTTTTTTCATAAAGGGTAGTCTTATATTCAGGCTTTTATTTTTTTTACTAAAGGAATATCCAAAGTTTGTGAGGGTCGTCTTATAATCAAGGTCGTCTTATATTCAAGCACAACGGTACATTATTCCAGGCCAGAACTAGAATCCTCTTCATTTAAGCTGTTTTGCGAACTTTGTAGTCTGTGGTACACTCCTCTTGGGCAGGGTTGGCAGACTTCGGCCCTCCAGCTGATTTTGAACTACGTCTCCCATATTCACGTCAATCTTCAGTTCTTAGAGGATTATCGGAAATGTAGTTCTTTTAATAGCTGGGGGGGGGGGGGGGGGGGGGGAGTCACAACTTTACCCCTCTGCTCTAAGAGCTAAGAAACCATAATTTCAGTGCCAGAAACTAGGCTACAGTTTCGCTACAGTTGACGTTTTAAAGGACAACTAAAGGTTTTTACCTAAAAGAATTAAGGGTTGACAAATGTTGTCCCCTTCACCAAAGTAAATCCAAAGTGTATCTTTAGACAGTGTCACTGTGTGCACAACCAATCAGAGCGGGGCTCGTCCCACTTGTCTGATCGGGGTCTGCACGAAGCGGGGGTCTCTTTCTGACCTAGCAGAAAGAGACCCTCATTTTCAAAGGAGATCAACGGAGGGGAGCGTAACTGATTCACTTTATGTATCTAAATCTTTCTATCACATCCCTTCTGTCTCATTATTATTTGCAATTAAGTGTATTGTCAACAGAGTAATTTACATAGAGTGGATGTCTTGGCTGGTAATTGGCAGATTAGAATGAAGATCGTTGAATGGGATTTAATGCTTTAGAGGAGTGGGAATAAACAGGCTACATGCTCACTTAATGGAATTATATTAGTGGAGTCATTTGAGTGTGATTTTGGGATTACTTGTTGATAATATAATGTACAGCTGTGCTTAATATGCCGCAACAACCGCCAAAGGGCAAGACCTCGCCACGCATAATAAGTAAGGTGAAATCTTTATCTTCGGACTCCAGCCATTCAATGTACATATTCTGACACCTCCAGCTAAAGAGAATACGCTGAAAATATAGTATTCTCTTGAGCACAGTCTAAATTATTGTAATTTTTTTTCTTTTTTACAGTAATGTACAGGTCAGCTTTTATTCCCAAAAAAAATCCACAGACTTTTTTTTAGATGTCTTTTTTAGATTTCAATGTTTAGATGTCTCTTTAACTGTTTGGCTGAAAGCTGATGTTGGTGAGGTGTGTGGATAAACTCATTCACTCAGATATTTATGGTGAAGCTTATGGTGTGTTGCTTCAAAATGATATCACCATAATCTAGGCCATTTCCAGTTGACCAGGATTTTAAATTGAATCTTGGCCTTGTCTCTTTAAACACTAATAAAAAGTAGAACTGTGGATCTTGTCAAATCCTTCATCAATGATTATCTTACATGTCACACAGTGTGGTCATCCTCAACTTTTAAAGAGGGACTAAACCTCAAGATCATTTTTTAATGCGACGGAAGGTCAATTATGCCTCATTTAAACACAAAGCCAACTGCAGGATGGGGGCAGACTATTTCCATCCCTGCTAGAGGTGGGTTTAGAATCTCACCAATCAGTGCTGCCTGAGAACCAGCTCCAGAACAACCCCCTAAATATTTTATACTCATTTCTGAACATTGCTTATTAGAAGCATCTTTCGAAAGCTGGTTTAATCAGATAGAAGGGGCATTCTGTCTGATTGAATGTTGTCCTGGAGGGTTTAGTCCTTCTGTAAAACATTGCTAGATACTAATCAACATAGGATACCTCTTAACACAAGCTGCCTCCGCAATTGCAAAGATGATTAGACAAGCCTAGGGGCTTGTCACAATCCACAGCAATCCAACCCCACATTTGGGAGGGAGGGTTAATAGGATGGGTTGATCCTGTTGCCTTAAGAGTTAGGCAGACCCGGGTCAACCAATTTTATTTCTTGGTATTTATTTATGGATACACTATGAAAAACGTCCGTGATCACATGCAATACATGTAAATAGATGGCAATTCACGGTTCCATGAACACCGCATTGTAAAATTCTTCCCTTGATCTGTCAAAGAGAGAGAGGAGAGAGATATACTGTGTCACTGGAGAAAAAAAACTAATTTTTTTTTTTATTTTTTTTTTTACATGGCAACCTTTCAGAACAGACCTGAAAACTAAACATTGTGTAACAAAGCATCTGCTCAAATTGGGTAGCGTACTGTTTTATTCTTTAGGGTGAGGAATAGAAAAAAATTGTGCCAACCCTACTCATCAATCTTAAAATCCCACAAGATTTTGCTTTGTGAAGAGAAAAGTGGCTTGTGTGTATTGGGCATATGGAGGGGTTGTTCTGGGTTTTTGGGGACCCTAAGAGGAAACTCAAATGGTAGGGCCTCTCCCATGTTAGGTATTTGCCCTCTCTCTGACCAGTTTGGCATTGTGAAGGCTTCCTAAGCAAATAGGGGCCATTTAATTTGCTTAAATGATAAACCACCCCCCTGAAACTTGTATGCTTTAAATAGGTTCATCCAGTTACAGTCACTCACTTCTCCCACAGTGAGTAACACTCCATTTTAAACTCAATAGAGGGGATGCAAATTAGCTACCACCTCATACATGCCAACTTTTGTTTGAGGCACCCGGAGGGCTTACAGGTGGAGTTATGCAATACCACACGGCGTCACAAGACATTGCAGGACCCTACAGCATTGAGCTCCAGGCTACCTGGTACAAATATCGGGTGTCTGGAGCTCAGTGCTCCTCGTTTGAACTTGAAACGTTCCACCTGTTTGCAATAAAACTTTATATTAACTGTACATAGGCAGTATTAATACCTGCACAGATACGAAGTTGACTTGACACGACCCAGAAAAACTGGACTGTCCCGGCAAATTCAAGACCATTGTCAACTATACCATTGAATTTTTTTTTTCTTTTTCTTCGTAAACCAAGGCTCTTCTGCAGTCCCAATAGGCTGTGTAACAGCATGCTGACAGTTTATGCAGGCAACAATAGTTTTACACTCTGCTTCATCCTCGCAATGGAGCCTACACAATCTAACACCTGCTTTTACATGAAAAAAAGTCGTTTTTATCTTTAAAGTGCCAAAAACAGAGAAAGCTTTAACCGTTTGTAAAGAAATTAAAGGAAGACCTTTAAATGACATATGCCAGTTTGCTGATATTAAATTATGCTGTCTCTAACCCCTTTGTGACGCTAGGACGTTCTATGCTGTCCTGATTTTAAGTCCTAAAAGACGCTAGGAAGGCATAGTACGTCATGTGTGAAACAGCTCATTGCGGCACCGCGATGAGATGTGCTCGGATCCCACTGCAGGTAGCGGGATTCCACCTGTCAGATGAGGCCATTTTGAGTGACCTCAGTCTGACAGGGAAAATGGCTACATTTCACTACAAATGGAAGTTCAGTCCGAGGTCTAGTGATTTTTTTGGCAGGGACCCAGAGGGTATATTAAGACTGGCTTCCATTTTTGTTTTATTTGTTTAATTGTCTGGAAAGTTTTATGTAGTGACTTTATTTTATGTCCTCCAAGATAATGATCAGCCCATAGAAAATGATTATGTATTCAATAATTCCAATGATTAAACATACTCCATATGTCACATCAAGCCTCGATGGGGCTCTTTTCCAGAATGTATTGCTCATCCCTTTTAATCATGGAAAATAATAATTTATGCTAAATTGAAAAAGTGAATTTACATATTTGCACATGAAGTTACTGCTATCTGTAGTAATTTAAACAAATAAATTAAAACCAATATGTATATTCTAACCATAATATGTTCATGTCATACAGCAAAATTACTATTCCGTTACTGTCAAATGTACTGCTAAGTTACAATTCGTATATGGTGGGTATTTATTTATTTATTTTGGCTTTTGCTAATTATAACTATATAATTAGGAGAAAGAAAATAGATATTCAAAGAAAAAACTTGATAAATAAATGCATACTAAAGCTGACACATATGCATTTATTTGTTCCAGTTTTTGTTTTTGCAATAAATGACTTGAAAAACTTCTGCAAACTTTTGCAAAACCTTTGCTGTGTCCCTAAAAAAATGGATGTCTCTGGCAGCTCCTTGGAGTCAGAGGGCTCCTGTAAATATGCTTGACCATGCCCACTGGATATGTGAGAGATGTCACCGATGACATCATAAAACTGTGCCACCCTCGCTACTAATTTAAAAGGGAAAAAAACAATATGGAGACCGTTTCCAACTAAATCAAACTGGTCACTTCACATGCTCACAAGTTTCTTGGTCTAGCACTGCCAGTTCAGTCAATCTGCTTTCATGCAATATAAATAGCCGCAGGGTAGAAGCCTTGAGCAGTAAAAACACAAAATAGCACCTGTATAAATACTTTACAACAAACAGGTTAAACACTACTAGATAATCAACCTTAAATTGATGCCTGGAGTTTCATAGCAAAAAATATAACAGGGTAACTGTATGTGGATGTGTGCGACCATATGTGACTGAATGTGTATATGCGACTTATTTTATTTGTATATAACAATCTATATGATATAAATAATATGTATTTTATGTGCATGTGACTATGTGTGCATATGTGAATCAGTGTGTATGTGATACTATATATAGTGTATAATATACACCTGTGACATACTGTATCCCTGAATGGCAGAAATAATTGTGTTAGACCTTCATTTATCTGACCCAAGATGTCAGCCCCCTGATAGAGTTGTACAGAGCAAAGAATGCTTAATAAGGTACATAATTGGTATTCTTTTATTAAAGCATTTCAATTAAAACTGCCCAAAATACAATGGCTGTGCCAAAGATAGTGTGGCGTTAAAATCAAAAGCAACACTCGATGTGACTCAATGTCCAAACTTTTTTTTAAGCAGAGCAAAATGAATTAAATTCATTCAAATCCAGTACAATATGTGCACAGAATTATCCAAGGAGAATGAAACGAGTAACTCAGCTCGCAAGAGGAACAGCATGATTGCTTTTTGTCAACTCAATGGCACATAATATCGAATGCTCATTGTCCTTAGATGCATTACATTTTCTTTTCTTTTTTCTTGTTCTGCATTTAATCTTCTGATTCACCCAGCATTTGTTTCAATGATTACCTGTGCCTGGCAAATGCTAATAAAGTATTTGATCTGTCTCCCTTTTTTTGGCTTATATTTTAAAAGGCAAATTACTATTTACTGCTCTAACCTTTTCTGGCCTTGAAAAAGATATCATATAATTACATTTTTTGGTATCATGTTTTTTTTGTACTTCTTGCACCCTGTTAAATTGATGTCCATTTTACCTTCACTTATTAAAGAACAAGTACGGGCATTTTAAATAGAAATGCTTTACGGCAGGGCTCGATAAACCCAGGTCGCCATGGCGACCAGGAAATCCGACCGTGTACTTTTAGTCCTGCATGGTGCTGTTGCACCGGCTGCACAGACTTCACTGCGATATAGTGCCCGAGGGCTAGAAGCAACGATGGTCTGTTTCTTTGTAAGAACCACAGACCCACCTGGAAATGGAAATGCCCCCCTTAATTGCCCCACCCATATTGATAGAGCCGTTAGAGCAGTTTTTTTTAAGATACAAAAAATAGTCACTTGTATGTCTCTGACTGTATGTGTGACTGACTGTGTGTGTGACTGACAGACTATGTGTGTCTGTATGTGTGACTGACTGACTGTGTGTGTATACACATGGAGGGGCGCCACATGGGAGGCCGGCACAGGGCGCCTGAACACTTAAGGCCGGCCCTGTGTGTATATAGGTGACTGGCCGTATGTGTGTGTGTGACTGACTGACTGTATGTGTATGTTACCGACTGTGTGTGTGTGTGTGTGTGGTGTGGGTGTTTGTGTGACTGACTGTGTGTGACTGACTGTATGTGTGATTAACTGTATGTGTGTGACTGACTGTGTGTGTGTATGTGTGACTGACTATATGTGTGTGTGTGTGTGGTGGTGTGTATGTGCCATTGTCTGGCTCCTAGAACTCAGTGAAGTTTGTCAAGCCTTGCTTTATTGAAAGAATACAATTTAAGTGCCTTACTGAACCGTCTTTGTTTGTATAGCTCTATGAGGGGGCTGACATCTTGGGTCAGATGGCCCAAGATTCTAAACAACAGGTCGGTTCTCTGATAGGGCTATATGGAGCAAAGTGGGATACTTTATTTGTATTGTTTTTCTATTTAAAATGTTTACACTTCATTTTTCAATGAAACATAACATCATTTTGTGCCAACAATTGTCCTCGGAATCTTTAGTCTATCATTTAACTTTCCTCTTAGACAATGGTGTCATACTGCGGCCCTCCGGCCATTTATGAATTACATCTCCTGCATTCCGCAACAATATGTAAGGTAACAGAGAATTATGGGAGATGTAGTCCTTCAGCAGCCGTAGGTTGAAAACTTTGATTTTTTAGGGGAAATAAGACATCATAGGCAGTTTTAATTGTGATTTAACACTTTCAGTGTCAGAAACCAGGTTATAGTTGTTGTTTTTTTTGGCTTTGCAATGTGAGGGTTATTTTATAAAATATTATGCTTCTGAAGGACAAAGGTAATTGGTCATGTTCAAATTGATTTTTGTTTTGATTTAATGACTCTTGTTCCATTTATTACCAGGTATTGTCATCGCCGTGGGCGGTATTGCGTTGCTATGCGTTCTCGGTGGCCTAGTTATCCTGGCTTTTGGCGTTTCCGGTGTCCTAACTATTGCCTATACCGCTGTCTCCAGTATTTTGAACTACATGCACACATCCAGGTAAGCAGTTTATATAGTAAGCTTTTTTCCAATATTGTGTTTTTTATACCATGATATTACAGTGGTGAGTGGGGCGAAGAAACCCAGGCAGAAGGACCCGGCTTCATCATAGAAGAGCCAGGCGGCAGCGGAGGATGTCTGCGCGGGGGACCTGCATCCCTCTGACCTCGATTTGCTCTGAAAAAAACCATGTCTTATATTCGAGCAAATACGGAACATAGAAGGCTATATTCTAAAAAGTTAATTTAAAAAATTGGTATTGATTCATCTTTTTAAAAGATATATTTTTTCATATACAAGTACATTAAGTACTCACCTGTTTGAGCAGCTGCAAATTTTTATTTTTTAATCTACATCAAATTATTAATACACTATATGGGCATAAGTATTTATAAACAGGGACTTTTATGACATCACATTTTAAACACATAGAAATGAATTGGTCCCCCTTTGCAGCTATAACAGCTTCCATCCTTCTGGGAAGGCTTTAAACCAGGGCTTGACAAAGACCAGGTCGCCATGGCGACTAGGAAATTGTACCTGGTGCTCGGCTAGGATCATCAGCACATGGCGCTCCTTGTCCTGAGATTAAATTATATATATATTTTTAAAAGAAGTATTTTTCCATCGCAGTGCGAGGGAAAACAGTGTTCGCTTCCTGCTCCGCCCCCCCCCCCGCATTGTATTGTCGGATCGGCGGGTGTCACGGGACATCCCACCGCTCAACAGTAGCGGGCAGACGATCTGTATGTGTGTATGTGACTGACTGTCTCTGTATGAATGTGACTGACTGACTGTCTCTGTATTAATGTGACTGACTGTCTTTGTATGAATGTGACTGACTGTCTCTGGATGAATGTCTCTGTATGAATGTGACTGACTCTCTCTGTATGAATGTGACTGACTGTCTCTGTATGAATATGACTGACTGTCTCTGTATGAATATGACTGACTGTCTCTGTATGATTGTGACTGACTGACTAACTGTCTCTGTATGATTGTGACTGACTTATTGTCTGTGTATGAATGTGATTGACTGACTGACTTTCTCTGTATGAATGTGACTGACTGAATGACTGTCTCTGTGTGTGTGTATGGTTGACTGAATTCTTGCAACCATACACACACACACAGAGACAGTCAGTCAGTCACATACATATAGAGACAGTCAGTCAGTTGTCTGGCTCCTAGCCTTTTTTTTTGCTGGCCCCTAAAACTAAATTAAATTTGTCAAGCCCTGCTTTACACAATATGTTGCTGTGTGCACTGGGGCACAGTCATGCTGGACTAGAAAAGGACCTTCCCCTCAAAGTTAGAAGCATAGAATTGTCCAAAATGTCTTAGTATGCTGAAGCATTAAGATTTCCCATCATTGGAAGGACAAGGCCTTACCCAACCCCTGAAAAATAGTCCTATACTATTATCAGGTAAGATTCTTCTGGCATCCGTCGAACACATACTAGCCCATTAGACTGCCAAACAGTGAAAATGATTAGTCACTCAACAGAACACGTTTCCAATGCTCCTGAATCCAGTGGCGGCATGATTTACACCACTTTATCCAACGCTATGCACTGTACATTGTCCCTGTACATGCAGCTGCTCAGCCATGTACATCCATTCCATGAACCTCCCACTGATATTAATGCCAGTGGAAGTTTGGAACTAGGTGTTTTCAGTTACAGAATCAGCTGAGCATTGATGACTGCGAATGTGCCTCAGCATTCAGTTAATCCACTCTGTGACTTTACGTGGTCTTACGCTTCGCGGCTGAGTTGTTGCTGTTCCCAAATACTTCCACTTCCAGTAATAACACTTACAATTGACCGTGGAATATCTAGACATTTCACGAACTGACGTATTACAAATGTGGCATTCTGTCCTAGTACCATGCTTGAATTCTTGAGCTCTTCAGAAAGACCTGTTTTTTCCACAAATGTTTGTAAATGCAGACTGTATGACTAGGTGCTTGATCTTATCCACCTGTGGCAAAGGGTCTGATTCACACCCGAATTCAAAAATTAGGAGGTGTGTCCCAATACCTTTGTCCATTTAGTGTATTTCAGGAGCCAAGCAGATAATATAAGAGAAACCAAAATATTTTTGGAGCCAGAGAAAAAGTAAAGAGACAGGAGTTTGGTTCCTTCGCTCCTGGACTTTGTGAAGCTCTGTTGTAACGATTTTTCTTTTAATTGATACGTTTAGTTTTATTTTAAAGACAAAATAGCAGAACAAGAAACAAGGTGTAATAACATTTAGGATAAGGCAGATAAAATAGACGTTTACATCAGGTCCCATGTGATTAAGCATTATAGTAATTGCCGTTGAAAGTGTTTGTAAAGGAATATGAACACAAGGTCAGAGGCATAGAGGGCTATATCATAATGTCCCAAATTCTGGATTATTTATATTTTTTTTATTTAGTATAAAAAAACAATCTTTTTTTTTTTTCTTTGGAGGATTAGTTGAGTGATAGGAAAATAACTGAAGCATGAGTAAATAAAAATTAGCATTTATTTCTATATAAATAAGAAAAACAAATTCCTTGACTGCCACAGAAAAGTGAATAGGTTTCAAGTGTATGAGAATAATACACATTTATAATCTTCAGTGTGATTTCCGTAAGATTAACAGGCTGATAATGGACCTCTCTTGTAGATGTTGGAGATGCCTACCTCATTTCTCATTCATTTCTCCAGTAATGTGTATCAGCCTCAGTCTCGAGATGTAAAGTGTCAGGTTTTATTTAGCTATATTTGTACTGTGTAAAGATTGGTATAAACAGATACAAACAATCAGAGGAACATTTCACG
Source organism: Pelodytes ibericus (assembly GCA_036172795.1). Lineage (NCBI taxonomy): Eukaryota > Metazoa > Chordata > Amphibia > Anura > Pelodytidae > Pelodytes > Pelodytes ibericus. Next base: position 35,190,500 of record CM069860.1, read on the forward strand.
GTTGAGTTTCTTCCATAGCTAGAAATTGAAATTCTTATGTAAACAGAAAATTTCAGTGAACATAAACTCGTTTAATATGATGATACCTGTAATGTGTTGATTGGGATAATAGGAGAGTTGGAGAATCTTTTCATCTCCGGTATTATGCCCTGAATTTTGCGATTTTCATGTCAGATAACCATACTTTTAAAAAGCACGCAGAAAGGATGCAGCACAAATATATATATCTATATATAAGTGTGTGTGTGTGTGTGTGTATACACCATGCACTGAAATGTTAGTCTCACCGCACATTTTTTGATAAATAAAACGTTGTATTTTTGTAATTCCTGTGAGTGCCTCTTTAATATTGGATGTTTATATCTGACAAGGTTATCAAATGCAGGCATACCATTTTGTGCATATATTGTTGAAGCAGAGGGCAGGACAGGTGGCTTTTTTCTATAAATATAACAGATTACAGACTGTAGGGCTACAGGACAGAGGTATAGGACTTAAGACAATACAGGAATACAGCCCTGACAGACAGGGTAGAGATATAGGGCATTGCTACAGAACTAAAGAAGATTTACACAGCCACAGACATAAATATAGGACTAGGCTAGGATTAAAAGATAGTAACTGATGAGGTGTTAGTTACCCCAAATGGCCATGAGATGATAAGCTTGCCACCCGCGACTGAACTAAACAGAAACAACGCAGAACATACCTGAGACTGCACAGAATGGTAGAAACAGGTGGGGGCACATTTATATAGAATCAGAGATATAAAGCAAAAGAAAAGCAGGAATGGTTTAGAGCAAAAAAACATAGCAAAACAAACATGAAGTGAAATCAAGCGTAAAGCATAATATTAAGGAGCTACGGCAAGTATAAGGGTTCACAGCATGCATATAAGGGGACATAGAAAGCAAGGGAGCAGACATAAACAGGATACCAAATAATCAGCCTAGATGAGCCTCACATAGCATGCTGAATGTTCAAGCCTAGATGACCCTCACACCTCATTTTTGTAATTCCTGTGAGTGCCCCTTTAATATTGGATGTTTATATCTGACAAGGTTATCAAATGCAGGCATACCATTTTGTGCATATATTGTTGAAGCAGAGGGCAGGACAGGTGGCTTTTTTCTATAAATATAACAGATTACAGACTGTAGGGCTACAGGACAGAGGTATAGGACTTAAGACAACACAGGAATACAGCCCTGACAGACAGGGTAGAGATATAGGGCATTGCTACAGAACTAAAGAAGATTTACACAGCCACAGACATAAATATAGGACTAGGCTAGGATTAAAAGATAGTAAATGATGAGGTGTTAGTTACCCCAAATGGCCATGAGATGATAAGCTTGCCACCCGCGACTGAACTAAACAGAAACAACGCAGAACATACCTGAGACTGCACAGAATGGTAGAAACAGGTGGGGGCACATTTATATAGAATCAGAGATATAAAGCAAAGGAAAAGCAGGAATGGTTTAGAGCAAAAAAACATAGCAAAACAAACATGAAGTGAAATCAAGCGTAAAGCATAATATTAAGGAGCTACGGCAAGTATAAGGGTTCACAGCATGCATATAAGGGGACATAGAAAGCAAGGGAGCAGACATAAACAGGATACCAAATAATCAGCCTAGATGAGCCTCACATAGCATGCTGAATGTTCAAGCCTAGATGACCCTCACACCTCATTTTTGTAATTCCTGTGAGTGCCTCTTTAATATTGGATGTTTATTTCTGACAAGGTTATCAAATGCAGGCATACCATTTTGTGCATATATTGTTGAAGCAGAGGGCAGGACAGGTGGCTTTTTTCTATAAATATAACAGATTACAGACTGTAGGGCTACAGGACAGAGGTATAGGACTTAAGACAACACAGGAATACAGCCCTGACAGACAGGGTAGAGATATAGGGCATTGCTACAGAACTAAAGAAGATTTACACAGCCACAGACATAAATATAGGACTAGGCTAGGATTAAAAGATAGTAAATGATGAGGTGTTAGTTACCCCAAATGGCCATGAGATGATAAGCTTGCCACACGCGACTGAACTAAACAGAAACAACGCAGAACATACCTGAGACTGCACAGAATGGTAGAAACAGGTGGGGGCACATTTATATAGAATCAGAGATATAAAGCATAGGAAAAGCAGGAATGGTTTAGAGCAAAAAAACATAGCAAAACAAACATGAAGTGAAATCAAGCGTAAAGCATAATATTAAGGAGCTACGGCAAGTATAAGGGTTCACAGCATGCATATAAGGGGACATAGAAAGCAAGGGAGCAGACATAAACAGGATACCAAATAATCAGCCTAGATGAGCCTCACATAGCATGCTGAATGTTCAAGCCTAGATGACCCTCACACCTCATTTTTGAAGTAACACCAAGTAATACCTTCCAAAGCTCCACAACTGACTTCAAAAATGGAGCATTAATATCAATAATTACTCTATTTATAATAATGATTGCTATTAAGCAACAGATGTCACTTGAGAGCTTAGTCTACGGTTTAGTGAATAGATCCCACTGTTTTGGTAACGAATATCACATTACTACAGATTACATACTAATCAACGGAATTGTAATATCCCTTCAATCCCTAATTGTTACTGTGTGCTTTTAATTCTAGCATTCTAGAGTCTTTAGGCCACATCTCTCACAGAATTACTTTGATGTGTTTCCAGCATAGTGGTTATGAGGGTTCGTATAACCATTGATTAACTTATGACAACTTGTTAGGGCCTATATCTAACATGATAATTGAAAGCACTGCAAAAAGGGAGCATGGCACCTTCTGATTATGTGCATTAATAGGAGGAAAATTACAGTAATTTTCCAAATTGTTTGGCCTGTGGCCCTGTATCGTGTTAACGATCAAGTGTGGCCAGAATTGCTCTTGCAACAAAGGAATTAAGATAAACATGTCATGTTCTGCTGCTAACTTTGTGCTTTCCTCACTTGTTATTTCAACAATGGAAATACCCACTGTGTATCATAACTGTTCATTACCATCAGCCATTGACCTCCTTGAACATCTTTCTCGCCGGGGAACTGGAAGAAGAGCAGGAATGGCTTGTCTAATATTACAAAACATTTTTATTTCGTCTATAGACTTTGTTTTGCTGAAAATGATAGTGAATGAGTCAGAAAAATAATTATAGAGAGAGCTATCTACACCATGCCTTCAGTACAAACTGGCAGATCGTTGGCAAGGGTGAAATGTTCTCTGTTTGTAAAGATTCTATTTTTAAATACATTTGAAACATGCAGAAGGCATACTGTACCAGCTACTCGACCAGTCCCAATTCAGATTTTTTTTTTTTTTTTAGACAAGGGAGTTGTATCTCTGTGGTGTTCCAAGAATCCCGAAAAATGTGTTAAAGTGATCCATGCTTAGTATGAACCCTGATGTGGGTGCCTAGCTTGCGGAGTATGGAATAACTGAAACATTCTCCTTGCTGAGTGTTGTCCTGGATTGAGACCAGTGTGAAAATGCTATTGAGAAAGTCTGCTCTTTAATGGCACAAGCAGTCCAGTGCTTTCAACTGGGTACCACCTCATAAGGCAGCTGTTTTTGGTCGACCCGCCCTTAACCCCTTAGTGACAAGACATTTTTACCTTGACTTTCCCTTGGTGACAATGGCTGTTTTGACATTTCTGGGGTGTTTGTGTTTAGCTGTAAATTTCTTCTTTCTTACATACTGTACCCACACAAATGATGTGTTGTTTTTATCGTCATAAGAAGGGCTTTACCATTATGTTCATCATATCTTATAATTTACTACAAAAAAATCATAAAATATGATGAAAAATGTAAAATATAATTTACACAAATACAATCATTAAAAAGATTCTGTCTAAATAGTTTCTAAATGCTGTCCCGAGTTCAGAAATATGCATGTTTCCATATTTTTTTTTTTGGAGTTATGGGGAAAAAAACAAAATAAGTGTTTTTTGTTTTTTTCCTATATTGATCTTTTGACCCCAACCCGAATCCTAAATTTAACCCTTACACTAAATTTAACCTCAACTCTAACCCTTATGCTATGCCTTAATATATTTTAATTTAATTTTAACCCCATCCCTTATGCTAAAAATTATTTAATTTTAACCCTATAGGATTATTTTCTTTCACTTCCGAAGCTCTAACCACAAGATGGCATAGCCATATCCGTCAATATGGCACCCGCGATCCCTCCGTGGGGCGATCGTGGGTGCCCCAGAGAGGAAATTTTGGTGCTGGCTATTGCCTCGACATCAAGGCAATAGACCAGCACTGTTAAAGCGGTTTTCGTGATCGTTGACCTGACACGTCCATTGTCGCGAAGAGGTTAAAGGACAACTGTAGCAAAAAATTAAGTTGTGTTTAATTAAAGGATTGCATCAAGTGTATGCATTTTATTTATAAATGCTTTAATGAAAGAACACAAATAAAGTACCTTATGGAGCCATCTTTACTCCATATACCTCTGCCTGGAGGCAGACACTTTGGTCAGATGGACCAAGGTGAGTGAATATCTGACCCAAGATTCTAAACAAGATGTCTGCCCTCTAAGAGAACTATATGGAGTAAAGAAGGTTAAAAAAGGAACTTTATTTGTATGCATTAAAGATTAATTTAATTTAATTTTCTGCTTCAGTTGTCCTTTAACAAACATTTTCATTTTTTTTTTTATCTTGATGCATGTGTAAATACAGTCATCATGACCAATACATTGTTATGGTTGCAAGCTATATACCAATACCATTTTTTTTTTTTTTATATCCTTATGTTAGTGACTTAATGCCAAAAATCTAGAAGATAGTGTCTACTCAATAAAGAGAGAATTGCAGGGAATTTAGATGGGAAATTCCTAAGTTGAGATTTAAATCTGATCTTAAAATATGCTATTTATACAGTTCATTTTTATTATCACTTACATATATTTTATTTAATAATGCTTGTCCGTGAGGGTAAGTTTGAAATTCCCGCACCATGTATAGGTACAAAGAAAATAATTGTTTGTGTGAAATACTCTGTGGACTATTTTGGCCTTGTGGATATTGATATTTATTTTGTATCCTATTGTCTCTTCAGTTGGTTTCTTTGCTTGTTCTCTAAATAAGTGGTACACTTAGGCATATTTAATGGCACCTGTAAGTGGCATATTTAATGGCACCTGTAAGTGGCATATTTAATGGGCTCCTGTATATGGCATATTTAATGGCACCTGTAAGTGGCATATTTTAATGGGCCGTCTACCTGACATTACTAAGGATTCTTGGCATGGTACGAGAAGAGATCCAGGGGGGTGAACCATGAGTTACTGCCACCAATCCTAGTGATGCCTCTGACTTCATTTATAACATGTAAATTGAGACGTAGTGTGATATTGGCAAGTTATAAGTGCACATAGCCTGATTCTATACACTACATAGCTCCACGGTATGATAAGATTTCTGTACACTGGGAAGATAAGGCTTTCCCAACTATAAGTGTGCTAAATCCTCACGGCCCTATTTTTTTTTACTCTGCAGGGAATCATTCTTACAGTACAATCAAATATTATCCTTCACCAAGTAATCTTGTTTTGATCTTTTATCTTTTTTTATTTTAGTGATTATGGAAAAGCTTACTGCATTTTTGCTCTAAGCTGTCGTCTTTTTACTGATATTCAGCATAGATATTTTCAAGAGAATCTACAGTATCATGAATAAATCTTTTGTATGTACTGTGTGTTACTTCACTGTAAGCTCGTGTTGTGATCAGACAGGTAATTTCATCCAAAAGGTTCCCCAGCGTCTGTTTTTTTTTTTTTCTCCTATTAATGACACTTTATCTGTGTGTGCAGGTGCCAATCATGCCTAGCGAAGATGAGAATACATCCGGTGTATTTGGCATTACAGATTCGTCAGAAGTTATATTTAGCACAAGGCAGACAAAGCAAGTGCCCAGGTGCGAACTGACTATCGGGGGATTAAGAACACAATGTTTTTTTCTCCAACATACATATTAGTGGCCCAATATGTCTAAAGATCCTGCCTGTGCCCACGTTGCAAAAGAGCCAGTCTTCTATGCCCACTTCCTGTTCCAGACCTACTGGTAGCCATATCGCTATGGACTTCATCTCAGAATTATCACCCTATGATGGTAAAATTGTGTTCTTGGTAATAGTTAAACTCTTTTCCAAAATGGCACACTTGTACCATTACCCAAATTACCCTCTGTTAAGGATCTTTCTACTGTGTTTTTGAAAGAGATCATCCATCTACATGGGCCACCCCAGCATATCATTTCGGTATGTCTCTTGTTATTGGAAAAACCTTTGCAGAAAAATCGATATACTTATATCTACAGGACATACGTACAATATTTACATAAAAAGAGAAAATGCATACATATGTGAATATGTATAAACATACTAAAAAGGGACTCTTCACCCCCAAGTGTTAAAGTCACATGTACCGGAGTCGAAAGGACCGGCTCTGGTATGGGTTGCAGACTGGGATATCAATCCCTACCGCTCTCAGCAACACAGGATACAGCAGCAAATGGAATAACCAGAAGGAAGGAAAACAGAGATGGAAAAAAGTATAGTTCAGTATTTTGATAATAAAAATGTATTGGCCCCCATCATGCAAGGCTTACTTGAATAAAAGAATAGTGTGCATATATAAACGGTTAAAACAACTTGCACAGAAGACAGTATTCGGTATTGCAACTTCTCCAAGTGGTCCGAACTCTATCCGTGTTCGTTACTTGACAAACAAGGTGCACTAAAGAAGAAAATCCCCTCCTAGCGTCCATCACACAAACACGTTTTGGCAAATGTTTCCCCTGCCTCTGATAGTGATTCCTTGCATTGTTCCTGGCTTTTGAAGTTGTTCTTGAATTTCCCTGTGTATTGACTCCTGACTTGCCCTTGACTACTACTCCTGGTTCGTGATTTTTTTTTTTTACCTCGGCTTGCTTGAATTGTCTGTTTCTGTTCTCCCCGTCTTTTGACCTTGGCTTTCCAGACAACTGATTTCTCTGCCTTGTCCTTTTGACTTTGTTGTTATCAAATGCCTGTTCGCAGCTTACCAACTACAGCGGTTCTAGTTTACAGTATTTACTGTGCCTCTGTACACGGTGTAGATCACCATTTTTGTCTCTCGCTTGCATTACAGAGGAGACCTCTCTATTATCAGACTGGCACTACACTTATGGGCAGTCCAGATCCGCATTTCTTCTTGTCTTGCACCATTTAAGAGGAGACCTCTTGATTAGCATATCAAACTTGTCCATCCATTAAACAGCCATCAAGTATTTTTTATGGAGCAAGTTGCATGGTAGATCAAGAGATACTGTAGTTAGGAGTTTGTTTGAGTGTATTGTGGTTCATGTGGTGTACTACACAAGTGATCCCTACAATCCATATGTTTGCGGTATGCGCCAGCTGCTTATACATTTTCATGGGTGGATCTTTCAGGATGATAGTGGATGAATGAACTGCCTTTGCTGGCAAAACATAAACTTGAAAAACCTTCACTGTTGGGTCATGTAAGGTTTGCAAAATGAATTTGGGGAACAGTGTTCTAGATATTACCGTATGTCAAATACTCTCTGGCAGGTAAAAGGGTTAAACTCTGTGCTTATGATCGTAGATTGTTGACTTTGTTCTGAAACAATAAAACTCTTTTGTTTTAATTACTAGGATGTCAATGAAAACTTTAGAACGATCAGAGACCTACTTGGAACCGGGGGATGTTTCTTCATCCACGAAACCTGCCGATAACCATTCCCATGAGGATTAAGCAACATGGATTGTACACAGATTCCACCAGTGCTTTTTGTGTGTGTGTTTTTGTGTGACATTGAAAGACTGTTACACAAAAGGTAGTATTTTTTTCTTGCTATTATATAAGGTATGTCTTCTATGGACATGTGTACTTCTAAAGGAAGCTTTGACACATATGCACTATCATTCTGCTTTATTTATATTTATTTCGTTCTCTATCAAACTGGCTTTCTTTGAGTGGCGGGGGCTTTGTTTTAATGATTTTTTTTGAAGCCATGGTTTATGAGCACCACTTTCATTAGAGATTTAAAACCCTTGAGACTCAAGGGTCTACTCAATAAAGAGAGAATTGCAGGGAATGTCAAACGTAAGTCCGAAAATTTTATAATGCAGCTTAATTCCCTGCAATTTCAACTTCATTGACCATCCTTGTACATTTTGGCACAAAGGAATTTAATAATTTTTTACACATATATGTTTTAAAAGAATAATTATGGTATAAAAAAAAAAGCCAAATTCATTAGTAAGTTATGAGAAAAGATGAGAAAGTTGTTACATATAAAACAAACACTAAAGAAGTTCTGGTCCTCAAGGTTAAGAAGTAATAAATCCATCTTGTTGCTGAGGGTAGATTTACACCATGTTTGTTTACTTTGAAACTGTGTATATTTGTTTACGTACTAAAATTTAGGATCATTTTTTTTCAGTGGCACTTTTAAAGAATATTCACATTTATTTGTAAATTTAAAAAGGTGAAAAGAAATGGTAATCACTTGCTTCCTTCACCTCGGGCTTAAGGATTATACTTTTCCCTCACAGTGTCTTAGATGCCATAGCCTTTCAGTCACTAGAACACCAAGAAGGTGGATTCTGAGAATATACCATCTGTTTTATATCACCAGTAAAAAATCCCGCTTAATCAGCCTGGTTCCTGTTTTAGTATGGCCGCATTTCCCCACCCACATCCATGCTGAAGTCCAAGGCCGGAGAGCCATGTCTGAAAAATGTAACAAATCAGCTTATGAATGTATTTTCTGATGTGAGAGGTTTTTTTTTTTTTTTGATCTCTTGATTGTAATATTGTATTGCCAAAGGTCACTCTGATGGGTTTATTTAGTAAAATTTGACTTTGGACATCTAGTGTGACTTAGAAAAAAAACAAACCAGGTTCGAATCTTCCCCATTGAAAGTAATGGGAGACAAAGTGATTTAAGCTAGTTTTGAGACTAAGTCAAACTCAGGTGTCGAATTTGACTTGGTCTCAAAAGCAGCTTAGATCATTTCACTTCCCATTACTTTCAGTGGAGAAGATTCAAACCTGGGTTTTTTTTCTATGTCAAACTCGGGGTGCCGAATTCTCAAAATGAAACCTCCAAAGTAGAATTTTATTGAATAGAGCCATGAGTCTCCAATGAGCTGTATCATGATGGTTCATAGGGGCTTATTTATAAAACACAACTTCGAAAAATGTGGTCCAAACAGCAGGACTTTTCCTCCAGTTTTAGAACTGGACTACTTGTCCGATTTGCTGCACACTACATGTTTCCAGCATTATATATATGTGATCACAGTGACACAATTACAAGCCACTTGGGAGCGTGAGCAGTAAGCTGGCTTGGTGGCTGCAACTAGGACAAGTATAACAGCGAAAATGGTTTAATAAAAAGTTATTTTTACTGTATAAAAGGAGGAATGTTATCAAAATATTTATAACGCACTTTATAATCTTAAAATAAACATTGTTGTCAAAGGATTTGTCACAGGTGTTTTTTTTTTCATCTTTTTATAGAAATCAAGACTTGTTAGAACTAGTTTGATTGACTATTTTTATTTTTCAGAGGTGGACCCCTCTAGGTGACATCTGGTCCAGGTTCATCCACAACACCCCACATATTATACTCCTTACATGCAAACCTCAGCCACTTTCTAGCTTTATAAAGAAATATTCTGCCTTCTTAAATCCCTTTGTTCAGTCATCACTGGTTTTTCTCCTGTAGCATATAGCTGTTAGATTTGCAAAACAACTGTCAAGGACCATGCCTAGTGACTCTTGTGACTTGTTTCTTTACTTAATTTATTTAACCACTCAAGGCCTTACCATCCATATTCCACCTCTTCTATTTTTCCTGTCCATTTTTTTTTAAATCTAAAATGATGAAAAGAACTAAACTGTTTATAACTGTGACCTTTCTCCAGTGTGCAATTTGTACATCACCAAATGTTACTGTCAAACATCCCATGTTAACCTGATATTTCTTATTGGGTTTGTGGGAATTTACTTTTATTAATACCAACCAGAATTACTGATGTGATTTAATATCATGAAGGAAAAGTGTATTTACTAGAAGGATTAATAACAAGTTAGTGTAGCTTAAAATTAAGCTTCTTCATGATACTTACGTCTCTCTTCCAGCCAACCACTTACATCTTACACACATATACGTATACATTGCAACTATACTTTATGGGTGCTAAATAAAGCAGATGTATATGCAAGTGTACAGGAGCAATTGCTGTAAACCTATGAATACCAGTGATTACACATGTTTTGAATGTATTCCAACACTTCTTGGATCTGAATTTCACTTGCGCCAATCATGGGTTGGCAAAGATTTTCAGCACAATTTTAGGCAAATTTCTGTGCCTCTATTTAATACTTGAGTTGGGTCGGAACAATTTGGAAGTTTCAAACTAGCGTCGATAGCGCAAACGCGCAAACTCCATACTTTTGTCTGGAGGTCTGCGCACTATTTTTTATGTATGTAAAGTGGAACTGTATAATGGTTATACAATAAAAACAAACCTCCTCTCCCTATCTATAGCTTTAGAGTGAACTATAGGTAGGTTGCCCAGTGGTCACCATTTTCACAGGCACTCCTGGGATAACAACATTTGTCCCAGAATAAAATATATCAAAATGAACATATACAGCAAATGTTTAGCATATAACAAAATGTCAGTGTTTTGTATTTACGCAAGACAATTTTTCCTTTAGACACTTCATACAGAAGTGTGTAGATAACGAGTACAGGTGAACAATCAGAATTAATCTAACATTTGTACTTGCTAAATGTGTAGATGAAATATCCTTATCTAAAGCTAAAAGTAGCGCTCCATAAAGTAACTTTGATGTATCTGCTAGTGTTTCATTTGTCCATTGTACAAGTGTACAATGGAGGAAATGCATTGTCTCAACGGCTTTTTCTCTACCATGCAATAAACATTCATTGAAAATCTAAAGAACACGTTCCTCGCGGTTCAGTGGATGCATTTGGGACAAATTACACCAGTGTATTTCTGTACACTCTGGTTTCACAACAGATAGTAAGTGCCATGCTCGTTGCCACATTTCAGTAGTAAGTGCCATGCACCTTGCCACATCTCCGTAGTAAGTGCCATTATCCTTGCCACATGCCATGCTCCTTGCCACATCTCAGTAGTAAGTGCCATGCACCTTGCCACATATCAGTAGTAAGTGCCATGCTCCTTGTCACATCTCAGTAGTAAGTGCCATGCTCCTTGCCACATCACAGTAGTAAGTGCCATGCTCCTTGCCACATCTCAGTAGTAAGTGCCATGCTCCTTGTCACATCTCAGTAGTAAGTGCCATGCTCCTTGCCACATCTCAGTAGTAAGTGCCATGCTCCTTGCCACATCTCAGTAGTAAGTGCCATGCTCCTTGCCACATTTCAGTAGAGCCTCTATCGTTTAAAAAAAAAAAAAACTGGAATTCAGTTTATTATTTATTCTTGAAAAAAAAAAGTTTTAGTACGCTGCCCCAGTGTTTGAACAATCCCTGATTTCCTGTTTTCTAATTAATGTGTTTGTCATATGTAAAAATTAATAAAAGGCCTGTTGGGTAAGTCTTTCTTTGGAGCTCCAGGGATTGGTATGTTATTGCAATAAGATTCTATCTGGAATATTGATTCGATGTAGCTCTTTCATTGTGTCTATGTTATTAAAAGATGCTTTTGTTTATAGAGATAAGCATTAGGGAGGCAATCTAATGCCAGTTACAGCTACTCCAAAAATAGATGTTATTATAGAAGAAATGATGCATCAGATTATCCAATTACATTAAACGAAGTATCATGTAAATAGAATGGGACAATTCCGTGCAGTCATTTTCCCAAGGCCAGTTTACATAGAAACATAGAATGTGTCGTAAGATAAGAACCATTCAATACATCTAGTCTGCACAATGTTCTAAATACTTTTATTAGTCCCCGGTTCCCTGACTTATGTCTTGAATAGCCTTATGCATATCCCATGCAACTCCTTCATTGTGTTTACCTATACCACTTCCGCTGGAAGGCTATTCCATGCACCCACTACCTTCTCCGTAAAGTAATACTTCCTGATATTACTTTTAAATCTTTGTCCCTCTAATTTAATACCATGTCCTCTCTTGGTGGAAATGTAACCCTATAAACTTGTACTGGAAAATGGTCAGTACTAAAGTAAATAAGATATGTGATGTTAGGTTGGAGATGTTCACTGAAAATATCCTGCTACATTTAGATTTTCTTGCTTGGATTCCAGTTCAATGACGTGGGAATGCGGACCTATAAATGGGAGGCCTGGAGAAGGAAGCTACAAGGAGATAGCTCCATAGATTAGTGACTTTTTTTCAGAAAGTTATTAATATGATATCACGGGCCCTCCCCCCTTCTCTGTGTCCTAGTAGTTTTGTCTTGTTTTTGTATATTGTCTAATGTTCGACTGCTCTTAGTTGCTTTAGACACAGGATAGTGACATACAAAATTGACATTAGTTGCAGGTTTTACCCCGTGTCATGTACAATTCAGCTTGTTCATCAGATATTAGCAACATTTTCTGTTATGTAATGTCTACATACCTCCATCCAGCTGCTTTGTCCTCGGATGGGTATGATGTTTTTTGTTTTATGTTCAAATGTCTGTGTATATTCGTTTGGAATATAAAAATAAAGCAGAAATATAAAAAAAATACTATGTCCTCTTGTTGGGGTAGTTTTTCTTTTTTTAAATATACTCTCCTGCTTAACTATGTTGATTCCCCTTATGTATTTAAATGTTTCTATCATATCCCCCCTCAACATCTTGCCTCCAAGCTATACATGTTAAGATCCTTTAACCTTTCCTGGTAAGTTTTATCCTGCAACCCATGAACCAGTTTAGTAGCCCTGAATTCTACGGTCTCCAGTACTGCGTACAATACTCCTTAGTGAGGTCTCACCAGTGCCCTATACAACAAGTATTTTCTGGAGGCCAGTTTAGGGTGGACGGAATGGGACGATTCTGTGCGGTTATTTTTTTCAAGGCCGATTTAGGATGGACGAAATGGGATGATTCCGCGTGGCCATTACATCACCGCCAACGTAGGTTTTTTTTGTAGTAGCCAAGCATTGTGATTTTTTTATTAGGACTGTTAAGTATACACCACTGAAACGGCCATGGTGAGACGTCATAGATCTGCTTGGAAATGCATGCAAATTTACAAAAAGAGGAAGATCTCATCAGGCACTTTGCAGCCTTGAATTCTTGCAATTATTTACTGAATATGTGTACAAGAATGAATCCATTAATCCCTTTCAATAATTATTTTTTTTTTTTAACTTGAACAGGGCCTCCACTGGACATCTAGACTATCTAGTGTCCACCAGACTTCTAGTGTACCCTGATGTACATGACATCAGAAGAACAATGAATTTGCGAGCCTCGTTCAACTGAAGACATACACACTAGCCTGCTCTGCGAGCTGGTACCCACTCTATAGCATATTACTTTCAATTGTTTGTCTTATTCCAGAGGACACCATTCCATGCACACATCAAACTAGTCCCACCCATAGGTGCAATCTGGACAGAAAATGCCTCTTAAGGAAGAAAAAAAATGAAGTTATGGTTTATTGAAAGATTGCACGAAACATAGGAATTTTACTTATAAATGCTTTAATGAAAGACACATGAATATATATTGCTTTATTGGGGAAGACATATTATTTCGAATCTTGGGTCGGATCTCTTTCATCTAAATCAATATGACGATAGATCTGAACCAAGATTCTGAAGAACATGTCTGCCCCCTGGTTGAACTAAACAAAGCAAAGTGAGCTCACTAAGGTATCTTTTATATTTTCTTTTATTTAAGCATTTACAGTTAAAGCGTCTGCACTTATTTTAATTAAACATAACTTTTTCGCTGACGGTTGTTCTTTAAGCATTTATCTCTTAGACTATTGGCCTTTATCATTTGGGTACGGTTAAAATTGTGGTATGGCCTTTTAAGAAAATGACAAATGTAGACCTTTATATGGCATGTAACCTTAATCCCTGTGTCCCATTTTATGATATAAATGTTCAAAGTCTTCAAAATCTTTCACTCTGTTGTGTAAAAATATATATACGTCTGAATTATTGGCGAGTTTAAAAGCATGAAGAGCCCTAATTTAGTTTCCCTATGATGATAAATATATTAAAAAGTGAACACAAAAATAGAGTGAGTTACTTTGAAATTGAGGGTACGGAGCTGCATCATGATGTGTTTTGCCTGAAGCTGTAGTTTTAAACGCTTTGAAACTTGTTTTAAAAAAAAAAAATATTGGACAGCAAAAGAGAATTTGAGCACATCTGAGAAAACTATCATCTCTTTGGAACAAAAGAAAGTTTTGATATAACTGTATGAGTTCATCAAATTAGATTTTTGTACAAGACACGTTTTAAAGGTGGGCTAAAACCCTCTTCAACTACTTTTCATCAGACAGAAGCCAGGGGCTTTTGAAGGATGCTCTTTGGGAGCATCATTTCTTTTGGAAGTATATAAGAGATGTTAGCATGTCCATGTCACAGAACTACAGCTAGTCTTGCCACCCAGCCAGAGTTCTACTGGAAGGTAGGGGAAAACATGGCTCAACTCCAATGTTAATTCCATGGAGGCAGGAGCACGGGCAGTATTTTTTTTTGAAGAAAAAAGTTTGTAATCCTTTCAATAGCTCACTGACCGGGCAGCAGTGATTGGTGTTCAGAGGTGAGGAGGACTGCCCCACTATTGGCTGTATGCTGCATGACTGACATGCTCACACACCAATGATGCAGGGAGAGATGCTCTCTCACCTGCCACCTGAGCGCTGTTGAAAAGATTAGGTGCAAATATTTTGGGTGATTTTGCAAAAATTATATAGTATTCAAAAGGCAGTTTTAATCTAGCAGGAGTGGCCTCCTGCCTAGGTGAAACTGATTTTTGGGTCTAGCCCTTTAACCTTAAGTCATATGTGCTTTCCAACTATGTTTTTCCAACTTAATATTCTTTAACCTTAAGTCATATGTCCTTTCCAATCAGTTTTACCTAGGCAGGAATGGCCTCCTGCCTAGGTAAAACTGATTTGTGGGTCTAGCTCTTTAACCTTAAGACATATGTGCTTTCCAACTATGTTTTGTTATGACAATGTAAATATTATCCACTAGAAAACAAAATTGTTCAACCATTTGCTGAATTCTATTAATTATAACACAGTATTATTGGTTACCTCCTCAAAGTCTCCAGTAAATGACTGGGGGTAAGATGTCATACTGAAAGAATGTCAGAGCTACCCAGGTGAGTGAAAGTCGGCTCCACCTTGCTCACAATCTCGGTGTGTCCGCAGGTGCTTTTCAGGCCCCAGGTAATCACAAGCCAGAAGAATTTGAAACGGCACTCAAGGATAAATCTAAACAATTAATTTTAGTGGAAATCATCGATGCAAATACAGCAGCAGTACCCGAGGGTGAAAAACAGGCATAATCAAACAGGGGCCTGACGCGTTTCACACATGAAGCGCTTACTCATAAGTTCTAAAATTGTATACTGCACCAAATATAATAATACAAATATTTACTTGAACAATTCTTTAACCCCCCCACCGAGTAGCCATAATGTTGATTATCAAACAAATAAACTAATTGGCAAAGTGTTGAATTGTTCCCTTGTTTTCAGATAGGTATTGGAACAGATGCTAAGCATTTTTACAAAACAATTCTCTGAATAAATTCAAATACTGACAACATTTTCGTTTTTTGGTCTTAATGAAAATGACATTAATTGGCAATAAACCAGTTTTTCCCCAGTTCTTGTTACTCATTGCAATTTCCCTGATGCACTTCTATGTCATTTGGAAATAAGTGATTGGAATTTGGGGTTTCATACTGCATTAATTTGCTTCTATTGTTTACCTGGTTTATTGTTTTCAATTTATCCTTTAAGTATCCTTAAGCAAATCATGGGGCTTGCACATACTGCGCTACTTTATTCTAAAAGTCTGAACTTTAAGTATATATGTAGATAAAAGGGAACAGATACCCTGTGGGGGGGTGGTAATCGATGGTAATAAATTCCAATAAAAAATTGTGTAGTGAAATTAGCTTCAGATATGTGCACCCATTTAAAAAAGCCACTAAAAATTAACTTGGCATACATAAAATATGTGGAAGACATGTTTAACTTCAGGTTCATTTAGTAAACATATGTGCTGGAAAAAACCTCAACATGTAGATTAAAAGATACAACCAGAAGTTGTCTCCAGCTTACACCAAGATGGCCGCCAGACATCAACATTCTATAATAATGTCAACATTCCATTATACCGATCCAGCAGCTGACACAACAAGCATTGTGGGGTGTAACATTTTTAGGGGGATACATGCATATTATTCCAATAATATACCATATAATATGCATGTAATATGCAAGGGACCTTTTAATCTAAAAGAGGCACTATGATGCTGTGTACTAAAAATCGCAAGGTGAACATTATGCCACAAGGTGTAACTTTTCTGGCACTAAATGTAATTAATCTAATGTTCATTTCAAATATACCAGTTCTGATATTTTCTGTGCTTACTTTAAGGCATCACTCCAGGCAGAACAGAAAACAAAAAGGACAAATAAATGTAAATTAAAGCTGTCAATTTAAAAAACAATTATGCATGTATTTGCTTCACTTTATTTTTTTGCAATAATTGACTTCCGTGTAAGAGAACCATAGCCATGCAGGGTGACAGGCTAATCCATGATAACTTTAAATATATTACCAAAGATTTCCTGTGTGGTAAATCTGCATACTGTACTGGTTAAACACTACCAGATGCACCAAATCCATAGCATCTTTTGACGTTAGAACCTGAGTGTCCAATTGCAGCCCTCCAGCTGCTACTGAACTTCAAACCCCATAATTCCCCACCTGCTTTCTGCTATGGCAGGGAATTATGGTGGCTGTAGTCCAGAAACAGCTGGAGGGCCATAGTTGGATGCCTAGGCTCTAGAACAATGTAGTAGTTTCAAGCCATATGCTTTTGCCCATTATGCCACTCTATGTCCATTAATATGCCACAGCCAGTATGCCCATTAATATGCCACTCTATGTCCAGTAATATGCCACAGTCAGTATATGTCCATTAATATGCCATGCTTTGCCCAATAATATGCCACAGCCAGTATGTCCAATATGCCACAGTCAGTATGTCCATTAATATGCCACTATATGCCCACTATTTGCCACAGCCAATATGCCCAATAATATACCACTCTCAGTAGGACCATTAAAATGCCACTCTTTGCCTATTAATATGCCAAGCCAGTAGGCCCAATAATAAGCCACAGCAAGTATGCACATTAATATGCCACTATGTCCAATAAAATTCCACAGCCAGTACACCCAATAATATTCCACTGTTAATATGCCCAATAATATGCCACTAGTATGGCCATCTTATCTTGTGCCATGGGGTTGTATCTGGTGTTGTGGGGATATATCTGGTGATGTTGGCGCCATCCAGCGCCAAGGCAAGGTCTGTGGGGTAGGTTTATAGATGATGCTGTGACAAATACTGTGGGCGCAATCTGGTGCTGAGGGTGCAGTCTGGTTTATTTATTTTAATATATTTAAGTTAATACATTTTCAAAATAAATGCATTTGTTGTATATTTTAATTGTCATTCGTTTGTGCACTGTAACACTAAATGCAGATGCTTCATGTTTGTTTGTTTTTATTCAGTTATAGTCCCTTGATCATGTGTATGAATAATGTGGTGCATTCAGTAGTGTTAACATAAAAAACTTTAGATTAGACAATGGCAGCATGATCCTTCGATTAATCTTTTGCACCAGCTTTCTCAACCCTTTGCATGTCTGCACATTATGTGATAATGACTATGCCCCTGCCACTTGAAAATAAGGGTTGGAAACTGGATGATGTTAAAATTATGCCCCAACCCTAAAATATTTCTGTGGACAACCATGCCTGGGGGCCAGATAAAAACAGCCCGCGGGCCGGATCTAATAGATGAGGCTGGAGGAGAATATTTTTTTCACGGCTGCATTAACACAAGAATGAGAGATTGACTTGTAATGATCAGGAAGCTATGCTATTTTATTTTATCTATATTACAAGCATTCATGTTTAACTTTATTTACTCTGCTGTTATTATTGTGGATTATTATTTTTTTTATACTGTCTATATTCAATAACATATTTTAAAGACAAAAAGTTATTGCTTCCAAATCCCTATTTTTTATGGTATTCTCAATTATTTATGAAATATAAATAGAGAAACCTGTTCGTTCAACATCCAGCATTGTTGCTAAGATACTTGTAAGGTCATCCCTAAATTCGAAGCACTTAAGACACTATAGAGGTCACATCACTTTCTGGGACTATATGAGTAGCACACGTTCCATGAACCTTCTATATCTCCCTTCATTATCAGGATAGAGTAGCATGTCATTTATAAGTAGAGTACTCAGTGAACATTATACAAATTTAGTTCAGCATGATAATGTATATCTGGCCCTGCACATAAGCAAGGGGAATGCATTGAACTAGGAATAGATTTTATGAAATCCTGTAAATAGAACTCATCAAAGAAAAACTTGTGAAAGATCTTCCAGAGACTGTAAGGGATCTCATACAAATACATTGCATGCACTATAGATTGACATTACTGTATTTTATTTCAACCAAGAACTCACTTTAAAACTATCCTCTATTATTCTCAGGATTTTCATGGTAAAAATGGGTCCTAAACTGTTATTATTCAGTATATTCAGTTTTGGGGAAATCAATATGGGACAAAAGCCCCTGAAATTGGCCCGAAATCAGGCATTTCAAATTAAATATTAAAAAGCAATTTACATGTGAATATATACAAGTTAAACTTTTTTCTTCTAGGGTAGTCTTATATTCAGGCTTTTTGTTTTTTCCTAAAGGAATATCAAAAGTTTGGGGGGTCATCTTATAATCAGGGTCGTCTTATATTTGAGCAAATACGATTTTCTACATTCTCAGTATAAAAGAGTTTAGGGGACCGAGTATCTTCAATAACATTTAAAATTAAACTCATCTCATTAATTAAGAGCTTTGCCCAAATGAGTGGTTCTGAGTTTACAACCTACATTCAGGGTGACCCCCTAGGTTAGAGAGCATTACTATCATAGCGGAATGCTGAAATCTATTCATTACACTGGGCTGAGGCTGGGCAAAACCATTTAAACCCTTAATATGGTTTATAGACTTCTTCTAAAGGGACTGTAACGGGATGTCTCTTGCCAGTTGTAGGTTCCACAAGATTCTTCCTCAGGTCCCAGTCAGCACAAAGTCTCTCAAACAGGCTATAATCACTCTCAGTATTCTCCCTACATAGACCGGTTTTGTTAGGTTAAATGAGCACCTGGGTCCCCGGAATTTTGCATAGTCTGCCTAGATCCAGACAGGGTAGCCAAAGGACTCTTGCTTCTTTCCATGGAGCATGACCGAAAAACTTTGGAGAAGGTGCTATTGAATCTCTCCCCAACGGCAGATACCTGTTTCGCGTGAGACAGAGGTTGGGCGGCTAAGTAAACAGAGTGTGGGGACTGTAAGGAGAAAGCTGAACAGACTAATGTTTGAGTAACACCGTCTGGGGGCTTGACCCAAGAATTGGAGCTGGAGAAGGAATACCTATAGCTTCTCAACCAGATACAGCCCCCTGCTTACGAGCCTGTGAGTATCATTGATTCCCACCTCCCAGAAAATGCCTTTAGACAGAGCAGAATCTCACAAGTCACTACCTGTCTCTGTCGAGGACCCCAGAACTGTGCCACTCTCCTCTCCAATTTTCCCCCAGCTGACATCGGGGCATAGTGCCGCTGGCCTCTGCCCACCTCTTCTCTTGTTCCAAATGTTTGATGGGAACAGTGTGCCCTCCTTTCCCCAGCCCACACCTCCCAGCAGAGACTGCTGCTGGCATACCTTTACCTATGTCCCCATCGCCCATGGATTAAAAGGAGAGCACAACTGACCTCTACTCACTGTAGGCAATATCAGCTGGTTATAAATGTCGTAATAAATGTGAAAGACGGCTGGATACTCTGGAAGTAATGTCCTGAAGATAATGGGTGAAGATCTCACCTCTCGGTCCTCCTACCATCAGAAATCAGCAAAAGAAGGAAAAACAAGGGGGGGAAAATCCAACTGGGTAGAGGTAAGTATAAATCAGTGCTGAACATACAGTGGAACACCAGGTGGGTCTGAAAAAAACACATACACGTTTCGCGCCTGTGTGCTGGCTCTTCGTCAGATGTTTGGCTGACGAAGCGCCAGCACGCAGGCGCGAAACGCGTAGGTGTTTTTTTCAGACCCACCTGGTGTTCCACTGTATGTTCAGCAAGACGCTGTGCCGGTTTGCCACATCTAATAAACCGTTTATGCACGGATTACCGGAGTTTGTCTCATACTTCAAGCCCTGATTTATACTTACCTCTACCCAGTTGGATTTTTTTCCCCCCTTGTTTTTCCCTCTTTTGCTGGTTACAAATGTCCCCGTATTTATCCGTCATGAGGAATGTGATCCGTATTTATCCGTCCTGATCATGTGATCCCATCAATTATATCAACATACACAAACGAAATCTGTACACGTTCATTAAATTAAAACGCTAACATAGCCCTTTGGGTTGTCACTGTGAGGGGAAGCAGCAGGGCCGTTTGGTTTGTGAGGGTCAACGACCCATTCTCGGCTGTTTAGGACTGAGAAATGTTTTTATATTACGAGTGTAGAGAATTAATGCAATCTAACACAATATAGCAGAATAGTAAGCAAATGCTTATTACGAGAAAAATTATTTTAAATGTGTTGGCGGAGTCTCTTTGTTTATGACAGGGAGACCTGTTTATAGCACCTGTGGCTTTATATGTAAATTAACTTCTTTTCAATGGGAAATGTATAATTTGCATATCAAGCCTCAAGGTGATGTCATAAACAATGTATTGATCATTTTTATTCTCTATACTCTATAAACAATGCCTTGGTGACAGAGTTCCTTTAATGTATTTTGCTTTTGACAGCCACTGAATATATACTGAATGAAGTAGGATTTTTCCGAAACAGTGATATTGACTTAGAATAAATAAATCATTTTGTTTTCGCTGTGTAGGGGTTCTGAAAAATCCTTCGATATTAAGTGCTGAAAACTCAGGCTACTGAGCTAGAGTTAGGGATTAATTGAAAAAAAAATTCATGTTGATTTGTGATGCCCTTTATCTGGACAATTTGAGTTGTAGGGTTCCACTGCTGCTAGATACTTTGTAAAAAAAAAAATACTGGTCAGTCAAAGACATAACAATCTACGCAGTGCAGTTTATTGTACAGTCCTGCACAATTTATATAGTAGGCTTACAATAAATATCTATCTATATACCGTATTTGCTCGATTATAAGACGACCCTGATTATAAGACGACCCCCCAAACTTTGGATATTCCATTAGGAAAAAAACTAAAAGCCTGAATATAAGACTAGCCTATAGGAAAAAAGTTCAACTTGTATATATTCACATGTAAATTGCTTTTTTAATAAAAAATTACACCTTTCTCTTTCCCTTGCCCCCATTTTTCTCTCTCTCCCCCCTCCCCTTGTCTGTCTCTTAACCCCCTCACTCCCCTTGTCTCTGTCTCTTAACCCCTTCCCTCCCCTTGTCTGTCTCTTAACCCCCTCACTCCCCTTGTCTCTGTCTCTTAACCCCCTCACTCCCCTTGTCTCTGTCTCTTAACCCCTTCCCTCCCCTTGTCTGTCTCTTAACCCCCTCACTCCCCTTGTCTCTGTCTCTTAACCCCTTCCCTCCCCTTGTCTCTGTCTCTTAACCCCTTCCCTCCCCTTGTCTGTCTCTTAACCCCCTCACTCCCCTTGTCTCTGTCTCTTAACCCCTTCCCTCCCCTTGTCTCTATCTCTTAACCCCCTCACTCCCCTTGACTCTGTCTCTGCCCCCCTCCCTCCCCCTGTCTCTCTGTCCCACCTGTCTCTCTGTCCCCCTCCCTCCCTCCCCCTGTCTCTCTGCCCCCCTCTCTCCCTTACCTTGATCCCTGGTGGCTAGTGGGGGCAGCCGGGGGATGTCTGCACGATACTTGCAGACATCCTCCATGCTGCCCGACACGGCAGTCTATTATGACGGACAGCTGGTCCGTCATAATAGTCTGCCGTGTCGGGCATCATGGAGGATGTCTGTACGTATCGTGCAGACAACCCCCAGCTGTCCGCTTTTCCCTGGTGGCTAGTGGGGCAGCAGAGGATGTCTGCGCGACGAGCGCAGACCTCCCCTGCTGCCGCCCAGGACGCTCGCCGGGACTTCTGTGACGAAAGCGGAAGTACCCGGCTTCTTCACAGAAGCCCCGGCGGTCGTGCCGGGCGGAAGCAGGGGAGTCTGCACTCGTTGCGCAGACATCCCCTGCTGCTAGAGAGGGGGATCCAGGTCCCCTGCAGCTCTGCTGGGGACCTGGATCCATGTCTTATAATCTGACCTGAATTTGAGATCAGATTATAAGAAGACCTCGATTATAAGACGAGGGGTAGTTTTCAGATTTTTTTTTCTGAAAAAAACCTTGTCTTATAATCGAGCAAATACGGTATATATATTCACTGGCATCAAAGTTAATATACTTTTTTAGCCAAAAATAGCCAAGTTTAAAAAATTCTGCTGAACTGAAGAGTTTTTCTAACGCGGTTAGTTCGTCTTTAAATTTTAAATTCCCTTGTCAATTTAATGAAAAGCTCATGATTTGTGTCGGGGGGACAGTATTTAGCGGAGGTCCCTTTCCTGCACTGCAAAGTGTCGGGAGTTATAAAAAAAAAGCAAAACTGCCTTTTTACAAATCTCCTGACACTTTGCAGTGTGGGAGTTTTTTTTATACATAACCCCCATTAAAATATTCAATGAGAACTAAAATGAGTGTTTTCCTAGTACCTTTTCCTACATGGTACATCTTTGGATGAAAACATTCCACTAGAGGGAGGATCAGACATGCATGGGTGTCTCCATAAAAGTGAGTAGAAATGCTTACGCACGTGGAGCATGCTTTCATATTACTTCTTTTGGGAGCACTTCGTAGCTCTTTCCCGGCATGGCGCACGCTTGAGGGTCTTCATTCACTTCCATGGAAAAACATGGTGCGTGCTTGAGAGACTTTATTCACTTCTATGGAATAAACATGGAGCATGCTTGAGAGTCTTCATTCACTACTATGGAAGAAACATGGCGCATGCTTGAGAGTCTTCATTCACCACTATGCAAGAAACATGGTGCACACTTGAGAGTCTTCATTCACTACTATGGAAGAAACATGGTGCACACTGGAGAGTCTTTATTCACTTCTATGGAAGAAACATGGCGCATGCTCGAGAGTCTTTATTCACTACTATGGAAGAAACATGGCGCATGCTTGAGAGTCTTCATTCACTACTATGGAAGAAACATGGCGCACACGTAAGAGTCTTCATTCACTTCTGTGAAAGAAACATGGCGCACGCTTGAGAGTCTTCGTTCACTCTTATGGAATCTGGTTGATCCTAGTATTTGGATAGAGGACTTGATATCATATTCTCTCCCAAATAGCTACACTTCTGTGTATTAATCAGGTAAAGGGAAAATGTCTGTATAAGGACACTAGTGCCCACAGCAAAGTTTGTGAAGGTCCATAGAACATCATTAAATTGTCCACCACCGATCCCTGAGCAATGTTGAATCCCACCCCGGCATTAATCCTATTATTGTTTAGCAACATCAAGCCCATATAAAATGAATTCCAGTGTGAACTCAAGTAAAAAAAAAAGCTGGACCGTCCCTTTAACAATGATTTAGTACAGAAAAAAAGGTATGGTACTTGGGATCAAAGGGACCCACAGCTGTAAAATAAAGTGTCATGTTATATCACTGATGGAAAGACATAAATAAAGCCTGTACATCTGTAACCTATGGAAATGAGGAATAGTGGCTGGCAAGATGTTTTTCTTTACTGTCAACCCTTTACTACTTGGCAGACCATAAATAGAATGCAAAACATGTAACAGAAGAGTGAAAAAGAGAGAAGATCTCTGGCGCTTTATCCTTCACCAGCTGCATTCAGGGCCGTCTTTAACGCGGGGCAAACGGGGCAGCTGCCCTGGGCCCATTTACTCCTGGGGGGCCCCAAGGCAGCTGTCCCGTGGGCCCCCAGCCCTGCTTGCCGCGTTCACAGCGCATTGCGCTTGTGAACGCTTTTTTCCGGCAAGCCGCATCAGATGGATGCGACGGCCGGAAAAAAAAACCTGACGCCGGATGAGGAGACATCCGGCGTGGGACACGGAGCAGGTTCGTGTAAGTACTTGGGAACGGGGGGCGGGGGGGGGGCTGACTGGCACAATATTACTGGGCATCTGGCTGGCACAATAATACTGGGCATCTGAATGGCAGAATATTACTGGGCTCTGGCTGGCACAATATTACTGGGCATCTGAATGGCAGAATAATATTGGGCATCTGAATGGCAGAATATTACTGGGCTCTGGCTGGCACAATATTACTGGGCATCTGAATGGCAGAATAATATTGGGCATCTGAATGGCAGAATATTACTGGGCTCTGGCTGGCACAATATTACTGGGCATCTGAATGGCAGAATATTACTGGGCTCTGGCTGGCACAATATTACTGGGCATCTGGCTGGCACAATATTACTGGGCATCTGGCTGGCACAATATTACTGTGCTCTGACTGGCACAATAATACTGGGCATCTGACTGGCACAATAATACTGGGCATCTGTCTGGCATAATATTACAGGCATCTGGCTGGCATAATATTACAGGCATCTGGCTGGCACTATATTACTGGGCTCTGACTGGCATAATATTACAGGCATCTGGCTGGCACTATATTACTGGGCTCTGACTGGCATAATATTACAGGCATCTGGCTGGCACAATATTACTGGTCTCTGACTGGCACAATAATACTGGTCTCTGACAGGCACAATATTCCTGGTATCTGACAAGCACAATATTCCTGGTATCTGACTGGACCAATATTACAGGTATCTGGCTGGCACAATATTACTGGGCATCTGGCTGGCACAATATTACTGGGCATCTGGCTGGCACAATATTACTGGGCTCTGACTGGCACAATAATACTGGGCATCTGACTGGCACAATATTATAGGCATCTGACTGGCACAATATTACTGGGCATCTGACTGGCACAATATTACTGGGGTCTGAATTTCACAATATTCCTGGGCTCTGACTGGCACAATATTCCTGGGCTCTGACTGGCACAATATTCCTGCGCTCTGACTGGCACAATATTACTGGGCTCTGAATGGCACAATATTACTGGGCTCTGACTGGCACAATATTACTGGGCTCTGACTGGCACAATAATACTGCGCTCTGAATGGCACAATATTACTGGCATCTGAATGGCACAACAATTATGGCATATGTGTGTGGGGGGGGGTAACATTGCGATGGATGGCGGGATTGCATGCAGGGGAGGGGGCAGGGTCCAGGGGGCCCAAGCAAATGCTTGCCCAGGGTCCAATCACTATTAAAGACGGCTCTGGCTGCATTTCAACCC
Organism: Pelodytes ibericus; assembly: GCA_036172795.1. Lineage (NCBI taxonomy): Eukaryota > Metazoa > Chordata > Amphibia > Anura > Pelodytidae > Pelodytes > Pelodytes ibericus. The sequence goes on from CM069860.1 coordinate 35,216,153, forward strand.
CTTGATTTCCATCACATTAGGGTACAAAATACAAGACAAAACAGTAAAAAGTGGTATGTGTGCTGTGGTGTCTCTCCCACCTCTACATACAAAGGCCTTTTAGAAGCAATCCTCCTTAAGTATTCATATGCTCAGTGATAGGACATAGCAAAGAAAGATACACATAGTATAATACTGCTATTAAAAGGGAAAGTGTGTGAGATTCAGAGGCGAAATGTGTAGCGCAACTCCTGCTCAGCATCCACTGTTGTATTTTGTTGTATCATTGTGTTTGGTCACTTCTACCTGGACTGCTTGCTTCATCCAGTTATCCAGTATTGACATCACTTACCTGGAGAAGTTGGTTTAAGCGCATAGCCATACATTTCTTTTCTTGAGACTTCCCCTACTCATTTCAATTACGAGCTATTGTGGGACAGGAGGATTACACACCTTGAACACCCATCACATTGTGATGTGCCTGATATACCTCAAGAGTTTGTGAGTGCAACATTCACACTCACACTCCTTCCATTTAAATAGCAGTATTATACTATGTGTATATTTTTTTTTAATATGTTTTATATTTGAACATATGACAAAACAAATACGTCAGGGTCATTTATTCTAAAAAGCAAATATTCCCTTTGTATATAGAGGTGGGAGAGACCACAGCGCACATCTCACTTTTTACTGTTATGTCACAGAAGACAGCACCTTCACACAATTGTGGGTTATGAGGATCACTTCACAGAGTGGCAACACATTCGCAAGCGCTTCCCTTTTATAGTTATGTGCATTTGTATGATACAATAAAAAGATAATGCTGCTATCATTAATATTTTTGACTTATTGAGTAACAATGATAGGCTAAAATGACAGATGTCACCTAACACAATGCTCCTCTTCTGAATGCTGGATTAGAGGTCACCATTCCATGGAGCTTTGAAGGAGATTGCAGTTTTTGGAATTGCATAAACCATAAGCGGACTCAGTCCACAAACATTCATGCTAACACACAACAGTGTACCATACTTTTGGACCTCCCATGATGGGCAATTTACAGGGCATGTAGACACTAGACATGTGCAAAACTAAAATTTTCGTTTTGTTTTCGTCCATTCGGACGAAAATGTTATTTATTTCGTCTAAAACGAATTTCGTTCATTACTGCATTCGTTTCAGACGAAATTCGTTCATTATTTTCCGTATAGTTAAAATCCGACAGCCTATAAACCGAACGTTCATTTTATGAATGGAGACTTTGTCTCCGTATAGTTAAAAGCCGACAGCTTATAAACCGAACGTTCGGTTTATAGAATAGCAATAGGAATACATGTATTCCATAAGCCGAAAGTCTATAAACCGAACGTTCGGTTTATAGGCTGTCGGCTTTTAACTAAACGGAGACAAAGTCTCCATTCATAATTTTATGAATGGAGACTCTGTCTGCGTATAGTTAAATGCTATTGTATTCTATAAACCGACTCTATTTCGGCTTATAGAATGCAATAGTACTACGAATGGACGAATGAACGAATGATTTTCGTTTATTAACCATTCGTTCATTGGGCTTTCGTTAGCTTAGCATTTTCGTTTTTCGGACGAATGGACGAAAATGCTATTTTCGGACAAAAATGCATTCGTCCGAAAACGAATGCACATGTCTAGTAGACACCCACTAATTAGTTAGTTTGCACTTGTTTTTGATTTGTGGTGTGTATTTAAAGGAAAACTGTAGCAACAAATTAACTTTTGTTTAATTGAAAGATTGTATCAAGTGCAGGAATTTTGCATAGAAATGCTTTAATGAAAGCATACAAATAATGTACTTTACTGAGCCCTCTTTGCTGCATATAGCTCTAAGAGGGGGCAGACATGTTTAAAATCTTAGGGAAGCTCTTCATTCACTTGCATGAAGGTTAATGCAGATCTGACCCAAAAATCTAAACAGCATGTCTGCCCCTTGTTAGAGCTACATGAAGAAACAAGTGCTCGATAACATGCTTTATTTGTATTCTTTCATTAACCCCTTCGTGACGCATGGTGCCCAGACGACGCAAGCACCAAAACGTCACAATTCATTCCTGGCCAGGAAAACTATGGCGGAGACCCGATCAGAGTCTTAATAGACCCTGTGGGTCCCTGCCAAAAGATCGCAAGACCTCCTGACGTCACGGAGGCATGCCCAAACCCGGAAGTTCGGGCACAGCACGATTCCATGAAATGTAGCTAGTGCTCGCCTTGAGTACCGGCTACATTTTTCCCGTCAGACTGAACCACTCAAAGTGGCCTTATCTGACCGATGGGATGCTGCTGCTGCGGGATCCGAGCACAGCTCATCGCGGGTAGCCGCAATGAGCTGTTTAACGCTGGACGTACTATGCTGTCCTAGATTCTTTTAGACACTGTAAAATCAGGATGGTATAGTACGTCCTAGGGTCAGGAAGAGGTTAAAGCATCTCTATACACAGCATCTACACTTGATGTAAGCTTTAAAATAAACATGACATTTTTTTACATACAGTTGTGCTTTAATCTTTGTGGTGATTGTGTTATGGTTTTTTATGCTTTTTACATAAGCACAGATATGTGAAATCTGTCAAAGCATTAGCTCAATCTCTCTGTACATATTACTTTTGTCTTATTTTCTATCAACACTGGTTCCTTCTGGTTCCTGACTCCTGGATTTTTTGTCTCTGGCTGGTTCCTGATCCCTAACATATGTGATGTCATATCCATGTACCAATTGCCTATTTCAGCAGTATGCCCATAGGAAAGGGCCTCCTGCTCCACCGTGCTAGTCCAGCTGGGTGTGCTCCATCAGATTCCTTCCCTCACAGCAGTAGATCAGAGATGTATATGTAGTAGGGTTATATGCTATAGGTTAATGAATAGAAGAGAAAACTATGCCACTAGTTGGGGAAAGCCTTTTCTATTAAATGCCTAAATGAGGGGTAATTTACAGTACACAATTACACTTAAAAATATAAGGAGCCACCACATTCTCTAATCAGAAAATAAATCTAGTAAACAGATGTGAGAATGCTGCAAATACAGTGTGTTTTCTGTACAATGTATACAAAAAAACATAAACTGTCTGTGCTTCTCACCCTAATAACGTTGGCAACAAATATAAAAACATATAAATGAGAGGTTTTCATTATATGAATTGGCCAAAGCATAATTAAGCAGTACAAAATACATTTAGAAAAATAGAACATGTCGGCAGATAAAAATCATTTGGTCCATCTAGTCTGCCTAATTTTCCAAGTACTAATCTTATTAGTCCCCGGTTCCCTATCTTATAGTTAGGATAGCCTTGTGCCTATCCCACGCACGCTTAAACTCCTTCACATTTATATTATCTTAGCACACGGCATTTTTCTTTTCCCTGCTTGCATTAAATCTAGTAAATAATTAGCTATAGAAACCTTTGCCTTCCATCATTTAGGGTTGGACAGCTTACCTGCAGACTAAACACAATTTAGCTAGTGCTTAGTGATTGTCCAAGGTGCTTTTTTATGTATGAATACCTTGAGATCGATAAGTCTTTTTATCGTCTCCCAGAAAGTGAAGATTAGTCATTTCATTATTTTCAACTTCCCCCTAAGACATTTTGTTCAGGCTTGGAACCACCACCTCAAACATGGGAGCCACCATTTAAGTTGGACAATGACATAATGTTTTTAAAAGCAGCACTCAAACCTAATAAAGAGGGGTTTGAGAAGGGGATTTCAAAGTAGGCCAAGGCCTAATAGTTAGGCCGAAGTAGTTAAAAAAAACCTCTCCCATTCAGCTGTATTGGAGAATATTTGCAACTCATCTACATTTGCCTAAAGTTTGAAATTCCCTACAATTCCCTATTTATTGAGTAGACTCTTTATTATTGTGAAAAATAGCCATAAAACATTATTTTCTGCAAAACCCTTTCTTATTACCAAGCCTTTTCTGAAACATGAGTTCATTTTGCACATTAAAAAAATAAATATTCCCTGGGGGCATGTCCCAGTGCTTGAGTAAGATGGCCGCATATTGATTAAGCTCCTACTCTCTTCCCAATAACGTTACAGCTTTCATAGCTTAACTCGGATAGCGGATTTCAGCCCAATACCTACACAGGAGTTGCCGGACATGTCCTCCACCCGCCGAGGGGTCAAATTGGGCCCAGTGCTGGAGGTCCCGGTTAAGTGGAAAGACGGCCCACCTGAGATAGACCCAGACCGGGATGACGGTACCTCTCCAGCAATACACAATGACAACGCGGGCCTAAAGGGCTTTATACAAACGTTCAAAGATGACCAACGAGCTGATTTCGAGGCTGGTATAAAAGCCAAAATGTGACACTATCTCACAAGACTGTGAAGTTCTGCGTGAAAAGATGGCCTCACTGCAAGCCGCCTATTTAAAGCTCCAAGACTCCTGTGAGGACCTGGACAACAGGTCCAGACACTCAAACCTCAGAGCGGGAGGAATCCCGGAGTCACTCACGGACCTTAGGGACTATTTTCATAGCTACGTTCTCAACTTACTGCCTGACCTACCTGAAGAAGAGATACACACTGAACCGATTCACAGGGCCCTGTAGACTAAACCCGGTGAGAAAGACCACACCAGGGATGTGGTGATGAAATTTCACTACTACACCACAACGGAAGCCATACTGAAGGCCACCCGGAACAGAACCCCATCGATGGACGGCATTACTCCAGCATGGTACTCAGATGACTCTCCGCAAGTGACGCACTCAGAAAACCCCTAACGGACTATCTCCGTGATCAAGACATCTCCTATTACTGGGGTTTCCCTTTTCAAACTCAGCCCATCAACATCCCAGTAGTCCCTGTAACGGCCCGCTGAATCTGATAACCACTGAGAGTCCGAAGCCTGGACCCTCGACAGAACTTTATGTGTTACAAGGAACTGATACCAGCGCTCTGAGTGCTCCTCTGAATTGGACCCCAGTTTTTTCTCCAGTCTCCATGCAAGAGAAGACAAGCTATCCATAATATGTCCGACTGAATGTGGACATCATACTGTTACAGGCAACACATTTCCCCAAAGGTAAAACACCAAAATACTGGGACCACAAATACACCCAACACTACCATTCCACTGCCCCAGATAAACATAATGGAGTGTCCATTCTTATCAATAAACCGCTCCAGTTCCAAACCCTAGATTCCCATTACGACAAGGATGGTAAAACAGCCTGTAGACCAAAGGGAGCTATATCTCTACCCCTAAATTAATCAAAATGGGAACAAGACCTAGGCCAACAACTGGATAGACCAGAATGGACATCTATTTATACAAACGCTTGGAAGGTGGCATCCTGTACACTGATACAAGAAAACTGTATCAAAACCCTCACACGTTGGCACCTACACAGGCCTCCACCATATGTACCCCACCACCTCCTCACTCTGCTGTTACAACAGTGGAGAAGAGGACACACTGCTCCACACATGCTCCACGCATTGCGATAAAATACAACCCCTATGGAAATATGCATTTGACAAACTGAGCCAAGCCTTCCAGACAATTCACCCTGAACCATGGACAGCATGCTTATGCCGGAAGATTAGCCTTGACTCGTTGACAAACACGCCAATAGACTGATTTTTAGAGTCTCTAAAGCTATTCGACTTACAATTGCCCAATGCTGGAAATCCTCAATCCCCTCTACATCTCAACTTTATGCAAAAATCTGCCATATCCTCCGAATGGAGAAGATAACCTCTTACATCAAAGAATCTTCCCCATAATTCCACAAGACATGGGACCCTTGGCTGAACGAGTTCCCACTGCAACAGACCCCAAGCCTGTCGGACACCAACTCCCCTACTGGATACCTCCACTCTCTCCGCTGCAATTATGACCCGCTCCTCTCTCCACCTCCCCTCTCTAGTCCCCCCCCCCCCCCCCCCAGCCTCCTCTCTTCCCCCTTTTTTCTCTTCTTCGACTCGTGCCCTATCCTGTACATCCCTGTTAAATGCACCCAACCGGAGCAGTCTCACACACTCTTGGAAAATCTTCTTTTCCCACACATTTCCATACCTGTTATTGGATGTTCTAGTACTTTATACTCAGTAATGTTATTCTCTGGGATACCGAGATTTGGAATCTACGACAAAGCTTATATTTTTATTGAAAAATCTTAATAAAATAAAAACTGGCATTTAAAAATAAATAAATCAATAAACATTCCCTAAGTACATAGCCAATTCTTTTACATCTGTGTTACAGCCGAGGTGAAGACAAGTCCTATGTGTATCTTAACAAGGTCATTAATTGCTCATAATTACGGTACTTTTGTTTTAATTACGGCGTTGCTAGAACAGTCTCCAAAATGCTGTAAATGTGTGAACAGTTATATCATGGAGATGCTCGGAGCACAGTAATTAGAAGTTCATATCCGTGTAAATGTCATTACTGACCTGCTTCCGGCAGAGGTGAGCACAAGCGAGCTCTGTGGATCCAATACAGCTTCACTGCAGCAGACATTCCATTTGATTTATTACCCTGCTTTATACCAAAACTATCTCTGACACCAGGAACAACAGGGACACCGGGGACAGGAAGACTTCAGCACTATGAATCCCAGCCATAAATTTCGCAAAGACATATCTTACAGTACTGCCCTCATAAAATGGAAAAGTGACATACTTACTGAGTTGCAAAGCAGTGTTCACCTTTTTTCCAAGAAATGAATTGCTCACTCCCACCCCGTTAATTATGTTTTGCAATTAGGAATGTTGTTTTAGCCTCATTTATGCATGAGGAAGGGACTTAACAACCTCGTCTTGAAAGCTTGCAGTCAAACTCTGTTAACCAATAATAATAATTTTAACCCTACGTGTTTCCTGCTTACCCCACTCTGGAGCGAGTGAAGTCAACCTTCGCCTCAGTGATTTTTAAATATATATATATATATATATATATATATATATATATATATATATAAATAATAAAATAGATTTCAGCCAAACCAGCTAGAACATGATGTAAAAACATGAAAGGGCAGTCACACTTACCCTTTTCTGTCTTCTCATTTCTGTTAGGTTTCAAAGCAGATTTAATGAGCAGGGAATTAGGAAGCAAAGGCCAGATGCATGATGGGAAATATGTTCCACATATAGGAGATAAATAATGTAAGTGCAAATGTGTTACAACAACCATTTCTAGTCCTCTGCTGTGTAACTGAAATCTATCCTAAAATAGTTTTGTATATATTTAGTACTATTTTATGGGAATGTGTCATTAACTGAAATAAAAGTATTTTGACAGCGACAAATCAGAACAATACCATGTGTGGAAGTCACAGGATGAGCAGGTTGTAAAATGCGTCGGCCATTTTGAAGTGAATGTCCTCATAGTATCTACCGCAGAAAATAAGGGAGAGCGTTAATAGGGCAACACTACCTGGTGCCAGTTTAACACCCATATATTTAGTCTTCACACTTACTTGTTAGTTACTAGACATACAAAAAACCATGTAAATCTTGACTTACTTGTTTAGGGGAGGGGGGGGGGGAGGAATTGGGAAGTAATTAAAAAACTGTTTAAATTTGATGTATAACATATATGTAAAATTGCAATAAAAAAGATTATTAAATATATATATATATTTAGTCTTAAAAAAAAATCAATAATAATTCATAATAAATTGCAGTATTATCTAGAGTAGGGGTCCTCAAACTATGACCCGCGGGCCACATGCGGCCCGCCGAGGACATTTATCCGGCCCGCAGGGGGTGCTGCCGGCACCCCCCCTCCGCACTGTTTACCTTTTTTTTTTCCTTTCTGGCAGCCGCAGCGGATGCAGTTGCAGGAAAACGGGAAAAAAAAACACTGCGACCGGATCCGGTAACTTTCCCTCCTCCGTGCAGGAGGACACTGCGCGAGATGTCCGGCCGGGGACACAGCAGCTGGAGGTAAGTGATGGGGAAGGGGGGGAGGTATAACGAGCACTGGAATGGCACACTATTCCTGGGCATCTGACTGGCACAATATTTCTGGGCATCTAACTGGCACAATATTCCTGGGCATCTGACTGGCACACTATTCCTAGGCATCTGACTGGCACAATATTCCTGGTCATCTGACTGGCACAATATTCCTGGGCATCTGACTGGTACAATATTCCTGGGCATCTGAATGGCAAAATATTCCTGGGCTCTGAATGGCATAATATTCCTGGGCATCTGACTGGCACAATATTACAGGCATCTGACTGGCACAATATTACTGGGCATCTGACTGGCATAATATTCCTGGGCTCTGAATGGCATAATATTCCTGGGCATCTGACTGGCATAATATTCCTGGGCATCTGACTGGCATAATATTCCTGGGCTCTGACTGGCATAATATTCCTGGGCATCTGACTGGCATAATATTCCTGGGCTCTGACTGGCATAATATTCCTGGGCTCTGACTGGCAAAATATTCCTGGTCATCTGACTGGCATACTATTCCTGGGCATCTGACTGGCATACTATTCCCGGGCATCTGACTGGCATAATATTCCTGGGCATCTGACTGGCATAATATTCCTGGGCTCTGACTGGCATAATATTCCTGGGCATCTGACTGGCATAATATTCCTGGGCATCTGAATGGCATAATATTCCTGGGCATCTCAATGGCATAATATTCCTGGGCTCTGACTGGCATAATATTCCTGGGCATCTGACTGGCAAAATATTCCTGGGCATCTGACTGGCATAATATTATTGGGCTCTGACTGGCACACTATTCCCATTGAAATACTGGTAAGTTTGTTGATTTAACTATACTTCATTTTAAATATTGTATTTGTTCCTGTTTTGTTTCTTCACTTCAAAATAAGATATATGCAGTGTGCATAGGAATTTGTTCATAGTTTTTTTGTTTTTACTATAGTCCGGCCCTCCAAATGGTCTGAGGGACAGTGAACTGGCCCCCTGTTTAAAAAGTTTGAGGACCCCTGATCTAGAGTAATTAATTACACTCACAGAGCAGCAGAAGATAAAGAGCCTACAGAGGTAAAATTGTAGCAGTGTTTTATTCAAAATGCTATAAAAATAGCAGAAGAAAGGGAATCCAAAGACAAAGGATAGAAAAAAAAGGCTTTCTAGTGTATCACAGAGGGACATCACATCCTGCTTGTCTTTGTTACTAGCTCTTTTATCTGGTTTCTTAACTATTCGTGGTAATGCTGAGTTCTTCCACGTGTCTACATCTAACTGTGTGTCCTTGCATAGAGTGGAGCATTGTCATAGAAAATGCGTCTGGGATCTGTGGTCTCCTGATGGTCCTATTCGAAGCATGTTTAACTAGGTGATGAACAGTTTTGTCAATGACAGTCCATTATTTTTAATTCCATTGGACCCCGGAAGAAGGAGGTATAACTAAGGTTGTGTATATTTTTATGCACAACGTTGTCCTTCTTTAAGGGAGCACTGCAACCTGGAAATGTCTTTATATATACATATTAACAATATTTTCATCTAACCAAGCAACAAACAATAATTCAATTTAAACCATTTAACTTTGTTGCGCCACCATTTTTAAACCCCAAGTTCCCTCTCTTCAGAGAACACAGTTTCTGTTTTAAAAACACATCCTGTTTGATGATTGTAAGGAACGAACGAACAAAGTACTAGGTTTTGGATACTCGTAAAATATAAATGTAATTATTCACAAAATAATATTGGGACAATGGAAAAAGATAGATAACAGACACTCTAAGGCATGAAGCTGAAATATATATATGTAATTTTTTTTATTATTGTAAACTGAATACTGTATATGCACAAACGGTTAAACATTTCCATTTAAATATTTATATTGGTTTGACAAACTGAAATAAAAACTTTATAAATATAAAAAAAACACTTTCTGCTTGAAGCCATTCAAAACCTGGGGCTTCCTGAGTTGAGCTGATTAGAAAATGAATGAAATGAACAAGAAGTACAAGTTTGTTAGACACCATTTATTCAAAGACTTCATACGAGGACCCGTGGTTGGCTTTACATCCCGCTCATGCGATTATACAAACAAATATGCGCCCACTCAACTATCCAGGCATCTAGGGACACAGCCTAGTTGCTAGGGCAAAATTTGATTGAGGAAAAGGCTCCTTCAGCCTTAGCCTGCAAACACCCATGTCTACAGGAATAATTCTCACGCAACATAACTGATAATTCCTTTTAAGTACAATAATGTTAAAATGGTGAGGTTTAGCAAAAAAAGACCCTGTTCATATCTAAAATAATTTTTTACTTCATGAAATGTGTTGCCTGTTCCTGTCACACTTTGGACCACTTTTCATCCTGCTGTTCCAACAGATAAAATCCTTTTTAATCAAATAAGGGGGGAAAAAAAGTTTTTTTTGAAGATTCTTAACATAGATTTGTAAAGTTGCAATATTCTATTTTCTTTAAATGCATCTATCTTTCTTTTACTGAGGATAATATCATTTTGACTTATGATTCCTATTACATTTTATGTCTGAGTTGAAAGCAATAAAAATGTTCTCATCCAAAAATGTAAAGTGTTCCTGTAATTGTTATTTGTGCACTGAAAGGGACTTTATGATGGAATTATTTGATTTTTTTCTTTTTTAATGTAGGATCGTGTCACGGAGTTGGGTTTTCATAATAAACTGCTTTCATATCTTACCATATGACTGTCTCTAATACTAGAGGAAATGCAAACCGCAAACTACACTAAAGCTATGTTGGAATTGAGTTTGAATTTCTTTCCTTCTGTTTTAATTTTTTAAATATTATTAACTGGTTGGTTTTTATCACCAATCAAATTAGAGTAGCGAGCAGGATGCTCCCACTTTGACTCCATAGTCAAAATCCCTTCCTACACACACTGATTGTCATGAAGGTACAGAGAATATATATATATATATATAATATAACGTAACCATAAATCTCCAATGTCTTCCGACCAGACTGACAAACTATTCCCAACATTCTAAAGTCAAGGAGGAAGTGGCAGCCTATTTGGGTTAGGAGCAGGATTTAACAAAGGTCAATGAGCTGGACATCATTATTCCACACCAAAGTCTCGAGAAAAAATGAGCCAAGTGTAAAGAAATATTAAAAAAAACACATTTTGCAATGCTAAAAAAAAAGTGTCCAAAAGATACAATACATGTTAATTCCATCAGAGAGCACATTTTCAATTTAAAATGTACACAAATTTGTATCTCTTTCGGTTTATAGACTTTCGGTTTATGTAATACATGTAATGCTATTGCTATTCTATAAACCGAAATAGAGTCCCCATTCATAAGAATAGGTCAATTGACCTATTCGTATGAATAGGGACTCTATTTCGGTTTATAGAATAGCAATAGCAATACATGTATTACATAAACCTAAAGTCTATAAACCGATTGTCTTTCGGTTTATAGACTTTCGGTTTATGGAATACATGTAACGCTATTGGCTTTCTATAAACCGAAATAGAGTCCCCATTCATAAGAATAGGGACTCTATTTCAGTTTATAGAAAGCCAATAGCATTACATGTATTCCATAAACCGAAAGTCTATAAACCGAATGTCTTTCGGTTTATAGACTTTCGGTTTATGGAATACATGTTATAGCTAATGTCAATTGACCTATTCATATGAATGGGGACTCTATTTCGGTTTATAGAAAGCCCATAGCATTACATACAATGTAATCGCCGAACTCCAACCCGAACATACAGTGAAATGTCCGTGTTCGGGTCCGGGGTCCAAAAACCGTAATGTTCGGTACAAACCCGAACAATGCGGTTCGGGTTCGCTCAACACTATCTATCATAGCTATTTTATCTCTGGGTTATGTTCCTGCTTTTACTCAATAGCTAACAGAAGTGCACTATGATGTATCCCCTGTAGAATATACACTCTGGTCTGGACCACTTTCCAGCTTGCTGTTAATTACATGAGTAAGTGAACACGACAAGCCTTTGAACTGTCATAAGCTGCCTGCGGGAGCTGCCACACGTAATTGGAATTATTTTGATATATATTTACAAAGTAAAAAGAAAAAAAATTTAAAGGACATTAGGCAGCAAAAATTAAACAGACACCGGTATATGAAAAATGATCTATACATTGCGTTAGCTGAATTGCATGCAAATGTATAAAATAATAGAGAAACATGTTTCATATGTGTCTGTGGTGGCTCCTATTTATGACATCACCTGTGGCTTGATATGCAAATAAACTTATTTTCAGTGCAAAATGTGTCATTTGCATATCAATTCAGAAGGTGAGGCCTAATCAGGCACCACAGACACATTTAAACATACACTATATGGATAAATGTGTTGGGACACACCTCTTAATTATTAAATTCCAGTGTTTCAATCAGACCCATTGCTCAAGGTGTAAAAAATCAAGCACCTAGCCATGCAGTCTTACATTTACATTTGTGAATAAATGGGTCATTCTGAAGAGCTCAGTAAAGTGTGGTCCTGTGACAGGATGCCATGACAATTAGCTAGGTATTCCACGGTAAACTGTAAGTGGTATTATTGGAAAGTGGAAGCATTTAGGAACAGCAGCAACTCAGCCACGAAGTGGCAGACCACGTAAAGTCACAAAGCAAGAGTGACTGAGTGCTGAGGAGCATGGTGCGTAAAAGTCACCAATGCTCTGCTGATTCCATAGCGGAAGATTCCAAACTTCCACTGGCATTAACATCAGCACAAAAACTGTGTGGCGGGAGCTTCATTGAATGCATGCCTCACATCACCAACTACAATGCCAAGTGGTGTAAAGCACACCAGCCACTGCACTCGGGAGTAGTGGAAATGTGTTCTGTGGAGTACTTAACTGTTTGGCAGTCTGATGGGCAAGTCTGTGTTTGGCGGATGCCAGGAGAAAGTTACCTGCCGGGTTGCATTGTGCCAACTGTAAAGTTTGGTGGAAGAGAGATAATAATATGAGGCTATTTTTCAGGTCTCTTACTTCCAGTGAAGGGAAATCTTAATACCAAGACATTCTGGACAATGCTATGCTTCCAACTTTGTGGGAACAGTGTGGGGAAGGCCCTTTTCTATTCCAGCATGACTGGACCCCAGTGCACAAAGTCAGATCCATAAAGACATGGTAGGATGAGTTTGTTGAAGGAACTTGACACAGAGCCCTGACTCCAGTCCCATCGATCACCTTTGGGATGAACTGGAACTGAGATTGTGAGCCAGACCTTCTCGTCCAGCGCCTGACATCAGAAACACGCTACTGGATGAATCTACAAAATTCCCAAAAATCATGTGAAAAGCTTTCCCAGAAGACTGGAAGCTGTTATAGCTTCAAAGGGGGACCATCTACAGAATAATATCTATGCATTTAGAGTGGGATGTCATAAAAGTCCCTGTTGGTGAAATGGTCAGGTGTCCCAATACTTTTGTCCATATAATGTCTATCTCTTATTTTATGAATTTGTATGCAGTTTTGTGAACACAATGTATAGATTATTTTTCATTTGTTAGTCTACATTCACAATATAAGCAATGTTTAGGTTGCCGAGATCACTTTAAGGTATGTTTAATAGAATGAATCCATACAGTGTAAGAATTATAATTAGAAATATGTAATGGAATAATACAAATAAAGCACATAACTAAGCCCTGTTTGCTCTGTGTAGGTCTACCTGGGGGCAGACCTGTTGTTTAGAATCTTGGGTCAAGATGAAGGAAGGTGTGACCTAAGATGGCTGCCCCCTAAAAGAGTTATAGAGAGCAAAGAATAATGTACTGTGTATTATTTAATTAAAACATTTCTATTTAAAATTACTACACTTGATGCAATCTTTCAATGAAACTTCTGCTCATTTGTTGCCAACAGTTGTCCTTTAACAATGTAACCTTAAAAAAACAGCATCTTGCACAATAAGAAACAAAGTGTAAATAGAATTTTTAAATATGCTGGCAAATCTGACTGCCTATTAAAAAAAAATCATATGATAGATCAGATACTCTAAAGCTGCCTTTGAAGCTCTTTAAATTTAAAATGGATTTTAATTGTTATACTGATGATGCACCAAATGGGTCTAGTCTGGTCTGGTCTGTCTTTGCTTCATCCGTGTTCTGCAGTAAATAATAGACTGATAGATTTAGGGTTGCAACAAATGGCATACTGCACGGATCTGCCTCGTCTATATAAAGAGCTACACGCTTTTGGATGCTAGTTGGATGCTTGCTTTATTAAAGTAATGTTGTCACCTTTGCCAGAGGGTGGTGCAAGACGCAGAAAGAATCACAGCTCTGATTATTTCATATTTCTTACTGCAGCTTCTCCTTTGTAAGGAAGGTTTTACAGAGAGAGGAAAGAAGCAGGTTTATCTCCATACTCTCCCAGTTTGTTCAGGGTGATGAATCAGCCAGTGACATATGGTGAATCTCAGATCAGAAAGCTAATAAACTCACTTCAAGGTTTTCCCCGGAAATTATGGATTTTCAAGCAGAATTGGAAGAAGATATCAATCTACAGGATAACACTTCTCAGATATATCACAACTTTTCTGCTTTTGGTGAGTTGTTTTATAATGACATAGTCTAATGCATCCTAATAATGTGTTAGGCAGATCATAGATATATATATATAAACATACACAAACAAAGGGGATAGGCACTTCACATATATAGACATACACATGTATATATCCATTACAGACACAAAATATACTTGATACCACCAATTACTATTAAATAAGAAAAAACTGCATTTGAAATTGATTTACCTATATAATATAGAATATATATTGTATTGTATACTGTGTGTGTTCATGCACATTTGGGTAGATTATTTAGCTAGATTACTATATTTGCATTCTAAGGCAAAATTATATAACTTGTAATCTGTGAATCATGGATTTATCTCTATTTTTACTGAACTTTCCTAAGGTCACATCCCTTTTTATTTTTAATTTTATCAATGAATTTCTGTTTAAGCCTTTGAGTACAATGTGATGATATACAATACCTTCTATTCTAGCACTGAAATGGAAGGCTTTCATTATAGTGCTTTTCAATATAATGTATGTTTGCACATACCATAACTGCCAATACCTGGGAGATCTGTAGTTAGTTATAATGAACTGATGAGTTTGCATTGCAGTCAGTGAAAGCTCCATTGAAGAAATAATATAAAAGAGATTTTTACATGCTTTAGCACCTGGTATCCACTTACTATTATAGCACCTAGACAGGTTTAGTATAAATCCTATAGAGCTACCTGTTCACAGAGTAAGATATGAAGGTGTATAAGGCAGTTGCCATAATCTATCCTTTGTCAGGTACTCTCAGTAAAGTATCTCCCAGTTTAGTACCTAAGCTTCATTCAGTAATATTGGTTCTATAATTTATCACATTTTACAGTACAATTTCCCTTTGAAATTTCATAAATGGCTAATCCACATTATTATTATTTTTTAATAGATTTCCAACAAATCCAGTGTTACACGAGAAGGTTACAAACATACAATACAATACAATATAATACAACATGCAAAATACATACATATTGATGGGTTGAAAGCATCCAAGCAGGGTTCTATACCTCATATATCAGTCTGTTCCTGTTCCTCTAACTTAGTATGTAGTCCCCTCTATACTCTGTACCTAGAGATACATAAATTGTGGGCGCTATATACATTAATGTTAATGTAGTGTTGAAAGTAAGTCTTGCAAGTTTTGGACCTGGAAATCAAGGAGTACTTAACTGGTTGTCAAGGGCAAAATAATTTACTTGGGTAACCTTAACAAACTAATTATGCTCAGTGGAATTTACCTTTAGAGAAAATTAAAACCTACCAACAGTCCCTAGCTTAGAGAGCTGCTGGGGTAAATTGATGGTGTAAGTGGAGCCAGCAGAGTTTGGAGGTAAAGATCACTTTATCTTAGATGTTCCACATTCATCTGTGCTTGTCAGAGATATGTAGGTCACATATTGTGGGAATATATGTGATGCACAACATTCTGAGAGAAAAGGGTTTACAATAATGAGGAATTATTATTATTTATAATGATAGTATTTTAAACAACCAACATATATCTATATATGTTAGAATATCACTTCGACTTCCAAATCTATACCTTTTTATAGAAGAAAGAAATATTGCTAAGCTAATATATTTCTTAACATGCAATAGTTGGTCAGCCAAATGCGTCTATTGTGAAGGTTAGTTTATCACTCATTTATTGACAAAAACAGGCTTGAAACCGTAGCTAACCTCCAGTGTATGCAGGGTCGAAAAAACTAGGAACATATACCTTTAAGGCATATTTGGCTGGTACAGTGTAGGGAATTCCATTGACTCAGCACTGGAGAAGCTTTAATTGATGGTTAAAAATCAATAAGTCCCCCTTCGATATGATAGTTAACAGGATCAAGTTGCAGGAATCATTTGATACTGTGTTAAAGTGAATCTATCATCTTCACAAGATGTAGCTGAAAGACTGTGTTCAGGTACCTAATTAGATTAAATCTGCACACCGGGCTATTGAAATTATTCCAAACTACATACTCACCTGAGGTTTGCTTAGTGGTCTGCGCAGTGCCTGACACACTGTACCTAGAAAGCATATTGCATTGTGGGATCTTGCGCTAAGCTTTGTAAGATCAAGCTTAACTCCAGTGCCCATAGCTGTAGCGTCAATCATTGTGTTGTTTGCTAAATCTTTGCACTGATTGTGTTGCTAGCATAGATGACATTTTATTATCTATAGCAGTGTTGACACATTTTGTTTTGTGGAGGGCTAGCTGTTGTGCACAAGCTTAGGTTGGGGACCAGTCAATATTAATTTTCATGAGATACAATACAATATATGGGGTTTTTGTTTTAGCCAGGATTGGGGCCAACTGGAGGCCAGTTGGACATCAATAATCTTAAGCCAGCCAATCGGCAAGACAGGTACTCTTTTATACACATTGAGAACTTATCCTTTGAATAATGCCTTTTTAACCAATTGTTTGTATAGCTAGATTTGCTAGATTAGTGGACTCGCTGAGGTTTGCTTACTGGTCCATGCAGTGCCTAGAGTACTGTACGTATAAGGCACACTGCATTATGGGATCTCCCGCCAGGCAATGTGGGACCAGGTGTAACTCCCATGGCCATAGCTGTGGCCTCTATCTATCTGATTGCTACATGCGTGAGTAGTGTTACAACAATAAATTACATTTTGTTGTCCAACTTTTATAATGTGGTATGTCACATACCATATGGAAGCTTGGGTGGGGGCTGTCAATATTCATTCCATGAGGTAATACAATACAACCTATGGGCTTTTAAGCTAGGATAGGGGCCACACCCATTCCCTGAGGGCCACACACAGTTCGTGGTCCACCAGTTGGACATCAGAGCTGTGATGTCTCTATATCTCTGTCGCCAGCAAAAAAGACATAGTCTTAGAAAAGCCATATTCAGAACTTGTACTTTAAATAAATGCCAAACATCCAAAAACCTCTTCTCCCCACATCACAACCTAAAGTCTGTATCCTCAATACGCCTGTTCATTTGTACACAAAAGAAAATGATTGTTTATCTGAAGTCTACATTTATAGCTAGACTTGCTAGATTAGCGGACTTGCCAGGGTTTATATCCCTATCATTCAGCAGACATATTTATGCATTATACAGCTCTGAGGAAATCAGAATTGGGAAACTTACTCAAGAGCGGAACTTATTGAAGAGTGTGCTACATGATGAAAGGCTCTAAAATTAACTGTAGACATTTTCGTAGTAATGCTGCAGGCACTCAAAGCCTCTAGTGGCTGCATTGATCCTCGAAAATGTGCAGATCCCTTATCTTTTGTAACCCTTGTAATAGACTGATAAATCCCTGTAGTGTATGCAAGTACTGAAACATCAACGATTTCTGTTCTGAATGTAGATATGCTATCGGCCAGTTAAATTGCACTGCCTGGTTTGCTGACTTTATGTACTATAGGTTTGAGATATATATATACTGATTCTATTTTTTTTTTTATTTTTTTTTTTTGGGAAATATCCATTAAGCTATTGTGAAAATCTTGTGTTTCAAAGAATTGAGAGAGAGGAATTTCAGACTTATGATAAGAGTTGGAAAAATTCTCCCCTTCAACTGCATTGGAGATTTTTTCCAACTTGGCTAAATTGGCCTAACATTTGAAATTCCCATTTAAATTCCCTGCAATTCTCTCTTTATTATTGGTGGATATTCACTAAACAATGAAAAATAGTGTTGGTATCTTTTCCTTCCAGATTTCAGCTAAGTGCTGTTAAGTTGAGTGGTGAGGTTTCAGTAAAAGCTCAACTCTTGATGATTATGTGGCAATTAACATATTTAGAATATAACTAATCACATTTCAATAAATAACTTGTTTTAGAATTATTGAAATTTAATATGCACTAAAAATGTAAGTCATTTTAAAGCCAGAGTCATTTTTAAGTCAAGAAAACTTGGTTGGAAGGAGCTAAAAGAGTAGTTAGATATGTTCCTACCCCAACCTGAGCATAATGTACCAGGTGTAATATATATTAAAAATGAGCGTAAAAATAGTATGAGTAACAAAAAGAGAAGAAAAAACACTCAAGTTTAGCAGCACTCAAGGGAAAGGAACCAGAGAGGCTAAATATATTAGGAAATATTTTCCAAATGTATTTATGTTTAATTATTGTGGAACAAAATATAATATATATGGATATCTAACAGACCACACAAGTATAAAATATACAATGTACACAAAATATACCAATACTACCACAAACTATATAGCAGTACCTCAAAAGGCCCAATATTAAGTGCACCATGCATGGAAAATTATATAAAGCTGCCAAGTAGCGCTTGAATAAACCATATCATGAAGAGTAGCTATATAGACCCTGAAGCAGGAATGTGCCCATAATTTCCTCTTTTTTGTGGTCATTTAATGAGACAGATATGTACTGGGCCAGGTTTGGACCACCAGTACAGGTGGAAGATGGAGACAATCAAGGCAGTGTTTCTCATGTCTTCTCTAACGACCTTCAACTGTCCTTTATATTATATTCTGAAGCATGGCTATCCAACAGATAGCACTCTGGTTGTTAAACCATACGTTCTACTTTAGACAGCATCTTTACATGTCATTCAAGGTTAATCCTTGTGATATTCTGTCATGTATGTTGATGTAAGCTTACAAATTGTTTCTTTCTCCTTACAGATCCTAGCAGCAATGTCACCTATGTTAATATTATAATGCCGACGGTATTTGGAATCATCTGCTTATTGGGAATCATTGGCAACAGCGTGGTCATATACACGGTCTTCAAGAAGTCCAAGTTCCGGTGCACCAGTAGCGTTCCTGATATCTTTATCATTAACCTCTCCGTGGTAGACCTGCTCTTCCTCCTTGGGATGCCTTTCCTAATCCACCAACTTCTTGGAAATGGAGTTTGGCACTTTGGAGAGACTATGTGTACCCTCATCACAGCTCTGGATACCAACAGCCAGTTTACCAGCACATATATTCTCACGGCCATGTCTATAGATCGCTACCTTGCCACTGTGTATCCCTTTACATCAGCAAAGTATCGGAAGCCGCCCATCGCTATTATGGTCATCTGCATCCTCTGGGTGCTGTCTCTACTCAGTATTACACCTGTCTGGATGTATGCAAGACTTATCTCCCTGCCTGGAGGAGTCCTGGGTTGTGGAATCACACTCCCTAACCCAGAAAGTGATATCTATTGGTACACATTGTACCAGTTCTTTTTGGCATTTGCTATTCCATTTGCTGTCATCTCGTTAGCCTATAGAAGAATTTTGTTGAAAATGGCAACATCGGAGGCTCTGACGGCTCAGAGGAGTTCTAGAATAAGGACAAAGAAAGTGACCAGGACTGCTATCGCTATCTGCTTGGTATTCTTCATTTGTTGGGCTCCATTTTATGTTCTCCAGATCATCCAGCTGGTAATGAACCAACCTACCTTAGCCTTTCACTATGCCTATTGTGTAGCAATCAGCATGGGTTATGCCAATAGTTGTATAAACCCTTTCATCTACATCATCTTGTGTGAGACCTTCAGGCGCAGGTTCATCGTCTCAGTGCGACCTGTGGAGGACCACCCTCCAGGTAGGATCAGGATGAAATTCCGCACAGATCCCCCTTCTGGAAGTGGACAACCTCTTCTTCAGCTCGTTCCCATCTCTACTGGTAGCTAACCATCTGGGGCTATGGATAAAGACAAAATTTTACTTTATACCTGAGTTTTATAGAATTTTAGATGTTCTTCTTCTAAGCAGACATTTATATTTCAGAGGGCATTAAAAAATCTAAGTCTCTTTCCCCCACATGCTCCATCAACTAAGTTGGATGTGCTGTCCACACTGTAAAACAAGATTAATACAAAAATCTGTCAGATTCAGCATCACGACCATCTACCAAGTTTTGATTGGCACCATGTTCCCTAAAGCACCTGGAATGTTCCTACTTATAAAAAGATCTCTCCTGCTTGCCTTCATGGGAGGGACTTAACTTTTTTTGCATGCTAACAGAGATGCACTTTACATTGCTTTTGTACATAGTTGTCATTGGTTCAGTATGGCCAACCTGTGGTTCACCATCAGCTCAGTTTCTACAATCCCATCTCGGGCAGAGACAAATGACTACTGATCTATCTGTGACTGGACAAAAGTAATTTAGAAGGGATTATTTCATCTTTCGGTCACTGCACTGGCTTAAATTGTTTTAGAAGACAGAAGGGAAAACAATTTGTAATCCAATAGCAACAATACAGAACAAGTAATGTATCACTGTGCGATTAGCCAAAGGAGCATAGATGTCACTGTCTCTTTTGTCGGGTGAACTCTTGCCTTGACTGTGGCTTTATTTGGTTCGATATGATGATTCATTGCAGAATTGTATTTATTTGTTTCATTGATGGTGAACAGGATGGTCAAATACTCCTTTGGTCAATGGCATGTTATATTAGAACACATGTGGGATTCCAAGAGACCTTTGGAGAACTCTTACAATCCTCAAAGGTTTGGTTTTATTGGACGTACAAGATTTGGGGCTGTGGTGGTAAAATAATTTTGAAGTTACAGATTGAATATTGACAACAAAGGTGAACTATGAATTTGGCTGTTCCCACGACGGCACTCTCAATTTAGCATGATCAGAGCCTGTACTTATGGTACTTTAGTCAGATAGTGTAGCCCTTCCTAAATTTTAGACGAACAAAAAAAAGATTTTTTTAGATGATGTGAAAAAAGACAATATAATAAGCTACTCAATGAATCTAGGAGATTTATCTGTACTAATGAATTGGCAGCATTACCACATTTTATTATACCCTCAAATATCTAGAGTGATGAGATGGTCTTGAGGATTGGATCTGGATTTGGAGAATATTGGAATAGTTCTTCCCAACGATCACTTTTA
Organism: Pelodytes ibericus; assembly: GCA_036172795.1. Lineage (NCBI taxonomy): Eukaryota > Metazoa > Chordata > Amphibia > Anura > Pelodytidae > Pelodytes > Pelodytes ibericus. The sequence continues at coordinate 35,237,540 of CM069860.1, forward strand.
TTTTGCCATGGTCACTTTATTGATCCTAGCTGTTGTAAGTTAATTCTAGATCCAAAACTGATTACATTTGTGATCAGTGGGGAAAATTACAGAAGAGCTAAATGCTCACCAGGCCAGATGTGGGTCTCAGGCACCACAAGGAGCAGAGAGGGAAATCCTCCAGTTCCACCACAACACAAAAAGGAACATAGGGAAGAATGTAAATGTCAGTGTGGGATAGAAGTAGGTAGATGAGGAGAGAGAGAAAAATAGAACAGACGATAAGCAAAAGTTAATGTAATTCATTCAATGGCAGGGTTGTTTGCGCAAATGAGCCACACCTCATTTGCCTTATACATTGACCCTAAAAAAGGGCACTGCAGGGAATTGCCTAGTCTGCCATATTGTGAGTTCAACGTTGACAGTAATAATTCAGTTCAATTTTCAAACCCATGTGAAATAAAAAGAAAAAAAAGTGGAACAGCATAGATACTTCATCAGGGAATGCAAAACAGCAATATCCATCACACAGAATCTGATGAAAGGTAATACACCTAAGGGGGTCCGTGTGACACTGTGTTAAACTTTCAGCCATATTAAAAAAAAAATAGATTTTGGGACAATTTGCTAAATAATCTTGTGAATAACACAACTTTACTATGTTATTGTCAAATACGTCTCTGTTTGTTGACATGTATAACTGACAACACTTAGCATTTAATTTGGAGATTCCGTGAAGGACAAGATTTTAGAGGAATTGTGAGCTGTGTCTTTCACAGCATAAATGTAGAGCATCAAACTGGATCCATTCATTGTACTAACAAAAATGCAAACTAATGTGTAGATCAAGAAGAAACAAAAGTTCTTGCAGTTTTTATTTCAGACGCCTTTGTGACCTTACTAGTGCACACTGTGTACAAAGTAACTAACTATAAGCGAACAGACAGCGCTTAAAATGAAATAATTATATACTCAACACATAAAATGTATCAATATAAGAAATACTTTAATAACTAAAATTACAATCGACTAATCTTAAAAATATATATCAAGGACAGATTACATAAAAAAAACTATACAGGCATAGAGTACAAAAAATATACCGGTATAGACTCCATCTTAAAAGCTCTGGTACAGTTGAATACTTGTTTAAGAGTGGGGAAGTATTCTACAGCACCAGAGCCTTTAAGAATAGTTGAGTATTTTATATTTTGTATTCTTCTTTAGTAGTGTGTTACTGCAGGATTTACTTTAACCTACCCTGCTTATCCAGTGCACCCGAGGAGCATGTATTTTTCTGGATAGTCCTCTTTCTTTTCAGAGTACCATTATCTGTGCCTCCATCCTTCTTTCTCTTCGAGTTTGTATTATAGTGTTTCATCGGTTGGTGGATACATTGTTCACATTTTTATTTATATTAAGCGCTATGTACATTTTTTCTTTAAAGTAACTACCTATGACACAAACATTTACTTCCAGTTCTGGAAACACAATTTTTATGCTTAAAGTGGGAGTCAAGTTAAAGGACATTTTCTAAAAGGAATGGAAACTTTAAGATGAAAACATGTGGTGTTTTTACTCTATGATGTATAATTCTCAAGATGTTAAAATTTTATTGAAATATTTACCTTCTACCTTTCAATGTGTCAATTTTCACATGTTTTTCGCTGGAGGTACAGTTGCATCTCAAGACATGATCATATTTTTACATTATATATTGTATGGACAATGATACATTAAGAGGACAGTAGGCTGTCAGCAAAATCTCTACTAGTGAGCCATATTTGTGAAATGGAGCCTCTGATTAGAAGTAAGTGCTTCAATAAAGTGTTAATATGTGGGAATGATACACCATACAATCAAAAAAGCATATTATTCATATTTAAAAGGCCACTGATTTAAATAAAAAAGAGTTTTGTTAAAAAAACATTTTCCCAAATTTAACATCAATACTGTAAGCATGGTTTTAGTCATGTTTTTTACCACCTTTAGTGGGTAACCAGCTTGGAATACTGAACTAACATATGGAAAAATGTTAACTATGACCAAATAAAAAGGGTATAACTGAGAGCACGCAGTGATTAACCCTTTCTCTAATATGTATTGTCATTTTACCCAGTAAATGTCACTATTCAATGTTGTAAATTTTACACAATAAGACACATAGAAATATTTTCGAACTAAAACAAATGAACTAATCCAGCTAATCCCTTGTCCACCCTCTCATTACCACTGAGATCCTCGGGGGAGGGGTTTCTTGGACCAAGGCTTCCACGGTATAGTGGAAATGCATTGACAACATTGTGTATGCTTGTCAATTCACCCTAGAGGTGATAGGCATAGCAACGGTTTAAATTCAGACTTGCAAGATATATGTCTTATACCTGTCCGTCCTAAGGGTACCACTTATTTATAACCCTATGAACAACCAGAGCAAGATCGCATGCACATGTGTAGTCACTATGAACATTCTGCACAATACTGTGATATTAGGGTCCTTGATACAGTAGCCAAATAAATGTAATAGAAAAGATAAACAACTGAAGAAGGAACAGTCAAATACTGCCATAATTTACAAACGTATTATTATATTGACTACAGAATCCAGTTTTATTGCTGCTTTGAGTCATTTGGAATTTTAATTCAGCTCAATGGTTAACCATCTATTATCTCAAGGAAATATAGGGAACAAAATATAGGTTTCTTTTATATATGTAAATTTATATAATATACAGCAATATATATTATATTTCAGGCAAAGGAAAGGTGTGAATCAGTGTAAAAATAATTCCATATTTATTGTACAGTACTTGTATATAATAAAATATGTTTTGTTAAGTTGCGTCAGTCATTAGTAAGTGGGGGAGTTTTTTTTTTCAAGTTATCATTATATAATTGTTGACTGATTACTTTTGCACATCTCCAGCTGTATTGTGGCCATAAGACAATTGTGTGTGTTTTTCAATTGATATCATTTTCTTGTAAGTGAAGATTGAGTTATCACAGGAAGATGTCAGGGCTGGGAAGTTTAGAGGTTCTGGATCTTGTATTTCCATGTTGTGCCAACACTTATCTGGTACACAGGGGATGGCTTGCAAGTAGGGAGCAATTGCCATCTTGGCTGCTGTTTACTTAGTACTCTTTACTCAATACTCAATGGGCAAGGGTTGTACCAAGTTTGACTTCTAAGTGCACACACCTCGTGGTTTGTAGAGTTGGAATCTGTCATTATCAGGCAGGGCTCTGATTGGGATTAACTGGATAACAATTAAAGCCCTGAGGTCCGATATGCTTGGTCTTCTGGCCTTCCGCACAGAGCTCATCAGGAGAGGGCTGGCAACTTTGGACCCGAGGGGCAAAACCAATGTAGTGGCCCATGGTGAAACTTCATCAGCCCACTCGTTTTTTATCAGTGATAGACATGCACTAGAGATATGTCTAGAGATAACATACAAAGATTGATAGACAGACAACAAAATTGGATAGAAACATAGACACACTGTGGTATCTAGAAGTGAAACTAGTGCAGCCTCAGCCCATTGAGTGGGGTTAGAGAGCAGACCGGAGGGACAATTGACCACTTGCTCTTCTGGACATCAGATGTGCAAGGAGAGTCCCTTGCTGTATCCATCTTCACAGCCTTAATCTCCGCTCTTCATAGATAGACCTCATGTAGAGAAGGGGTGATAAACACACTGAGGCACAGTTACTGCTCTATCTTGCTGTCTACTAATTTGTCTTGTCCATCAGTTTATATGCCTTATCTATCAGCATATCTTTCTTGCCTGTCTATCTGTGTTAACTTCTGCTATTAACAGGTGGGTTGGTGAAATTACCATGGACCAAAAGTTGCCAGCCATCCCCTGTCTGAGCACATCACAGGGACCATATTAATACATTGTGTGCCTTGTGATGACTGTTACAAAGCTCTGTGGGTCATACAATCTAAATGTGCAACCTTGGCACAAAACACAAAATGGAACCTACAGGTAAGACACAGATAGCTCCCAGTTAGGAAATTTATTTTAATTACATGAGTAAAGTGAACTTATAACCACATTATTGTTCTAATTAATTTTCATAGCAAAACTTTCACTTTTTAGCATTTCAAATCTCTGTGCTATGTGTCCACGAAAAATAAATGCTCCTGCAATCTGATGGATTATGGGTAGGCTGTGGAGAAAGATCAGCCCCATTTTACCCATGACATTCCATTTGGTGTCCAACAGGGGCGGATCCAGAGTCTGATCTCAGGAGGGGCACATGTCCATCTGTCTTTTCCTCTCTCCCATGTCCGTCTGTCTTTTCCTCTCTCCCATGTCCGTCTGTCTTTTCCTCTCTGCCATGTCCGTCTGTCTTATCCTCTCTCCATGTCCGTCTGTCTTATCCTCTCTCTCATGTCCTTCTGTCACGCTCCTCTCCCTTCCCATGTCTGTCGCACTCCTCTCACTCCCCATGTCCCTCTGTCCCTCTTCCTTCCATGTCCGTTTCTCTCCTCTTCCTTCCCATGTCCGTCTTTGTATCCTCTTCTTTCCCATGTCCGTCTGTCTCTCCTCTCATTTCCCATCTCTCTGTCTCTCCTCTCCTATGTCTATCTGTCTCTCCTCTCCCATGTCTGTCTGTCTCTCCTCTCCCATGACTGTCTGTCTCTCCTGCCATCCCATGTCTGTCTGTCTCTCCTCTCCCATGACTGTCTGTCTCTCCTGCCATCCCATGTCTGTCTCTCCTCTCCCATGTCTGTCTGTCTCTCCTCTGCCATCCCATGTTTGTCTGTCTCTCCTCTGCCATCCCATGTTTGTCTGTCTCTCCTCTGCCAACCCATGTCTGTCTGTCTCTCCTCTACCATCCCATTTATGTCCCTCTCTTCTCCCCTTCCCATTTATGTCTCTCTCCTCTCCCTTCCCATGTCTGTCTGTCTCCTCTCCCCTTCCCATATCTGTCTGTCTCTCCTCTGCCATCCCATATCTGTCTGTCTCTCCTCTGCCAACCCATGTCTGTCTGTCTCTCCTCTACCATCCCATTTATGTCTCTCTCTTCTCCCTTCCCATTTATGTCTCTCTCCTCTCCCTTCCCATGTCTATCTGTCTCCTCTCCCCTTCCCATATCTGTCGTCTCTCCTCTACCATCCCATATCTGTCTGTCTCTCCTCTGCCATCCCATATCTGTCTGTCTCTCCTCTACCATCCCATGTTTGTCTGTCTCTCCTCTTCTATCCCATGTCTGTCTGTCTCTCCTCTGCCATCCCATGTCTGTCTGCCTCTCCTCTACCATCCCATTTATGTCTCTCTCCTCTCCCTTCCCATGTCTGTCTGTCTCCTCTCCCCTTCCCATGTCTCTCTCTATTCTCTACCTCCTATGACTGTATCTTTGTCCCTCTAAACATGTATGTGTCTTTCCTCTTCCCAATAGTCTCTTTTCCTCCTCTCCCTCGTCTGTGTTCTCTCCTCTCTCCCCCACCCGTCAGTGTTCTCTCTTCTCCTCCCCTTCAGTGTTCTCTCTTCTCCCCCCTATGTGTTCTCTCCTATGCCCCAGCCAATTTGCCCAATAATATTCCAGTGTTATTTGCCATTTAATATGCCCCTGCTAGTTTGCCCAATAATATGCAAGTGTTATTTCCCATTTAATATGCCCAAGCCAATTTTCCCAATAATATGCCAGTGTTATTTGGCATTTAATATCCCACAGCCAATTTGCCCAATAATATGCCAGTGTTATTTGTCATTAATAAGCCCTACCAATTTCCCCAGTACCTCCCCCCCATCTCCCCAGCACTTACCTTTCCCTGGTGGTTAGTGGCAGGCAGCATGGCATCCTCCATGCTGCCTGTTCGGTTCCCAGGTGGTTGTGCCGACAGGTCACGTGATCCGGGGCGTGTATGACGTCAGCGCGCCGGTCACGTGACCTGTCGGCACTTCCTTGTCACACAGAGGTTTCTCTGTGCTGCTTGTTCGGCTCCCCGTGCAGCCTGGCAGGTAGAGCGATGGTGAGGGGGGATCTTCTGATCTCCTCTCACCTCGTCTCTGCCTGCAAGCGTGATTTTTTTTTTTTTTTTTTTAAGCGTCGTTTTTTTTTCTTTTCCTCTTCTCGGGGGGGGGGGGGGGGGGAAGGGGGGGAGCAATTGCCCCTTTGGCCCACCCCCTGGATCCGCCACTGGTGTCCAAGTGAAATGAACGATGCAGAATGTGTGGCTTCCTGGAGGAAAATGACCAGAGGAACATAATACCAGTGGTAGCCCTTTACTGGACATGGTAACGGACAATGTTGTTCTATGGACTTTCACAGACCATTTGGCATCCTACTCATTGGGTTCACGGGGGGAACTGCAGCCTGATTAAAATAATACCAGATGCTATCTGCAATACAGTAATAAATACATGAGATTGCCATGAGTTTAAGTTCCAGCATCCATGTATCAGGTGTCTGAAACTTTCATTTTACAGTGTTTAGACATGAATATATCTTGATGACATACACAGTTTAAATGCAATGCTGCCTTTGCACAGTGAGATACACTGATCAAAGGCATCAGGCAAGCCGGGACAAGGCAAAACCCCAAAATACAGGATTGTTGGCAACTATACAACCTCTGTCCACCAGGTGTCCTTCCCACACAAATGGTCACACTCACAAATGAATGCTGAAGAATACAGGTATATTTTCAGCTTGAATTGCATGCATGTATTACATTACAAATAATAAAATAAGTCATGTGCATAAATAAATATCAGTAACCATACCTAAAACAATTACCTGATCAAAATGTTTTTGCAATCTTGAATTTTCGAGAAATGTAGATGTCACAATGGATACGTCGTAATATAATCAGCAAAATGTTTAAAAAAAAAAAAACAGCAGCTAAAAAGGATCTGATTTGGTATTGGCTCTGTTTCTCCACACACGAAAGTGGCGGGTAGGCAGGAAAAGGGTGAAATCTCCATTTCTTAAGTAATATGCACAATTTTTCTTCCAAACACTTCCGTGCGTGGGACTTTTTGTACATCTTTAATACCTTATTTTGTTCAGTTCAGTTTTTGGGGAATAACCCCTCAAGTATACAAACGTTAGTACAAAAAAAACAATCTGGAACCCTTGTACCACATATTATGACAGGAACCGCCACATCCCACCAATTGCTTAGTTACTGCGCCATCATTCCTTTGTATGTAAAAGTCCAGTGTCATTACCTCAAGGGAAATGTTTCCAAGTATTTGCTAAGGAGAAAATATGTATTAACTCCTGTTGCATATTATTTGAATCATCACCTGCACTGTCTGCAATTATTATCTGCCATTATCTATGCATCTTTACAAGTGCCCTGTAGTGACAAACATTTCCCTTTAGTGTAGCACAATGGGCTTATTAAATTGACATGATTAACCATTAGATATTTCAAAACACATTTTATTGGTCCAAGAAAGCCTAGCAACCCAATTGCCCAAGAGCATTTAACTGACAGATAAGCACACCCTGACATATAAAAGTGAATGAAAAGTGAAACCAACAGTGATTGAGGGTTGTCCGTCGATGAAAGGAATACTGCTGGACTCCAGATGCTGTGTAAAAGCGTTTTATTACTCAATCCGTCATAGCAAGTAGCTAAAATTGAGAGTGGGATACACCCTGAGAGATAAAGTGCAAAGCCTACGTGTTTCGTGCCTGTATTCTGGCACTTCGTCTAGGGCAGCGGTGGCGAACCTATGGCACGCGTGCCACTACTGGCACGCCGAGCCCTCAGCAGTGGCACGCGGTCAGGTTCAGCTCTCACCGCTTTTCTGCTCCGTTGTCCTGGAGGTGCAGGCATCAGCGTAATAGATTGGCGCCGCCGGTCATCTGCTTCTTCTCCAGATGATTGGCGCATGCGCGCTCTGTGAAGAAGCGTTCAAGTCGGAAAGCAATTAACTGTTTGCTTTCCGACTTGAACGCTTCTTCACATAACGCACATGCGTCAATCATCTGGAGAAGAAGCAGGTGACCGGCAGCACCCGTCTATTACACTGATGTCTGCACCTCCAGGACAATGGAGCAGATAAGCGGTGAGAGCTGAACCTGCATGTGTGTGTGCCTTTGTGAGTATAAGTGTGTGTGTCTGCGAGTATGAGTATATGTGTGTGTGTGTGTATGATAAATGTGTGTATGAGCATGATAAGTGTGTGTGTGTGAGTATGAATATGATAAGTGTGTGTGTGTGTGTGTGTGTGAGTATGATAAGTGTGTGTGTGTGAGTATAAGTGTGTGTGTTTGGGTATAAGTGTGTGCGAGTATGAGTATAAGTGTGTGCAAGTATGAGTATAGGTGTGTGTGTGTATGAGTATGAGTGTCTGTATGAGTATAAGTGTGTGTGTTTGGGTATAGGTGTGTGAGTATGAGTATAATTGTGTGTGGGAGTATAAGTGTGCGTGTATGAGTATAAGTGTGTGTGTGTGTGTGTGTGTGTATGAGAATGAGTGTGTGTATGAGTGTCTGTATGAGTATAAGTGTCTGTATGAGTATAAGTGTCTGTATGAGTATAAGTGTGTGTGTGTTTGGGAATAAGTGTGTGTGTGTATGGGTATAAGTGTGTGTATGAGTATAAGTGTGTGTGTATGAGTATATGTGTGTATGAGTATATGTGTATGTGTGTATGTGTGAGTATAAGTAGGAGTGTGTGTATGAGTATGTGTGTGTGTATCAGTATAAGTGTGTGTATGAGTATAAGTGTGTGTGTGAGTATAAGTGTGTGTGTGAGTATGAGTATAAGTGTGTATGTGTGTGAGTGTGCGTGTGTATGAGTGTGCATGTGTATGAGTGTGCGTGTGTATGAGTGTGTGTGTGTATGAGTATAAGCGTGTGTGAGTATGCGGTGTTGGCACTTTGTGGTCTGCAAATTTGTGTCGGTCAAAAATTGGGCACTCGGGACCAAAAACGTTCGCCATCACTGGTCTAGGGCTTTGCACTTTATCCCTCCGGGTGTATCCCACTCTCAATTTTACCTACTTGCTATGGCGGATTGAATAATAAAACGCTTTTACACAGCATCTATCTGGAATCCAGCAGTATTCCTTTCATCGACGGACAACCCTCAATCACTGTTGGTTTCACTTTTCATTTGCTACACACGGCCAGAGTGCCGAGAGGAGAAGTCCGCGTATGAATACCACATGTGTAGATCAGGATGTTTCTCTACCTTTTACTTTGTTGAACCTTTAAAAGTGAATCACAAATAACATACTTTTCCTAGACACTGATAAAACTGGCTCCATGGTTTTTGGAACAGTGTCTGAAATACATAAATTACAAAATTCTCAAATATGCATCAAGACAAAATCAATATCTGACAAAATACACTTACCGCAGTCAGTTCTTTCATAACCAGATATGTGGTTAGACCCCAAACTATCTTTTGGCCTCCCAACTGTCATCAAAACGTTAACCAAAACTAGGTGTCCTGTACTGAAACAAATCCTTCCAAGTTCCACAGCAAGGAAACAGATAGTATAACAAATTCTGGGGCCAGTTGAAAATAGGAATTTAGTACATGCACTGCACCGACATAAACCTACTTTATTGTTTAACTCATCCTGCGGCTCTGTGCTACAATGATATTACATGACCCGCCATTGTGACATGCTAAAAGAGATAAACTGGCTTCTGCTGGAATACACACACACCCTTCACCTTTCCAGCCTTGTGTTTCAGAGCTTTTCTGGGAACTGTCTATAACATCCGTTCCAGTACCAGCTCAATCCTCAATTTCCTATAGAGCACCACAACTATGGAATAACCTCTAAAATACCTTGAGTTCTCTATCAATATAGCTCAATGCGGAATGCACCTGTAGTCATGCTTGACTATATTTCCCTTGCTTGCAGACATCCACCGGTGCTGCCCAGCATTTCTGCCAGGACTTCTATGATGGAATCCCGGGGCCACGTGATCGCCCGACTTACCATCATAGAAGCCCTGCTGGAAGTGTCTGCCAGCATTGGAGGATGTCTGCGCACCATCCCCACTAGACAGCAGGGAGTCTAGAAGAGCACTGTAAGTCTGGGGGGATGCATCAGCTAAGTCTGGGGGGCAGATGACTGTGTGGGGCAGCATTGGCAAAGACTGGGAGGCTGATGGCTGTGTGGGGGTATGCATTGGCTAAGTCTGTGGGGAAGATGGCTGTACGGGGGGATACATTGGCCAAGTCTGGGGGCAGATGACAGTGTGGAGGGATGCATTCGCTAAGTCTTGGAGGCAGATGGCTAGGTGTGTGGGGGGATGTACTGGCTAACACTGGGGCCAGATACGCATTTGAAAGGAAGTATGAACAGCAAATGCATTTTTTCAATCATAATTTTTACTAAATAGGAAAAAACAGTTGATATGTGAATTCATATTTACAAGTCAAACTATTTTCCTAAAGGGTTGTTTTATATTCAGGGCTTTTACATTTTTTCCTAAATGAATATCCAAAGTTTGGGGGGTCGTCTTATATTCAAGCAAATACGGTATTTTAATATTATATTGTAACCTATTCTAACACTGCAATGCTCAAAGCCCCAGGACATAATAAAAAATAATAATAATATAAATAAATAAATTGCACATACTATGAAACTTATACCTAAGCTCTGAGTATACAAAATTTATATCTATCAAATATGCCTGTGATACAAGTAATGTTAAAAATAAATTCATAGCTGAAATAAATTATGTGATACTCTATTGTTACAGATTGTTTTTATGGAGGTACAGTATGTGCTGACATTTCTAAGTGCATATCTATGAATAATGAGAGCAAAAGTTAGCTGGCAATGGGGATAATAGATAATAGCTGGTGCTAAATGCACATTGCAAGCTACATTTCCTTTTGATGGCTTGCAATATATGCTAAGAAAAATAAATCAAAATAATGGAATATATACACCGATCAGCCATAACATTATAACCACCTGTCTAATACCGTGTAACTCCCTTGTTGCTGCCAAAACAGCCTTAACCCATCGAGGCATGGACTCCACTAGACCTCTGAAGGTTGGGTATATGCAGGTGAGGGCTGGCAGCCTTAGGCCTGGGGGGCAAATCCAGTCAAGTGGCCCATTGCACCATCGAATCGCCTCCCCATCCACGGCCATCTTTTCCTTGTTTTATAACGAATATTGCCAGGATTTTCCCCCACAATATGCCAGGATTTGCCATTTAATATGCTAGAATTTTCCCTTACAAAATGCCAGGATTATGCCCCTCAGTATGCCAGGATTATGCCCCTCAATATGCCAGGATTTAGAAACCCAATATGCCAGGATTTTCTCCTCAATATGCCAAGATGATGCCCCCTCAATATGCCAGGATTTTCCCCTAAATATGCCAGGATTATGCCCCTCAAAATGCCAGGATTATGCCCCTCAATATGCCAGGATTATGCCCCTCAATATGCCAGGATTATGCCCCTCAATATGCCAGGATTTAGACACCCAATATGCCAGGATTTTCCCCTCAATATGCCAAGATGATGCCCCCTCAATATGCCAGGATTTTCCCCTCAATATGCCAGGATTATGCCCCTCAACATGCCAGGATTTAGACACCCAATATCCCAAAATTTGGGCACCCCCCCCCTACCCACGTTGCACACCTACGACATGACCCATAACCCACGTTGCACACCAGGACATGCCCCATCACCACATTTACATGCCTCCATCACCCCATTACATACACATTTCCAATATTATTTGCCATTAATATTCCCCAGCCAATTTGTCCCATAATATGCCAGTGTTATTCTGCAATTTAATATAACTCAGTAAATTTGCTCAAATAATATTCCAAGGTTATCTGCAATTTAATATGCCCCTGCTAATTTGCCCAATATGCCAGTGTTAATTGCCATTTAATATTCCCCAGCCATTTTGCCCAATAATATGCCAGTCTTATTCTGCCATTTAATATTCCCCAGACGATTTGTCCAATAATATGCCAGTGTTATTCTGCCATTTAATATTCCCCAGCCAATTTGCCCAATAATATGCCAGTCTTATTTGCCATGTAATATTCCCCAGCCAATTTGCCCAATAATATGCCAGTCTTATTTGCCATGTAATATGCCCCAGCCAATTTGCCCAATAATATTCTAGTCTTATTTGCCATGTAATATGCCCCAGCCAATTTGCCCAATAATATGCCAGTCTTATTTGCCATGTAATATGCCCCAGCCAATTTGCCCAATAATATGCCAGTCTTATTTGCCATGTAATATGCCCCAGCCAATTTGCCCAATAATATGCCAATCTTATTTGCCATGTAATATGCCCCAGCCAATTTGCCCAATAATATGCCAGTCTTATTTGCCATGTAATATGCCCCAGCCAATTTGCCCAATAATATGCCAGTCTTATTTGCCATGTAATATGCCCCAGCCAATTTGCCCAATAATATGCCAGTCTTATTTGCCATGTTATATTCCCCAGCCAATTTGCCAAATAATATGCCAGTCTTATTTGCCATGTTATATTCCCAAGCCAATTTGCCCAATAATATGCCAGTCTTATTTGCCATGTAATATGCCCCAGCCAATTTGCCCAATAATATGCCAGTCTTATTTGCCATGTAATATGCCCCAGCCAATTTGCCCAATAATATGCCAGTGTTTTTTGCCCACCCCCCCCCTTACCTTTTTCCCTGGTGGCTAGTGGCAGGACTTCCCTGGTGGCTAGTGGCAGGACTTCCCTGGTGGCTAGTGGCAGGAGGACTTACCTGGTGGCAGGCAGCATGGTCCCTCCATGCTGCCTGTTCGGCCTCCCGGCGGTTGTGCCGACAGGTCACGTGATCGGCGCGCGTCTGACGTCAGAGCGCCGATCACGTGACTGTCGGCACTTCCGTGTCGGCACACTGCACGGGGAGCCGAACAGGCAGCACGGAGGTTTCTCTGTGCTGCCTGTTCGGCTCCCCGTGCAGCTTTGCAGGCAGAGCGGAGGTGAGAGGGGATCTTCCGATCCCTTCTCACCTCAGTCTCTGCCTGCAAGTGCGTTTTTTTTGTGTGTTTTTTTTTAAAAACACTGGCCCAGCGGCCGTGTTTTACATAGTTTAGGGCGGCCTGGGGGGCAATTGCCACCCTGCCCCCCGGCCCAGCCCGCCCCTGGGTATATGGCACCAAGACATTAGCAGCTGATCCTTTATGTCCTGTCCTTGTGAGGTGGGCCCTCCATGGATGGGACTTGTTTGTCCAGCCCATCCCACAGATGCTCGATTGGATTGAAATCTGGGGAATTTGGAGACCAAGTCAACACCTTGAACTTGTTGTGTTCCTCAAACCATTCCTGAACCATTTTTGCTTTGTGGTAGGACACATAGACCTGCTTAAAAGGGCCAATGCAATCAGGGAATAGGGTGTACATGGTCTGCAACAATGCTTAGGTAGGTTGCACGTGTCAAAGTAACATCCACATGAATGGCGGGACCCATGGTTTCCCAGCAGAACATTACCCAAAGCATCACACTGCCTCCCCCGGCTTGCCACTGGTCAGTGGTCATAATGTTATGGCTGACCAGTCTATACTGAATATATTGTTGCTCAGCAGGTATTTCAACACAAAGATATAGGAATATGTTTTATTTGTATCTATAACACCTAATAGCTCTGAAGGAGTTATGATTGATTGTCAATAATGATTTTGTTACGGCTTGAGCCAAGTAATTAAAGCTTAGGATTTATGAGGGAAGACAAATGTGAGCTTTGGCCTATTAATCCAGGCTTGTGAATGATTGGCTTTATCTGTACATACTGCCCTTCCACATCTGCAGCTTAAATAGATTGTTCCCGATCTGTGTTACGGATAGCAACAACAAAAAAAGATCAAACAGTCACAAAGCAGAATGTGAAATGCAAAGGAAATGGTACAGAATCAACCAGGCATGTGACATACTGACAGGTAGTATCTTCAGCTGTAAAGCAGTCACATTATAAAATCCAGCAACAGAAATAATTTCTATTTAAAACAAGTAGGGCATGGTAGGATGTTATATACTCACGCCAATTGCAACTGATTTCTTGCTGGTTTTTGTTTATTGAGTGGCACCTACGGGAAAATGAAGAATAAAACAGTCAATTTTCTTTATGTGTATAAAATTTATATATTATACATGCATATACATATTTATACAGATACATATGATACTAATTCATTGGGCTTTTTTTAGTACCAAAAGGTTCAGATAGCTTTTATCATCTGATGAGGTTATGATTAAACATGGATAAACTCCTTGACATAATATTTAGTTATGTATACATTTTCCATTGATTGATTTTACTTTCTTTTTTGTTTCTTATTAATCATATGGTTGCATTCTATTGGTATCTTCATGAATCTGCTCATCTATATACTGATTGTTTTTAAAATTTGTATTTTATATATTCACAATGATAATGTTTGAAGTTAAGTCAATGCGGTTTTATATTTATATTATGGAAAAAATCAGACTCAGGTTCAAACAGGTGTTTGCCTTTAGTGCTAATCGTTAACTGCTATAAGAAGTTTGAACCTGCGTCTCCACTTTATACATATGACTAAGTACTGGTCAGCACAAAAAGGCAAGTGTCCCTCTATAATTGTGGTCTGTTACCGATTTTATGTATTATTAAACACCGGCCTTTCATTTCATCTGAAGAATCCGTCTCCCTGATGTTTTATCCTTTTTTTTAGTACTGGTGTCATGTGGAAAATCATTGACTTTCTTATCTTTTTTATTTATCCCTTCCAATATCAGTATCTCTACTCTCCCTTCCCATGTCTGTCTCTCTTCTCTTCCTTCCTATGTCTGTCTCTCTCCTCTCTCTTTCCATGTTTGTCTCTTTTCCTTTCCATGTGTGTCTCTCTCAGCAGCGATCTAGATAGTGATCTAGATAGTTGGGGATTATACAGGTAATTATACCAACTAACTAGCTAATAAAAAGAAAAATCTAGGTTCCCAGACTGCCCCACCCAATAGAAAAAATAAACTCCTCTCCCTTTCCATGTTCGTCTCTTTTCCTTTCCATGTGTGTCTCTCTCAGCAGTGATCTAGATAGCTGGGGATTATACAGGTAATAGGTAACCAACTTATCCCAATTAACTAGCTAATAAAAAGAAAAATCATGGTTCCCAGACCGACCCCCCAAATAGAAAAAATAAACTCAACAAGGTACTGGTCAGAGCAATCAGAACCACAGCACAGACATGCAGGGGTTAAAATATATATCTACGAGGGGCGTGGCCAACCGTCTTAGGAGATGGCTGCTTGAAGACTGAGCTCCTCCATCTACACGGCTAAAGCGTTGCCTTACTCAACCCGCAGACAACATGGGCAGGAATAAACAGCAGTTGGCAGAGCCCAAAACACCAGGAGGTGGCTCGCAGGCGTCAACTTCGACGTTGCAGGAGTATTTCCGCACACCGGCAGTCATGGGCCCGCAATCACCGGAGAGCCAAAATGCCTCCTCTTCTCCGGTAGAATCTCGCGACTCGGAGGATCACAATGCCGACCCAGATCCCTCTATACAACTACCTGATGCACCGACGTGCTCTCGAGAGGTCCTCCAGCTTTTCTCCTCGAGGCCGTGGTGAGAGGACTTTAGCATCCTCCTTACTGAGCTTAAACAGACTGTGGCTGATGCAATTATAGGCCTAAAAGCAGACCTGTCCAGAGTGGAACAGAGAGTGGTGCACCAGGAGGAAGTGCACACAAGGAAACTTACCCAGGTTGCGAGAATCACTGCCCAGCATGCCACACATCTGGCAGACTATCGCCGCAGACTATAAGATCTCGATAACAGAGGGAGGAGGAACAATATCAGGCTGAGGGGAGTCCCGGAGCATGCCTCACAGGTACCTGAGGAGGTGATGGTTCTGGCTACCACTATCATGAATGATCCAAATGACTCGGCAACCCCGAGGTCCTCCCTCGGCATCTTCGAGAGACATAATCTGCTGTATCAGTGATTACCACCTCAAGGAGCAGATCATGGCAAAAGCCAGGGAAGTAGCTCCTTGGAGCTTTGATGGACACGTGGTGGCCTTCTTTCAGGATCTTTCAGACTTAACGCTACAGGCAAAATGTTTGGTTTTCTAAAGCAATGGCCCTTTTAGCAAAATTTCAGTAGATCATGCTGATCTTGGGCGGGGACCTTAACGTTTCCCTTGACCCAACGGTGGATACCTCTACCGGCTGCACACAAACACCCGCACATTTCATGTGTAAAATTAGGAAATCCCTCCAGGACCTACAGCTTGTGGACTGCTGGAGAGCCCTACACCCCATCGACAGAGATTATAGCTACTATTCTACCCTTCACCGCCGATACACACGGATAGATTATTATATCTTCACAACACATTATCATTTACCTCCAGGGCCGTCTTTAACGCGGGGCAAGCGGGGCAGCTGCCCTGGGCCCAGTTACTCCTGGGGGGCCCCAAGGCAGCTGTCCCGTGGGCCCCCAGCCCCTGCTTGTCGCGTTCACAGCGTATTGCGCTTGTGAACGCTTTTTTCCGGCAAGCCGCATCCAATGGATGCGACGGCCGAAAAAAAAACAAAAACATCCGGTGACTGTTTCCCTCCTCCGTGCAAGAGGGAAGACTGCACGGAGGAGACATCCGGCGGGGGACACGGAGCAGGTTCATGTAAGTACTAGGGAAGGGGGGGGGGGATGTTTACAGGCATCTGACTGGCATAATATTACAGGTATCTGACTGGCACAATATTCCTGGGCTCTGACTGGCACAATATTACAGGCATCTGACTGGCACAATATTCCTGGGCTCTGACTGGCACAATATTCCTGGGCTCTGACTGGCACAATATTGCAGGCATCTAACTGGCACAATATTCCTGGTATCTGACTGGCACAATATTCCTGGTATATGACTGGCACAATATCCCTGGTATCTGACTGGCACAATATTACAGGCATCTGACTGGCACAATATTCCTGGTATCTGAGTGGCACAATATTACTGGGCTCTGACTGGCACAATATTGCAGGCATCTGACTGGCACATTATTACTGGGCTCTGAATGGCACAATATTGCAGGCATCTAACTGGCACAATATTACTGGGCTCTGACTGGCCCAATATTGCAGACATCTGACTGGCACAATATTGCAGGCATCTGACTGGCACAATATTGCAGGCATCTGACTGGCCCAATATTGCAGTCATCTGACTGGCACAATATTGCAGGCATCTGACTGGCACATTATTACTGGGCTCTGACTGGCCCAATATTGCAGGCATCTGACTGGCACAATATTGCAGGTATCTGACTGGCACATTATTACTGGGCTCTGAATGGCACACTATTGCAGGCATCTGACTGGCACAATATTACAGGCATCTGACTGGCACAATATTACTGGGGTCTGAATTTCACAATATTCCTGGTATCTGACTGGCTTAATTTAATCCAGCTTGCCCAAACCACATCTACCGAAACGATCATGCTATCTACAGATGCCGAAAAGGCTGAACATATATATGCTGGAAGTCCTTAACTCAATGGGCTTTGGTCCACACATGACGGCTTGGGTGGCGTCCCTATACTCCCGTCCTAGTGCTCGAATACAAATTAGCGGAGCCCTTTCTGACTCCTTCCCTATAGCGAACGGGACCAGGCATTGATCCCCACTCTCTCCCCTTCTATTTGGTCTTTCCTTGGAGCTCTTTATGCAGGCGATAAGAGGGGAACAAGATATTACAGGACTGCAGGCCGATGCGGTCCACCACAAAGTTTTGGGTTTTGCGGATGACCTGTTATTTGTTTTGACGCGGCCTAGGGTGTCCCTGCCTGTTCTCCTTCGTGAATTTCGCACCTATGGTAAAACTGTCCAACCTTAAAATTAATTTTACTAAGTCAGAAATTATGAACATAAATTTGCCCAGCGACGCCTCTCGGGCCCTTGCTTCATTCTTCCCGTTTAAATGGTGTACGCACAAACTTAAATATCTGGGCATATGGCTTACAAGTGACTTATCCCAACTCTATTCCCATAATTTTCTACCCATGTTGACGACATTGAAGGGGGACCTCACAGGGTGGGGCCCTCTCTTTATCTCCTGGACTGGTAGGATTAATGCATTAAAAATTAATGTCCTCCCACGCCTTCTATATCTATTTCAAACTATCCCGATCCAGCTCCCAAGGGCCATTTTTGCTTCCCTGCGAACACTTTTCATTAAATACATCTGGGCACAAAACTTTACTTTGTTACTTTGCTCCAAAAGCCGAAAGCGCATGGGTGACTAGGCCTACCTTGCCCCAAGACTTACTACAACTTGTGCCACCTTCTTCGGTTATTAGAATGGGCGTACCAGCCCCCCCATAAACTGTGGATCCGACTCCCGCTCCAGCCCCACTTGTGGCTCCACCCGCATACAGCTAGTCGGATCGCAAAACTCCATCCCTTTGCGACAGCATCCCTAACTGTACTTCACCGCCTATATAAGAAAAATCAACTGACAACCTTTCCCTCCCCTCACACTCCGCTTAGACATAACCCCGATTTCCCTCCAGGACAAAACGGAGGTGATTTCCTCCAAACTACACTTGAGGCTAGACCTACTCTACAAAGTTTTATGACAGGAAACAAACTTAAACCCCTACATGATATTCTGCAGAACTCGACGCCCACAACACTACATAACTTACAGTACCTTCAGCTTCAATCCTTCTTTAACTGTACCACTCAGAAACACAATTTACAATGGGAGTTTCTGCCCTTTGAGGAATTCTTAGGTCTGGAGACCATCCCAATACATGGGATATCCATGCTCTATAAATTTCTGATCCATACTGAAGATGATCCCCTCCCAGCCTATGTTGGGAAGTGGGAAACTGCGCTATCCCGAAAGTTTACGAAAGCGCAATGGGAAAAGATATTTACACTCACACATAAGAGTTCAATAAACACTAGGACCCAGGAAATGTCGTATAAACTCCTGACACACTGGTATCGCACCCCTAGCAAATGACATGCGATATTTCCGGACCGACCAGATACGTGTTGGAGATGTGGCTCTGCCACAGGTACGGTCCTCCATATTTGGTGGGAGTGCCCCCTCATACACTTTTTCTGGACTAAAATCCGAGACACGTTGCCTAAGTTTACAGACTCACCCCCGCCATTTCACCCTGTGAACTATCTGCTCCACCATACAACCCAGCCGATATAGGTTTATAAAAAGTTGATTGTTCGGCATTTATTAAATAAGGGTAAGGCCTTGATCCCTGGGCACTGGGTAGCCACCACCCCCCTACATTTGAGGAGTGGATAAAACGTGTAGAAGGAATCAGGGCTTTGGAAAGTTTGGGCTCACAATCTATAGGCCAATCGGAAAAGTATACCCAGAGGTGGTTCTATTACATGGAATTTATTGAGGGTCTAAAGACCTAAATCTGTATAGGTGCACAGAGGCCATATGCCCTTCCCCCCCTATACTTACCTCACAAGCATGCCCTGGCAACGGGACAGATGCATTAATCACGAGCCCTGTACCAATTGTACTCACCCCCCCCCCCCCCCCATTTTTTTCTTAGCATCTGCCAGGGATTATACATCGGTGCTGCTACTTCTCAACCCTGTACTTGATGTTTTCTCATGCATTCATATTGAGCTATATTGTGTTTCTGTCGGGAAGACAGGGAGCACGGATTAGCTCCTGATGTTCGGAAGTTTCCCAATGTGTTACTGTAATGTATGCCTATTCTGAATTGTTGAAGAAATATGGGGCCACCCTGCTGTGCCAGAGGTGAATTTTTGTGTTACCCAGAACTCCCCTGATTCCCCCACCCCTCAAACTCGTTTAAATGTATTTTCTGAAAAATCAATAAAAACTGATTTACAAAAAAAAAAAAAAAAAAAATATATATATATATATATATATATATATATATAATTAATATATTTAGAAAAAAAACTGCAAAAATTATAACATTGTATGAAAACATTGGCTTTGTCATCTAATTTGCATATGATCATATGACCAGACAACCACAGATAGGATCCAGGAACATTCCCTCAGTAGCGAGGCAGAGTCCTGGACCCGGTACACACCGGATGGCTGTGTGCTTTCCCCTGCATGACAAGTTAACTCATCTTAAGTTCACGAAAGGGTTAATGTTTGGCCATAAATCAATTTTTAACAGCCTGCCAGTACATTATCAGCTAGATGCTAAGTCTAGTTCCTACTCTAATGAATATTGTGACTGAGATATATATGTTATGCATTAACAGTGACTTGTTGGAATTAATCTCACAAAATAAATCACTGTGCACACATGTACGTTTTAGCATTGGTGCACAGCAATGTTTTATGGAATACAATTAATGATAAAAATATATTACATTTAACCTTGTAGAGTGCTGAATGCAGATATTTATTTTTACCCAGTTAGACACTGATCCGTATGTATTAAATATGAACGTGTGCCTTAATCGTCTAACTGCAAATCAAAATAATGCACAAAGGAATGGGAGTGCAGGTACATGAAAAGGAGAAGAATACAATATAGTGTAATACAATGAGAACAGTAGGTAAGTTGCAAGTAATCAGTATATTAAGAGCTTCATATATATAGCGCCAATCAATATAGATGAAGAACAGATATTCACTCAAGGAAGACTGTACAAAAACTATTTTTTAATAAACTGTATTAAAAAGAATGAAAGCCAATGGTGTAGTATCCATAAAACATGCAATATGGGTGCACATATGGGTGCACAGAATCTACAATCATAGATTAAATATACACATAAATGTAAATGGCAAATGATGCATTGAGAGGTTACTCGTAACATGATAGATCATCATACAGTACTCAATTTTTTGTATATAATTTCCAAATTAGAAAGGGATTATCAAAAAACACATTAGTATTCGTAGAAATAGTAAGAAAAACAAAGATTGACACAAATATCTTTTCATTATGTATATTGCAAAAATGAGAGAAGGGTTATCTTTTGAGAAGGTAGAAAACAGGTATATCAAAATTGTACATTGGAACCATTATATAAAAAAAAAAAAAGATAAAATAGATGAGGACAAATTTCTAGGATACATCTATTTAACTTTGAATCAACAATAATATTGATTGCTATTATAATAAGTAAACCAAATGAGGGTGTCTTTGCTCCATTTACCGCGCTTATCTGAGAAGCACGCAATCTTTCCACCCTCAGTAAAATAAAACGCATCTATGAGCAATGTGCTACATAAATTAAGCACAGATAAGAGTAAATGAAGAGGGAGAATAAGAGAAAATTAAAAAAAGGGAAGAGAAGAGAAGAGAAAAAAAAGAACAGAGGAATATAGTTATAACCAGTGAATAGAACTGAGGGAGAACAGAAGATAGAACCACAAAATCTTCATGCATAATGGAAAGGGGAGGTGAAAGGGGGAAGACTACCCAAGAGCTGGATCACCGGCAGTCAACAGAGTGTGCTGCCAAAAGAAAAATGGGCAATTGACCACTAAAAAGTGGTACTAGGCCGCCTGTTCGCAAGGAATTGCGAGGGCGCCCTGGGGGGTAAGAGGTGGTTCTGGCTGTGTACGTGTAATAATAAAAACTGAACAATGAGATATATGTGGAATCAAACTCTGTTCCTCATCTCTGTGAGACAAAATCATAGTTCTATTAAGTAGCAGTAGGTGTAGTGGGAGCTACAACTTCAGGTTAAGCACCTTCTGCAGATGTCCGGAGGGGTACAATGTCCAGATCTTTAAAAAACTTTGGTATCCTGTTGGGATCCTCCACGGATAGGTGTTTATCGTCTCGAATCACGGAGAGCTGTGTCAGGAGACCCCACCGGTATTTGATCCCAAGGGACCGTAGGTGAGCTGTTGGCGGTGCCATAGATTTCCTTCATGTGAGGATATTGGGCGGTAGATCTTCAAAGACCTGAAGTGTGTCTTCACCGTATGAAAAAATGGCTGGTTCCTTGAGGCAATCAAGATTGCTATCTCGATTGCCTCAAGGGAAGAAGAACTATAACATCGCAAGCTGAGTTCTGCGGGGCCTTCCTGACCCTAAAACAGTCCAATATTGGTATAGCATATTTATCAGGCTTTAGATGGTAACCCTTGCAAGTATGTTTGGAGCTCAAGTCTTTAAATAGTCTCCGCAAGTCCCCTCTGGACACTGGCGTTTTATACACGTAGTTGTCAGTAGATTTTATGGGACTTGACAGTTTCTTAGAAGGGGGTGAGTCAGACTGAGTCTGTGAGGGTGACACCTCGGCAGGCACCGCGGGAAGTTTTTGTGGCCTAGTTAAGAGGGAGCCAATGTCTCGGGTCACAGGTTTTTGTGCCAACTCGCATTCTTTTGCTTTTGCGCCCCATGATGACTGTTGACTAAGGGGTCAATTTTGTGGGGTGTCTGGTTCGGCGAACCCTCGGGATTCACCAGCATTGAAAGTAGATGCCCGGAGCTCAGCCATTGCCAGCCATGCCCTCCGATTTTTTTTAATACACTTTATTAAAGAAAAGTTTGTATACAGTCTCCCTTGAGTGAGGATCTGTTTATCTATATTTCTGTGCGCTATATATATGAAGATCTTTCGTGAGAGCACTGATTTCTTCTGACCCACTGTTCTCACTGTATTAAACTATAGTGTAATCCTCTCCTTTCCATGTAACTGCGCTCCCATTCCTTTGTACATTTCATATAACGAGTACAAAACATAACCATCAACACAGCATGATAAATATCGAATTACCTGACTCTATGGGATTGGGAAGGACACAGCTAGTGAGGAGAGTGGTCAGTCCTTACGAATAATCAAACAAAATCACTTAAAGGACAATTAAACTTTTTTTCTATTTTCAGCTGGGATCCCTCTCTGCTTGTGCAGTGATAGACCCATGTTTTGAAAGGGGCCTAGTTACCCCCAGGTCTGTTGATCCCCTTGAAAATGAGGGCCTCTCTTTGCACTGGCAGAGAGGGTTGCCGACCAGGTAGCTGCCTGCTTCCCTTGTAATCAACTATCATGTACTATCGTATATAGATGCCAATCTATCCTCATAGCAGGGACACTGAAAAAGTTTTGTTAGTAAAACATGAAAGCTTATCCCTATCACTTTCTCCTGCAGGTTATCAAGTCCCCTCTCCTGTGAAGCTCTGGGAAATTAGGTGAGGTGTATAAGCAATGGTATTGAGAATAAAAACAGTTTTTACTTGTTCAAAGATTTTAGATGTTAATATAATTAAAATTTATGATTTATGACATATTTGGGCACAAAAGAAAATAGTCTTTATTGTGATGTTTGTCTATAATTGTTCATTTTAAATTGTAATGAGAAAAAAAGAAATAATAAAAATATAGTTATTAAAAATTAAAATAGTTTCTATAAATGCCAATGGTTATAGTTAAAGTGGGGTATGTCTTTGTGCAGTGTTCCCGACAACCAGCTAGGACTACAACATAGTCAACAGAGAGCTCAGAAGCAGATCGAGAAGTTAGTCTGGAAATAAGGTAAAATGAACCTTTTAATTGCTAGGGGTGGAGAGACTTATGTTACCCCAAACCCAGGCTGAAACGCAAAGGGGTTGAGGGGTAACTCTTATCGTAGATACAGATACAGAGTCTGGATGGCAACAGTGTAAATTATAACCTGGAACTACATAGATTCATTCCAAGCCAATCATATTCGCGAGCATGACTGCATACTGGAGAGCATAACCTTTATTTTATATGACGCTGTTATTTTATGATTGTGTGCACTATGGCAATAATTTAGAGAAGAAGGCATGTAATTGGTTTGATTTCTCTGCTCACTCAGTCCTCAAGTTGAGCGTATACAGTGTCCTTTGTGCCATGGATTTTTCGAGCTGTGCAATAAAACTTTGATCTTTATTTTTATTTTTATGAGGTCTTTGTGTGCTGTAGTTCCGCTGGTCTTTTCTTTACCTGGATTGTCAGCTCTAATTGTACAGTGGGGAAGAAGCTTGCTGAATAGTTAAAAAAAAAAAAAAAAAATCACAGTGCAGTTTAGAGTTTCTTATTGATCTTGTGGCATTGTTACTGCTTATTTTATCTTCCTTCGGATAGCGCTCAAAAGGAAACGTACTTTATAATTCTCCTCTGTGAAACAGCATGGCCGTCATTTAAAATGACTGTGTCTTTTGCCTGCTTGTTAATCGATAGACCATGAACAGTTTCCTTGTTTGACTGCAGATCTCATCATCCTAGCAAAGTGAGCGTGATAATTGGTTGTTGTAGAATTTTTTGCAGAGGGGAAAGAGCCCCTGAAACCGGCCTACGCGAATCATAGAAACATAGAATGTGTCGGCAGATAAGAACCATTCGGTCCATCTAGTCTGCCCAATTTTTTTTTTATTTTTTTGAGTACTTTTATTAGTCCCCCGTTCCCGGTCTTATAGCTAGGATAGCCTTGTGTCTATCCCACGCATGCTTAAAATCCTTGACTGTGTTTACCTCTACCACTTCTGCTGGCAGGCTATTCCATACATCCACTACCCTCTCAGTCAGGGCCGATCCTGGGCGGGTGCACGGGGTGCACCGCGCCCAGGCACACCGGGAGGAAAGGCGCTCCGATGAGCACCTTTCTCCCTCATTCTGGAGGTGCGGCCCGCAGGTGAGCGCCTGCGGTCACCGCACCTCCTAATCTCATTACAGCGCGACGGGTGCAAGCTCCGCCCCGTCGCGCTGTCTGATTGCCGGATGTCTCTGGTGACATCCGGCAGAAGATCTGAATGACGGTGTTCTGCCTCCTCTGCAGACACCGTCCGGAAATGTCCTCCTCCCTCCAGGGAGGGGGACCGATAGTAAAAACTAGTTTTTTTTTTGTTTTGTTTTTCAAATTAAAAGAAGTGTGTGTGTTTCAATGTGTATGTCTGTGTGTGTGAATGTATGTAAGTGTGTGTGTTTCACTGTGTGTGTGTGTGTGTGAATGTAGTAAGTGTGTGAATGTAGTAAGTGTGTGAATGTAGTAAGTGTGTGTGTGTGAATGTGTTTCAGTGTGTGTGAATGTGTGTTTCACTGTGTGTGTGTGTGTGTGTGTGTGTGTGAATGTGTTTCAGTGTGTGTGAATGTGTGTTTCAGTGTGTGTGAATGTGTGTTTCACTGTGTGTGTGTGTGTGTGAATGTGTTTCAGTGTGTGTGAATGTGTTTCAGTGTGTGTGAATGTGTGTTTCACTGTGTGTGTGTGTGTGAATGTGTGTAAGTGTGCGTGTGTGAATGTGTTTCAGTGTGTGTGAATGTGTGTTTCACTGTGTGTGAAAGTGTGTAAGTGTGCGTGTGTGAATGTGTTTCAGTGTGTGTGAATGTGTGTTTCACTGTGTGTGTGTGTGTGTGAATGTGTTTCAGTGTGTGTGAATGTGTGTTTCACTGTGTGTGTGTGTGTGTGAATGTGTTTCAGTGTGTGTGAATGTGTTTCACTGTGTGTGTTTGTGAATGTGTGTTTCACTGTGTGTGTGAATGTATGTGTGTGTGGTTCAGTGTGTTTCACTGTGTGTGTGTGAATGTGTTTCACTGTGTGTGTGAATGTATGTAAGTGTGTGTGTGAATGTGTGTTTCACTGTGTGTGTGTGTGTGAATGTGTGTTTCACTGTGTGTGAATGTATGTGTGTGTGTTTCACTATATGTGTGTGTGTGAATGTGTGTTTCACTGTGTGTGTGAATGTATGTGTGTGTGTGTTTCACTGTGTGTGTGTGAATGTATGTAAGTGTATGTGTTTTTCTCTGTGTGAGTCAATGTGTGTGTTACTGTCTGTGTAAGTGTGTGTACATAAGTGTGACTGTGTGTATTGCTCTGTGTGTGTATAAGGGTGTCTGTGTGTAATGGTGACTAAATGTGTTCAGTAAAATGTGTTCAGTAAGGGGCCCTGAAATTCCTAGTGGCGGCCCTGACTAAGTGTGTCTGTGTAAGTGTGACTGTGTGTATTTATGCATGACCCTGTGCGTAAGTGTGGGTGTGTATGTATGCAGGGCAACTTTTAACTGGTTAAAGGGGCCACCGCTGCCCACTTGACAGTCCCCATCCAGTCGGCAGCTATTTCCCGCCTCCTGCACTGCACTCTGAGTGTGCATAGAGGGAAGACTGTGCGGAGGAGACACGAAACAGCAGCAGCAAGGTGAGTACTGGGGAATGGGGGGAGGGGTAATGCTTTTCTTGGGAAAACTGGTGGTGGCATATTAATGGACAAACTGACACTGGCATATTAGTGGCCAAACTGACACTGGCATATTAATGGGCAAACTAACTGCTATATTATTGGATAAACTAACTGTGGTATGTTAATGGACAAGCTATCTGTGGCATATTAATGGGAAAACTATCTGTGGCATATTAATGGGCAAACTGGCAGTGGCATATAAATGGGCAAACTGGCTGTGGCATATTAATAGGCAAATACACAGGATTATGAGGAGGGAGAGACATACATGTGAGTTATGAAGAGAAAGAGACAGCAGACATGGGTGTATAGAAGGAGAGACAGACATGCAGAAAAAAAGACCACCATTGGGAGCATGAGGAACAGAAAGATAGACATGGAAAAATATATGGGGTATGAAGGGAGAGATATACATGAGGGTATGAGTGGAGAGAGATATACATGAGGGTATGAGTGGAGAAAGAGAGAGTTATACATGAGGGTATGAGTGGAGAGAGAGTTATATATGAGGGTATGAGTTGAGAGAGAGTTATATATGAGGGTATGAGTGGAGAGAGAGTTATATATGAGGGTATGAGTGGAGAGAGAGAGATACATGAGGGTATGAGTGGTGAGAGTTATACATGAGGGTATGAGTGGAGAGAGAGAGATACATGAGGGTATGAGTGGAGAGAGAGAGATACATGAGGGTATGAGTGGAGAGAGAGAGATACATGAGGGTATGAGTGGAGAGCGAGAGATACACAAGGGTATGAGTGGAGAGCGAGAGATACACAAGGGTATGAGTGGAGAGAGAGAGCTACATGAGGGTATGAGTGGAGAGATACATGAGGGTATGAGTGGAGAGAGAGTTATACATGAGGGTATGAGTTGAGAGAGAGTTATACATGAGGGTATGAGTGGAGAGAGAGAGAGTTATATATGAGGGTATGAGTGGAAAGAGTTATATATGAGGGTATGAGTGGAGAGAGAGAGATACATGAGGGTATGAGTGGAGAGAGAGAGATACATGAGGGTATGAGTGGAGAGGGAGAAAGACATGGCGGTATGGGAAGAGAGAGAGATACATGAGGGTATGAGTGGAGAGAGAGATACATGAGGGTATGAGTGGAGAGGGAGAGATACATGAGGGTATGAGTGGAGAGGGAGAAAGACATGGCGGTATGGGAAGAGAGAGACAAGTGAGAGACTGACTTGGTGGAATATTATTTATTGCTCCTTGTGTACTTCTTTTCCAATGATGCTCAGCCAGACTAATGGGAGACTTTGGCTGGTTGGACATCATGGGAACTGTAGTTAAAACTGCTACCCAGCAAAAAGTCTCCCATGTTGATGGCTGAGCATCATAGACATAAATAAAACCACTACACTGTTTTACTGCCAAATAAATATCTTTATTTAAAATAAAAGCTCTTGTTGGTCCTTCATCTAAAAATAAAGTTTGTGCTCTCCACAAGAATCCCCCCACCCCAATAATGAAAAATTGGTATGCCTGGAACATACATGTGTAAAGGGGAGGGGTTTATCATATAGCCACGCCCACCTGGGGGCGCCAAAAAAAATCCTGCACCCAGGCGCCCGTGACCCTAGGATCGGCCCTGCTCTCAGTAAAGTAATACTTCCTGATATTACTTTTAAATCGTTGCCCCTCTAATTTAAGACTATGTCCTCTAGTTGTGGTAGTTTTTCTTCTTTTAAATATACTCTCTTCCTTTACTGTGTTGATTCCCTTTATGTATTTAAATGTTTCTATCATATCCCCCCTGTTACGTCTTTCCTCCAAGCTATACATGTTAAGATGCTTTAACCTTTCCTGGTAAGTTTTATCCTTCAACCCATGAACCAGTTTAGTAGCCCTTCTCTGAACTCTCTCCAAAGTATCAATATCCTTCTGGAGATACGGTCTCCAGTACTGCGTACAATACTCCAAGTGAGGTCTCACCAGTGCTCTGTACAATGGCATGAGCACTTCCCTCTTCCTACTGCTAATACCTCTCCCTATGCAACCAAGCATTCTGCTAGCATTTCCTGCTGCTCTATTGCATTGCCTACCTACCTTCAAGTCCTCTGAAATTATTACTCCTAAATCCCTTTCCTCAGATGTTGAGGTTAGGACTGTACCAAATAGTCTATATTCTGCTTTTGGGTTTTTACGCCCAAGGTGCATAATCTTGCACTTGTCCACATTAAATGCCAGTTGCCACTGCTCTGACCATTTTTCTAGTTTAGCTAAATCATTTGCCATTTGGCTTATCCCTCCATGAATATCAACCCTGCTGCAAATCTTTGTATCATCAGCAAAAAGACATACTTTACCAACAAGACCTTCTGCAATATCGCTAATAAAAATATTAAAGAAAATGGGTCCAAGAACAGATCCCTGAGGTACCCCACTAGTAACAAGACCTTGCATCGAATATACCCCATTGACTACAACCCTCTGTTGCCTGTCACTCAGCCATTGTCTAATCCATTCAACAATATTGAAATCCAAACTCAAAGATTTCAGTTTATTGATAAGCCTTCTATGTGCGACAGTGTCAAAAGCCTTACTGAAATCTAGGTAAGCAATGTCTACTGCACCACCCTGATCTATTATTTTAGTTACCCAATCAAAAAAATCAATAAGATTAGTTTGGCATGATCTCCCTGAAGTAAACCCATGCTGTCTCTGATCTTGAAATCCAAGCGACTTTAGATGTTCAACAATCCTATTCTTTAACAAGGTTTCCATTATTTTCCCCACTACTGAAGTAAGACTTACTGGTCTATAGTTGCCCGCCTCCTCCTTACTACCTTTCTTGTGAATGGGCACAACATTAGCTAATTTCCAATCTTCTGGAACTACTCCCGTTAACAATGATTGGTTAAATAAATCTGTTAACGGTTTTGCTAGTACACCACTAAGTTCTTTTAATAACTTTGGATGTATCCCATCAGGTCCCATCGACTTATTTGTCTTTACTTTAGACAGCTGAAGTAAAACCTCTTCCTCTGTAAACTTACATGCATCAAAAGACTCATTAGTCTTTTTCCCTAAATGAGGTCCCTTACCCTCATTTTCATTTGTAAAAACTGAACAAAAATATTCATTAAGGCAGTCTGCTAAGCCTTTATCCTCTTCTACATAGCATCCTTCTTTTGTTTTTAATCTAACTAATCCTTGTTTTACTTTCCTTTTCTCATTTATGTATCTAAAAAATGTTGTATCCCCCTTTTTCACTGACTGGGCTATAGTCTCTTCTGTGTGTGCTTGGAAGCTCTTATAGCTTGCTTTGCCTCTTTCTGCCTACTCTTATAGATCTTTCTATCTTCCTCACTCTGAGTATTTTTATAATTACTAAATGCTAGCTTTTTATTTTTTACTATTTTAGCCACATCTGCAGAGTACCACAGTGGTTTCTTCAATTTTTTGCTCTTACTGACAAGCCTTATGCAATTTTCTGTTGCCTTCAGTAGTGCAACTTTTAGATAATCCCATTTCTCCTGGACTCCATTTAAATTGCTCCAGTCTGATAATGACTCCTTCACATCTAATCTAATTTTAGAAAAGTCTGTTTTTCTAAAATCTAAAACTTTTGTTTTTGTGTGGTTTGACTGCGTCACTGTTCTTATATTAAACCACACTGTCTGGTGATCACTAGATCCTAAACTTTCACCTACAGTAATATCTGATAACAAATCTCCATTTGTGAACACTAAGTCTAGTATGGCCTGCTTTCGAGTTGGCTCCTCCACTACTTGTTTTAGAGATAATCCCAGTAGGGAGTTTAGGATATGCGTACTCCTGGCGCAAGTAGCTGTTTTGTATTTCCAGTTCACATCAGGAAGATTAAAGTCACCCATGATGATCACTTCTCCCTTCATTGTCATTTTAGCTATTTCCTCAACTAGTAGATTATCTAACTCCTCTATTTGTCCAGGGGGCCTATAAATCACACCTACCCGAGTTACCATATGATTACCAAATTCTAATGTAACCCAAACTGACTCTATGTTCGCCTCACTAACTTGTATTACGAAAGTTGAATCCCTAGACACCCGAGTCCTACGCCAGCCTTTCATCGCCTGGCGAACCACAAATTCCTTAGTGATGTCCGGGATCCTGAGTAGCTTGAAACCAAAAGCCAGGCCAGACAGCTTACCGGACACCACACCTGGGGACAGACCCGAAGCTTCCCAGTGCCACAATAGCCAGAGCAAACCCTGTAATCGATCCTCGACCCCATGGAAACCCCCACGAGCCTGCTCCAACTCCTCCCACTCAGCCCAGGCCTTACCGTATCTATCCCACGTTGCCTGACAAACCGACCCCCGAACCCACTGAGTTACTCGACCCGCCCAAGGTCCCAGAGGTCCTGAGGGCAGGGGTACCCTTCCTCGTCCGCCCATGGTGCAGCCGCCCTGAACTCCGGCCACTGCGAACGAGAAAGGGCATCAGCGGTAACATTAAGAACCCCAGGGATATGCACGGCTCTACAAGTAATATTCAAGCAAAGGCAGCGCAAAACCAAACGCCGCAACATCCGTATGACGGGAGGGGAAAACGCAGTCAGATTGTTAATGGCCTGCACAACCCCCAAATTGTCGCAATGAAAGACCACTCTGCGGTCCCTCAGAGCCGGGCCCCACAGCTCCAGAGACACTAGAATAGGAAACGGTTCCAAAAATGCTAGATTTTTGGTCAACCCCGCGACCCGACAATCGGATGGCCACACACCCGAACTCCATTGAGAACCCAAGATGGCCCCGAAACCCACTGACCCTGCCGCGTCTGTGTACAGGTGGAGATCCTGATTGGAAACTTCCGGGGACTGCCACAACGCCCTACCATTAAAGTTAGCCAAAAAACAATCCCAGACCACCAGGTCATCCCGAAGCGGCCGTGTGAGCCGAATAAAATGATGCGCCTTTGTCACCCCCGCAGTGGCTGCCGCAAGCCGCCTGTTAAAAACCCTTCCCATGGGAATAATGCGGCATGCAAAATTAAGCTTCCCCAACAAAGACTGTAAGGGGCGGAGCTGCAATTTACGTGCCCTGGTGGCCCCTGCCACGGCATCCCTGAGCCCCACAACCTTATCCATGGGCAGCCGGCACTCCCCGGCGACAGAGTCTATCTCGATGCCGAGGAAGCTCAGGCACGTCGCCGGGCCCTCCGTCTTCCCAGGTGCTAAAGGCACCCCGAAAGAGGCAGCCACACTCTGCACTGATCGCAACACGTGCTCACAAACGTCCGACTGACGAGGACCAACACAAAGAAAATCATCCAGGTAATGCAGTACGGAATCATAACCTGATTCCATTCTCACCACCCATTCCAGGAAGGAACTGAAGCATTCGAAATAGAAGCATGAAATCGAGCAACCCATAGGGAGGCTCAGATCCACGTAGTATTCCCCTTCAAAGAAACACCCCAACAGGTGATGACACTCCGGATGAACCGGCAACAACCGAAATGCAGCTTCAATATCCGTTTTAGCCATAAGGGCCCCTACCCCTGCGTCCCTAACCATACGAACCGCCGCGTCAAACGACACGTATAGCACGCGGCATAATTCCGCGTCAATGTCATCATTTACCGAACCCCCAAAGGGGTAAGACAGATGATGAATGAGACGGAACTTCCCGGGTTCCTTTTTAGGAACCACTCCCAGGGGAGAAACCCGCAGATTCGCGAGGGGGGGTTCCCGAAATGGGCCCGCCATCCTCCCTAATGCGATCTCTTTCCCCAACTTCTCCCTCACAACCTCTGGATTACCTGCCACCGACCGCAAGTTCCGCAAGGATAAAACCGCGGGCCGTTCCCGAAAGGGAATCCAAAAACCCTCTTCAAAACACGACTCCAGAATATCCGCCGCCCGACGGTTTCTATAACGGCTTAGCCACGGGCGCATCGCGGAGACGTCCACTGGCGTCCTCCCCCTTTGCGCCCACGTCTGCCTTGTCCCCTGATTTGCCACGCTTAAAGCAACGGGTGGAGGGGTGATTTCCCCCACACCCCGAACACTCGTGCTTGAAGCGGCAGGTAGCCCCCCATTTGCACTGGCCGTCGTTAAACTGCCAGCACGAACCGGGGCGTTTTGTTGTAGACGAGGAGGCTGACGGGGGGGAAGCAGTTCCCATCCCGCCAGCCCCCCCAAGAAAGGAAGACATCCCCCCTTGGGCAGATGCAGGTCGGGTCATGATTGACAACCACAAAAACAATATCCATCTGGTCCCAAGTCAGTGAAGGGCGGACTGCCAACCGCTGGCGAAACTGTTCATCGTAACGCCACCAGCTGAGCCCCCCGTATACCCGGCACGCGGTCCAGATTTGGTCCTGATAGCAGAACAAAGCCGAACACCGCCCCGGGAATTTTTCCCCCATCACACTTGCAAAAACCGAGAACGCCCGTATCCAATTCCCAAAGGTCTTAGGGATCTTCCGGAACCGATACTTCTCTTTCTCCTTCTCAGAGTCCTTCAAATCCTTCTCAGGAGGTGGGACATCTTCCAGGGGAATAAGGGAGAGGATCTCCAAATACTCCCCTTTCCAGATTTTATCCCGAACCTCCCGGGTAAGGTGCAACCCCAGAGGACCCGACCAGCACATGTAAGACGCCCCATGAGCCATGGGCGCCACCGTCCTCGCAGGGGCCTCTACTGTAAGCTCAGCAGAGTCCAGCCCTTCCGAAACCAATCCCCCGGGCGGAGCCGGGGTAATTGGAGCTGGAGCTGGCACTTGAGGGGTGGACGAACACCCCGCAGATGGCGAGCCGCCCAAGCCCCCGCTTGGCAGGCCCGCCGCCTCCCATACCCCCCGCAAATGGGTATCCATCTGCTGTGCCACCGAAGGCATTGAACCCCCCGGGGACCCCAACTGAAGCAGGACCCCCTGTAAACCCTGCATTAACCCCTCCAACGCTGGCGCCAAGTTATTAGCCACTATAACAGACCCTCCACCCAGACCCCCCGTGTCCCCGCACTCACCATGCTGATGCAGCAACCCAGATGCCGAGGAGTCCACCGGCAAAGACCCAGCAGTCGGGGCAGACGAGGAAAAAGCAGCACTACCTTGTGAGCCTGCAAACAGCAAGTGCTGTGCAACACCTGCGGCATTGCAGGGAGGAACAGCCTGCAGGGAAGAGACAGCGTCATTAGTAGTCCTCCCTCCCCGCCGGGAACCAGCAGGCTCAGCACCAGGACAGACAGGGGCAGAAACAGCAACCGTGGAGCGGGGGGCTGGGGAAAGGCGATCCAGCGCCTCACCCTCATCAGAAAGGCCCGATATGAAGCCCTCAGAGAGGGGCTCAAGGCCGACAGGGACTGGAGGCAAGCGTACAGCCCTCCGATTCGCAACCCGCCTGCCACGCGCCAGCCTGGGCGCCCGGGACCCACTAACCACACCAGATGCCGCTAGACCAGACCCGGAAAGGGGGGGGTAAGGGGGGATGCTGCCAGCCGCGCAGCATCCCTGGAGGCACTAATGGCGCCAGATCTCAGTGCCCTGGCCGGAGTGGAGGTGAGTGGAGCTGGGGACAGCGTCAGCAAGGTTTAGGTTTAGTGTATTTGGAAGTGTTATGTATTTCTTCAAATGAGTAGTCTTGTGGTTTAGCAGGAGATATCAGTGAGTGGACAGAATCAAAAGTCTTGCATCCAATAACACTCAGTAACACAGCTCATTTCTGAATAGCCTCAACCACCGTATTAGCTTCCAGGAAAAACACTAACCTGTCAGCATGTGAGTCCCATGAGGCTGGATTAGCCAGATCGAATTCCTCCATGTGTCCCAGAGAAACCATGCTTAGATATTTGTAGATAATAGAATTCCAAAAGAAAAGTTTTACTTCCTCACTCAGGCTGATTTTATTACCGTATTTTCCGGTGTATAAGACGACTGGGCATATAAGACGACCCCCAACTTTTCCAGTTAAAATTTAGAGTTTGAGATATACTCGCCGTATAAGACTACCCCTCTTCCAACAAGCATTTTACACTAACACAGTGACACACTTACACACACACCCTTACACAGAAAGTGACACACTTACACACACACAGTGACACCAATAGACACATAACCTGAGACACACTATTTTGCCCCTCAATATGCCAGTATTTTGCCACTCAATATGCCTTTATTGTGCCATTTAATATGCCAATATTTTGCCCCTCCAATATGCCAGGATTTTCCCCTCAATATGCCAGGATTTTGCCCCTCTCCTACCCCCTTCCCCATGGGTGTAGGAACCCCCACAAATCTGGGGGGGACAGCATTTTTGCTCGCCGGGTATAGCAGCAGTAAAAATAAAGCTTGTCACAGTGTATATTATATCACCAAGTTCCCACCAACATTACCAGGATCCTTGGTATACAACAGATACATTCACAGCACAACATCTACATCAGGCAGGTGCATTTTATCACTGTTACATGAAATATAGTCAGCGAGCTGTGTGTACACCATAAAACATACATCAGTATGAACCCACCACTTCTGCTGGAATGCCATTCCATGTATCCACTACCCTCTCAGTAAAGTAATACTTTCATTAGTCCCTGGCCTTATCTTATATCTAGGATAGCCTTATACCTATCCCATGCATGCTTAAACTCCTTCACTGTATTAACCTCTACCACTTCTACTGGAAGGCTATTCCATGCATCCACTACCCTCTCAGTATAGTAATACTTTAATTGGTCCCTGGCCTTATCTTATATCTAGGATAGCCTTATACCTATCCCATGCATGCTTAAACTCCTTCACTGTATTAACCTCTACCACTTCTACTGGAAGACTATTCCATGCATCCACTACCCTCTCAGCAAACAAACATTACATTTCTGACCAGAAAATAAACTGTAAAATATTAAATATTTCCAAAAGCTTAAGGTGGACCCCAAATATATGTATATAACTAGTAAAATTTATACCAGGGCTTGACAACCTTAACTAAGTTGTAGGAGCCAGGAAAAAAATCTAGGAGCCAGACAACAGCACATACACACAATCACATGCAGTCATATACAGTCAGTCACATAGACACATATACTCATACATACAGCCTGTCACACATATACATACTGTCACATAGAAACACACTCATACATACATCCATACATACATACAGTCTGCCAGGCACACACTCACACATACATACAATCTGTCACACACACACACACTCATACATACAGTCGTTCACAGACACACTCATACATACATACATACATAGAGTCTGTCGCAGACACACACTCATACATACATGCAGTCTGTCAGACACACACACACTCATACATACAGTCTGTAACATAGACACATACACTCAGAGTCAGTCACATAGACACACACACTCATACATGGTCTTTCACATACACTCATACATACAGTCTGTCACAGACACACACACTCATAGTCAGTCATATATACACACAAACTCATACAGTCAGTCACAGACACACAAACTCATACAGTCAGTCACAGACACACAAACTCACACAGTCAGTCACACACACTCATACAGTCTGTCACACTCCCTCATACAGTCTGTCACACACACACACTCATACATACATACATAGTCTGTCACATACACTCATACATACATACATCCATAGTCTGTCACATACACTCATACATACATACAGTCTATTACTTTTACTCATACATACACACAGTCTGTCACATACACTCATACATACACACATTCAAGTGAGCAGTTTTTTTTTATCTTAAAAAATACATTTTAAAAAAATGTAGATCAATAGCAGGGATCAAAGCTATATCTCATTGCAGGGAAGGTGGGCATTTCCGTTCCAGGTTTGTCTGTGCCTCTTACAATCATTACTTATTAATTACATTATTTTGCCCATTCATTTGTCAGTTTTATTTTGCCCACATTCATTTGCCAGTGTTTTTTTTGCCCAAATTCATTTGTCAGGGTTTTTTTTGCCCACATTCATTTGCCAGGGTTTTTTTTGCCCACATTCATTTGCCAGGGTTTTTTTTTTTTGCCCACATACATTTGTCAGGGTTTTTTTTTTTTGCCCACATTCATTTACCAGGGTTTTTTTTTTGCCCACATTCATTTGCCAGGTTTTTTGTTGCCCACATTCATTTGCCAGGGTTTTTTTTGCCCTCATTTTTTGATCATCTCATCATTAGTAGAAGTCATTGGCAGATTTAAGAGACATGTTATTATGGCAGCTTCGGAAGTCATTGATTATTGCAGCTCTAAGAGACATTTTTTAAATGCCCCTAAGAGCTGCAATAATCAATCACGTTCCGAAGCTGCCATGATAAAAAGAAAAACGGTACATTATTGGCAGTGACACAGTCACTGTTCCTACCTCGTTCCTCCCAGTGTGGGGCTGTGTGACTTGTGGAGGACGCGCACAAGCCGTGCGCATGATCACATGACGTCGTGCGATGAAGTCATGTGATCAGATGACCTCATTGATCGCTGCAGAGCTGATTCTCCCGCGACAGTCCCAGGATCGAAAACGTTGCGGGATTGTCCCGGGTTGGCAAGTATGCTCAGGGCCGTCTTTAATAGTGATTGGACCCTGGGCAAGAATTTGCTTGGGCCCCCTGGACCCTGCCCCCTCCCCTGCATGCAATCCCGCCATCCATCACGATGTTAACCCCCCCCCACACACACACATTTGCCATAATTGTTGTGCCATTCAGATGCCAGTAATATTGTGCCATTCAGAGCACAGTATTATTGTGCCAGTCAGAGCCCAGTAATATTGTGCCATTCAGAGCCCAGTAATATTGTACCATTCAGAGCCCAGTAATATTGTGCCAGTCAGATGCCTGTAATAGTGCCATTCAGAGCCCAGTAATATTGTGCCAGTCAGAGCCCAGGAATATTGTGCCAGTCAGAGCCCAGGAATATTGTGCCAGTCAGATACCAAGAATATTGTGCCAGTCAGATACCAAGAATATTGTGCCAGTCAGAGCCCAGGAATATTGTGCCAGTCAGATGCCTGTAATATTGTGCCAGTCAGATGCCTGTAATATTGTGCCAGTCAGAGCCCAGGAATATTGTGCCAGTCAGATGCCTGTAATATTGTGCCAGTGAGAGCCCAGTAATATTGTGCCAGCCAGATGCCCAGTAATATTGTGCCAGCCAGATGCCCAGTAATATTGTGCCAGTCAGATGCCCAGTATTATTGTGCCAGTCAGATACCAAGAATATTGTGCCAGTCAGAGCCCAGGAATATTGTGCCAGTCAGATGCCTGTAATATTGTGCCAGCCAGATGCCCAGTAATATTGTGCCAGTCAGATGCCTGTAATATTGTGCCAGTCAGATGCCTGTAATATTGTGCCAGTCAGAGCCCAGTAATATTGTGCCAGCCAGATGCCCAGTAATATTGTGCCCAGCCAGATACCAAGAATATTGTGCCAGTCAGAGCCTAGGAATATTGTGCCAGTCAGATGCCTGTAATATTGTGCCAGCCAGATGCCCAGTAATATTGTGCCAGTCAGATGCCTGTAATATTGTGCCAGTCAGATGCCTGTAATATTGTGCCAGTCAGAGCCCAGTAATATTGTGCCAGCTAGATGCCCAGTAATATTGTGCCCAGCCAGATGCCCAGTAATATAGTGCCAGCCAGATGCCTGTAATATTATGCCAGTCAGAGTACAGTAATATAGTGCCAGCCAGAACCCACTAATATAGTGCCAGCCAGAACCCAGTAATATAGTGCCAGCCAGATGCCCAGTAATTTTGTGCCAGCCAGAACCCAGTAATATAGTGCCAGCCAGAACCCAGTAATATAGTGCCAGTCAGAACACAGTAATATAGTGCCAGCCAGAACCCAGTAATATAGTGCCAGTCAGAACCCAGTAATATAGTGCCAGCCAGAACCCAGTAATATAGTGCCAGCCAGAGCCCAGTAATATAGTGCCAGTCAGAACCCAGTAATATAGTGCCAGTCAGAACCCAGTAATATAGTGCCACCCAGAACCCAGTAATATAGTGCCAGTCAGAACCCAGTAATATAGTGCCAGCCAGAACCCAGTAATATAGTGCCAGTCAGAGCCCAGTAATATAGTGCCAGCCAGAACCCAGTAATATAGTGCCAGCCAGAGCCCAGTAATATAGTGCCAGCCAGAACCCAGTAATATGTGCCAGCCAGAGCCCAGTAATATAGTGCCAGCCAGAGCCCAGTAATATAGTGCCAGCCAGAACCCAGTAATATAGTGCCAGTCAGAACCCAGTAATATAGTGCCAGCCAGAACCCAGTAATATAGTGCCAGCCAGAGCCCAGTAATATAGTGCCAGTCAGAACCCAGTAATATAGTGCCAGCCAGAACCCAGTAATATAGTGCCAGCCAGAACCCAGTAATATAGTGCCAGTCAGAACCCAGTAATATAGTGCCAGCCAGAACCCAGTAATATAGTGCCAGCCAGAACCCAGTAATATGTGCCAGCCAGAGCCCAGTAATATAGTGCCAGCCAGAGCCCAGTAATATAGTGCCAGCCAGAACCCAGTAATATAGTGCCAGTCAGAACCCAGTAATATAGTGCCAGCCAGAACCCAGTAATATAGTGCCAGCCAGAGCCCAGTAATATAGTGCCAGTCAGAACCCAGTAATATAGTGCCAGCCAGAGCCCAGTAATATAGTGCCAGCCAGAGCCCAGTAATATAGTGCCAGCCAGAACCCAGTAATATAGTGCCAGCCAGAACCCAGTAATATAGTGCCAGCCAGAACCCAGTAATATAGTGCCAGCCAGAGCCCAGTAATATAGTGCCAGCCAGAACCCAGTAATATAGTGCCAGCCAGAACCCAGTAATATAGTGCCAGTTAAACCCCCCCCCCCTTCCCTAGTACTTACATGAACCTGCTCCGTGTCCCCCGCCGGATGTCTCCTCCGTGCAGTCTTCCCTCTTGCACGGAGGAGGGAAACAGTCACTGGATGTGACGCGACGCATCCGGCGTCAGTTTTTTTTTTCCGGCCGTCGCATCCATCGGATGCGTCTTGCCGGAAAAAAGCGTTCACAAGCGCAATGCGCTGTGAACACGGCAAGCAGGGGCTGGGGGCCCCGTTTGCTGGGGGGGATTTCACCCTACCTGTCCCCCCCACATTTTTTCCTGGGGGGGATCTGTCCCCCCCATCCCCCCCGCTTCCTACGCCCATGCCCTTCCCAGTACTTACCTCGTTGCTGCTCTGCAGGTGCGCGCGGCTGTGAGGGAAGCGTTGTGTGCTCCCCTCCAGCCGTGCGGCTTCAATAAAGTTTGTTTTAAAAAAAAGTTTAAACAAACTTTATTGAAGTTGCGCAGCTGGAGGGGAGCACACAACGCTTCCCTCACAGCCGCGTGCACCTGCAGAGCAGCAACGAGGTAAGTAAAAAGACTACACCCGGCGTATAAGACGACCCCCGACTTTTGGGAAGATTTTCCTGGGTTAAAAAGTAGTCTTATACGCCAGAAAATACAGTACTTTATACATATATGCAGTGTCCATTTACTGATATCCCATCCTCGTCGCCAGTTTAGTGTATTTGCATGTTATATATTCACAAAATGGCTCTCAGACAAGTAGTAATATAAGACTTCTCTTTACTTCAACTACACACATAATGACTATAACACAAGAGAGACTAACACAACATAATAAGTGCATAACTTCACTATGCTGCCATCTACTGGAAGGTGGACTGCATAACACCCCAATACATAACACAAGGCCTCTCTATTCTTCACATGCCTCCCAAATGTTCACGCACAGTCCTAATGGAAAGGGGACCTAATGATCACAGAAACATGCACGAGTAAAATACTTTTAACAAAGGCTTTATCAAAATAGTCTGACTAGATAAATGAAGCCGTAGGCACACATTTTCTGCAACCCTCCACCTCCCTGTGACCACAATCATCTGGGACTAACCCTACAGATCTCTTCCACCTGCCCCTGCAAATGTGTACAGCAATGGAAGAGAGGCATGCCCTCGGGAAGGTAGTAGAGGTATGTCTTTGTGAGGGGTAGTAGAGATGTGTCACCACGGGAGGGTGACACACCTGGGGGGGGGGGGGGGGGAAGGTATGCTACTGGAAGGTATACCACTTGAGAATAATAAAGATATGTCAAGGGCGCATAACCAAATACCCACATAAAATGAGAACTATTTCATTATGGTTTGTCCATGCATTCATTCAGAGGTAAACAAACAATAATAATAGTATAATAATAATAATACCCACAGAGAAACTACCCCTCTGACCTACATCTCACGCTATATAGTCTCGCTCCCACACTTTTGCATAGACAAATAACATTCTAACTAGACGGACTGTCCATTACTGTAGATTGCAAATGTGCAAGGATGATCAGTAACTCCTGCTGTCACAAAATGTTCTGTGATTCGGCTAGTTAAACATGCAGCCCATCCTTTCCACAGATTCCCGTCAGCAGTCGCTTCTGACCATGCCCTTTGTGTCAGGCCTTACTCGTCACCTGCTATATCAGTTTCCTTTCCCTTGCCTATGCAGAAGCAACCAACGCACTCCTAAGCCCCGAGGAGACTGAAAACCAGAACAATTAATTCTTGAAGACATACAGAGCAATTAGTTAGGTTTGGGGTTTGGAGAAAATGACAGTATATTTTCTGACTTTGGCACCTACTTCCATTGCGCAGTAGGCCGGGGTTGAGAAAAGCAGCAAGATATGTATACCGTATATATATATATATATATATATATATATATATATATATATATATATTTCTATTTTAAGGCATGTTGAGAAAACTGCTTACTAGAAACCTGCATGCCGTATTTTCCTGCCATTTCCCACTCCTAAGATATGAAACTATGGAATTTAGAATCGTGGAGTACAAAAAAAAATATGATCCAATGAAAAAAACAGTACTCATCTTCTGAATGCGTTAGAAGGTAATTGACAGATACTGAAATAGTCACAATATGCCTTTAGCTCTAAATTAATTGAGGTGACTGATGGGTAAGCTGAATTCTTTGTGAATGATTTTTAATTCATGGAAGTCGTGTTTATAGTTGATATCAGGCAAATGTAAAGGATGCTACTTTCTGAGATAGCTCAGGTGGTTATTGCACCATGATTGCAGGTTTAAATCCTGGCAAGGTTGAGTCATGTGTATAATTTAACTGGGTAATAGTGACATCCACCGGATGTAGCGCCTCCAGGATGTAGCTAAAAACCAGAGAATATCTGGTTATCTGGGCATTGATCTTTGGCCTCAAAATGATGCCTTAAAAGACCGGAATGATTTGAGGTACATCAGGACCCAAATTATGAGCTACCCAATATGCCCAGATGTGCCCCTGAATAGGTCTGTTATCGGACATCATTGCTGATGTCATGCCGATATCTTCCAAAACCGAAAGTAGCCGAAACATGCCCAAAACACACTGAACCGAAATGGTAGCCTCCATCCTCCCCATGACTCTATTTTCAGAAGTCCGAAGTCCTCCCAAAATAATGAAAACAAATATTAGTAACCCTGGTGCCCAATGTATCTGTATATTAGCCATTTGACCAGCTTCCAAACAGATAAATTGGGGGCCAGGGCAGCCCTGGCTCCACATATAATTAAATGTAACCCCCTAGTTCTGGGTGCTGGCCAAAGGCCCCCAAAGCCCCATTAAAAATAAAATAACCCCCCCCCCCCCCACCTCCCGGTCTGGGGGCCTTTTGGTCAGCCAGAGGTAAGCTCAATATAAATAAAATAAAATTCCCGACATACACTCCCACCTCTACCTTGCCCAGGTAGAGGGAATACGTGTCACTAGTAAAAAAAACCACACCCTTCGTTTGTTGGGGGAGTGGGCAGTGAAAATCAGGATTAGACACAGATTAGACACAGATGATATAATACCAGTCTGTACATATATATAAAACCCTTATCTGTCTATAGGAAGAACAATCACCATTGACATCAATGGAATGTTCTTGCTGATTGCTCCGATTTTTACAGCTTTGCTCCAGATGTGCTCTGAATATTTTTTCCCCCCAATTTTTTTGCATCAAAACCCAGTCTTCTGTTCCAGATACCCAAATTACCCAGATCTGTTGCAAAATACCCAGCTGTCATTACCAAAATAGCCTCTCAATCATTTCAGATATATAATAATATCAGCCCCCATATTCCACTTAGCAAGAGGGGTGCTGCTTCAGGTCAACATCAAGGCTTACCTAGTCTGTGCGTTAAACAAAATGGCTACGCTATTTATATATGATCTTCTTATACTTCTTCTGTGCGGCTCTTTAATAATTTGGAGGATTTATGTTAAATGTTCAACCTGCTTGTTTTATAGAGAAGCCTAGAGACTGCCAGTGACAGTATAAAATGGCATGTATATTACAGGACAATGAAACTTTTCTATAACCCTTGCTTTCTTGAATTTCCTGCTTCACCCGACATATATTTTATTAGTTACACACAGGTGTACCCTCAGCTGTGTCTCACAGCTGAGACACAGCCAGTCTGGAGACTGGCGTGCTCTGATAGTGTAAGCGTGCGCACAGCCAATCAAATCGGGAGCTCACCCCACTCATCTTATTAGGATATACATTTGCCAAGGATCTCTGTCTGCTAGTACTGAGAGAGAACTTCGTTTTTGCATGGGATCAGCAAAGGAGATCTACTTAAGCCAACCTGACCAGGTTATCTGCTTCCTACGAAGCATGGCAGCTGACGGTCAGAGGATAAATTGGCATGTACTATCAAAAGCACGTGCCAGTTTATCCTCATATTAGGGGTAATTTATTTTTCTATGTTAGAAGCACAATTGAAAAAAAGTGTATTTGTCCTATAAGTATATTTATTTTTATTCTCATACTAGGGCCTCTTATAATATAATTAACTTGTGTTTCTATAATAGAGGCTTCACTGAAAACAATATTATGTATCTAAGTCATAGCCGTACATAATTAGAAAAATAATTTAGAAATATATGGTTGTACAGAACATAATGTTTTTTTGCAAGAATTTAAACTGCTTTGTGTACAATAATGTACAACTGCTTTATGTGGAATAATTTTGAGTTATCTGCTTAAAACATAATTTTACATTTTCCATCACAGACCACTGAATAAAGTTGGTATCAAAGCTGAATAACACATTGACCCCCCTATAATGCCCTTGGGTCGAGACTATAAACATGAAGATACCATATTAATTTCTTTGCAGCGGGGAATGCACAATTAAGAAACAAAAAATAAAATATGCCTTTTATCTTTTTAATAGTTTCTCTTATTAAAACACACGATTGCAATTTTCATCCTAGAGGGATTATTTATTTATAAGCATTAAACTTTAAAAGTTTTGATCTATCATCAGCATGTTCTACTATAAAATGTACATTTAAACATAGACTTAAAAAAAGTGTAATGTGCTTTTTGTTTTAATACAAATCTGACAATATCCTGTGTCACCCCGACCCCCCCCCCCCCCCCCCCATTTATTATTAAAATAAGTCTTTTGATTTGTGGCAGACTTTAGTATTTTTATCTCCACATGTCGCATCCTCAAGTCTCACTTGCTTTTAGCATGAACATATACTAAAAGTGTAAACTATAGGGTCTGAATACTACATAGGTCTTTGTTAAACAACCCAGAGTAAGACACCAGACATCTTGGACACCAGAGCAGGGCTGGAAGATAGCTGATTCCCAAGAGTGAGAGAGAACAGGGCTAGAAGAGAGCTGGCTTACAATCAGGGCCGGTGCAAGGATTTTCGTCTACACAGGCGAAGGTGCATTTTGGTGCCCCCCTGCTCTGATCCGCCACGCCTCCCACACCATTAAGCCTCCTTACATTATATATATATAGAGTGCGCTGATGTTTGGATTTTGTATAAATATTGGGTCTCAGCAGCACCCCGTATAATATAATATATGCTAGTTTAGGTGAGTGCATTCAGTTTGGATTTGTTTGTATAGTAGAGGCTATAACCAGGCCTCTGGTTTAGCACCCCTCCCCATCACAGGTGCTCCATAAGTGGTGTCCTGACCTATAAATTGCAGGAGTGTCTCTGTATTATACAATAGGAAGGCCTTTTGGTCCCTGGTAAGTAATACATAGAAAGAGATTAAGCCCCAGAAGCAACAGTATTTAGTGTTAGGACCCACCAATATTGGAGTACTTTGACTTAGTGGTGGGCTTAGCATAATATGGCCATATATGTGACTAAATCTCCAATTTTGTTATCTTAGTAAGACAGGTGTTTTTAAGTAGCTTTATTTAAAACTATAGCTTTAAGAGTTTTTCTCCTACCTGCTTTGAGGTGAGTGCGCTGATGTTTGGATTTTGTATATATATATATATATATATATATATATATATATATATATATATATATATACAAAATCCAAATATAAAAATAGAGGATGCACTCACAGGTCTTTAGATATCACCATTTAATAACGAAGATGTTGAAAAACGACGTTTCAGGCTAACAAGCCTTTTGTCAAGTGTGTCACACTTAAATGTAGACATGTGCAAAACTAAAATTTTCGTTTCGTTTTCGTCCATTCGGACGAAAA
The DNA here is from genome assembly GCA_036172795.1 of Pelodytes ibericus. Taxonomy (NCBI): domain Eukaryota; kingdom Metazoa; phylum Chordata; class Amphibia; order Anura; family Pelodytidae; genus Pelodytes; species Pelodytes ibericus. The sequence goes on from CM069860.1 coordinate 35,282,165, forward strand.
TGTTATTTATTTCGTCTAAAACGAATTTCGTTCATTAGTGCATTCGTTTCAGACGAAATTCGTTCATTATTTTCGTTTCGTTTTGTTTTATTCGTTCGTTTTATAGAATACAATGTAATACTATTGGCTTTCTATAAACCGAACGAGAGCCCCATTCATAAGAAATTCTTATGAATGGGGCTCTCGTTCGGTTCATAGAAAGGCAATAGTATTACTTGTATTCTATAAGCCGAAAGTCTATAAACCGAACGACTTTCGGTTTATAGACTTTCGGCTTATGGAATACATGTAATCCTATTGCTATTCTATAAACCGAACGACTTTCGGTTTATAGAATTTGTGATCCAGCATTGATGCAGCAGGAGGATCACAAATCCCATCAAGATGAGGCAGCCCTCACCAGGATGCTTGCTCCCTTATGTCCCGACGCCCCGTGTTACTTACCACCTTAAGAACACAACAACGGACGCGCGCATTCCCAAACGGCTGGATAGGCGTGCGCATGCGCTGTGTATCGCTGTGGTCGATGATCTGGTAAGAAGGGGTGTGCGGGGGGTGTGAGGGGGGCGGGAGGTGGGTTGCGCAGCTGGCGCATGCGCGGTGGTCACAAAGTTACAGCTGAGTTATCAGCTGTAACTTTATGCGCATGTGCAGTGAGCAAATTCTCCTGCGATTGCGCAGGAGAATTTGCTCCAGAAATTTGTCAGAACACCGGCTTTTAACTATACGGAGACAATTTATTTATAATTTTATGAATGGAGACTCTGTCTCCGTATAGTTAAATGCCCACAGCCTATAAACCGAACATTCGGTTTATAGGCTGTCGGCTTTTAACTATACGTTTGTCTCCATTCATAAATGTATGAATGGAGACTCTGTCTCCGTATAGTTAAATGCTATTGTATTCTATAAACCGACTCTATTTCGGCTTATAGAATGCAATAGTACTACGAATGGACGAATGAACGAATGATTTTCCTTTATTAACCATTCGTTCATTCGGCTTTCGTTAGCTTAGCATTTTCGTTCTTCTTTTTTCGGGCGAATGGACGAAAATGCAATTTTCGGACGAAAATGCATTCGTCCGAAAACGAATGCACATGTCTAGTATATATTCACATGTAAATTGCTTTTTTAATAAAAAATTATGATATAAAAAAAATCTTGTTTTTATTTCCTTTTATGTGACAATGCTGCCTCTCTCTTTCCCTTGCCCCCAGATTTGTCGCTCTCCCCCCCTTAGTGTTGTCTCTCTCTCACCCTCCCTTTGGCTCCCCCCTCGCTCCCCTTGTGTCTGTCTCTTCCCCCCTTCCCTCCCCCTGTTTCTCTCTGCCCCCCTCCCCTTGTTTCTGTCTCTTCCCCCCTTCCCTCCCCTTGTTTCTCTCTGCCCCCCCCCTTGTTATTCTGTCCCCCCCTCACCTGTTTCTTGCTCCCTGGTGGCTAGTGGGGGCAGCCGGGGGATGTATGCACTATACATAATAGACGGAAGTGTCGGGCAGCATGGAGGTTGTCTGCACGATTCGTGCAGACATCCCCCAGCTGCCCGATTCTCCCTGGTGGCTAGCGAGGCAGCGGAGGATGTCTGCGCGATGAGCGAGACCTCCCCTGCTGCCGCCCGGAACGACAGCCAGGACTTTTATGAGGAAGCCGGAAGTACCCAGCTTCATCATAGAAGTCCCGGCGGTCATGCCGGGCGGCAGCAGGAGAGGTCTCGCTCATCGCACAGACATCCTCCGCATCGAATCGTGCAGACAACCTCCATGCTGCCCAACACTTCCGTCTATTATGTATAGTGCATACATCCCCCGGCTGCCCCCACTAGCCACCAGGGAGCAAGAAACAGGTGAGGGGGGGACAGAATAACAAGGGGGGGGGGGGGCAGAGAGAAACAAGGGGAGGGAAGGGGGGAAGAGACAGACACAAGGGGAGCGAGGGGGGAGCCAAAGGGAGGGTGAGAGAGAGACAACACTAAGGGGGGGAGAGCGACAAATCTGGGGGCAAGGGAAAGAGAGAGGCAGCATTGTCACATAAAAGGAAATAAAAACAAGATTTTTTTTATATCATAATTTTTTTATTAAAAAAGCAATTTACATGTGAATATATACTAGACATGTGCATTCGTTTTCGGACGAATGCATTTTCGTCCGAAAATTGCATTTTCGTCCATTCGCCCGAAAAACGAAGAACGAAAATGCTAAGCTAACTAAAGCCGAATGAACGAATGGTTAATAAAGGAAAATCATTCGTTCATTCGTCCATTCGTAGTACTATTGCATTCTATAAGCCGAAATAGTCGGTTTATAGAATACAATAGCATTTAACTGTACGGAGACAGAGTCTCCATTCATAAAATTATAAATGGAGACTTTGTCTCCGTATAGTTAAAAGCCGGCATTTAACTATACGGAGACAGAGTCTCCATTCATAAAATTACGAATGGAGACTTTGTCTCCGTGTAGTAAAATGCCCACAGCCTATAAACCGAACGTTCGGTTTATAGGCTGTCGGCTTATGGAATACATGTATTCCTATTGCTATTCTATAAACCGAACTTTCGGTTTATAGAATAGCCATAGGATTACATGTATTACATAAGCCGAAAGTCTATAAACCGATCGTTCGGTTTATAGGCTTTCGGCATTTTACTACACGGAGACAAAGTCTCCATTCATAATTTTATGAATGGAGACTCTGTCTCTGTATAGTTAAAAGCCGACAGCCTATAAACCGAACAACTTTCGGTTTATAGACTTTCGGCTTATGTACTACATGTAATCCTATGGCTATTCTATAAACCGAAAGTCGTTCGGTTTATAGAATAGCAATAGCATTACATGTATTCTATAAACCGAACGTCGTTCGTTTTAAAGACTTTCGGCTTATAGAATACTATTGGCTTTCTATAAACCGAACTAGAGTCGAGTCCCCATTCATAAGAAATTCTTATGAATGAGGAGGGACTCTAGTTAGGTTTATAGAATGCCAATAGTATTCTATAAGCCGAAAGTCTTTAAAACGAACGGCGTTCGGTTTATAGAATACATGTAATGCTATTGCTGTTCTATAAGCCGAAAGTCTTTCGGCTTATAGAACAGCAATAGCATTACATGTATTCTATAAACCGAACGTCGTTTGTTTTAAAGACTTTCGGCTTATAGAATACATGCTGCTATTGGCTTTCTATAAACCAAAAGAGTCCCCATTCATACGAATAGGTCAATTGACCTATTCGTATGAATGGGAACTCAATTTCGGTTTATAGGAAGCTAATAGCATTACATGCATTCCATAAACCGAAAGTCATTCATGTCGGTTTATGGAATGTAGTACAATGCTATTGGTATTGTATAAACCGACTCTATTTCGGTTTAGAATGCCAATAGCACGAATGGACAAATGGACGAATGAACGAATGATTTTCGTTTATTAACCATTCGTTCATTCGGATTTTGTTAGTTAAAATTTTCGTTATTCGTTTTTCGGACGAATGGACGAAAATGCTATTTCCGAAAAGTATTTAGCCACTCAATATGCCAGTATTTTGCCTCTCAATATGCCATTTAATATCCCAGGATCTTGCCCCTCCAATATGCCATTTAATATGCCAGGATTTTGCCACTCAATATGTCAGGATGTTGCCCCTCAATATGCCATTTAATTTCACAGGATTTTGCCCCTCCAATATGCCATTTAATATGCCAGGATTTTGCCCCTCCAATATGCCAGGATTTTAACCCTCAATATGCCAGGATGTTGCCCCTCAATATGCCATTTAATATGCTAGGATTTTGCCACTCAATATGCCAGGATGTTGCCCCTCAATATGCCATTTAATTTCCCAGGATTTTGCCCCTCCAATTTGCCATTTAATATGTCAGGATTTTAACCCTCAATATGCCAGGATGTTGCCCCTCAATATGCCATTTAATATTCCATTATCTTGCCCCTCCAATATGCCATTTAATATGCCAGGATTTTGCCCCTCCAATATGCCAGGAGTGTGCCACTCAATATGCCCGGATTTTGCCCCTCCAATATGCCAGGAGTGTGCCACTCAATTTCCCAGGAATTTGCCCCTCCAATATGCCAGGATTTTAACCCTCAATATGCCAGGATTTTGCCCCTCCAATAGGCCCGGATTGTGCCACTCAATATCCCAGGATTGTGCCCCTCCAATAGGTCTGGATTGGGCCACTCAATCTGCCCGGATTTTGCCCCTCCAATATGCCAGGATTGTGCCACTCAATATGCCAGGATTTTGCCCCTCCAATAGGCCCGGATTGTGCCACTCAATATCCCAGGATTGTGCCCCTCCAATAGGCCCGGATTTGGCCACTCAATATACCCTGATTTTGCCCCTCCAATATGCCAGGACTGTGCCACTCAGTATCCCAGGATTGTGCCACTCAATATGCTGGTATTTTGCCCCTCCAATATGCCAGGATTGTGCCACTCAATATTCTGGGATTTTGCCCCTCCAAATTTGCCAGGACTGTGCCACTCAATATGCCCGGATTTTGCCCCTCCAATATGCCAGGATCGTGCTACTCAATATGCCAGGATTTTGCCCCTCAATATACTAGGATTTTCCCACCCTTCTCCCCCCTTCTACAGACCCCAGTACTTACCTCTTTTTTGCTCCGTCTCCCGGTGCTCTGAAGGTCCGTGGCTGAGAGGGAAGCGTTTGCTTCTCTCCAGCCGCGCGGAACAATAAAGTGTGTTGAAAAAAAAAGTTTCAACACACTTTATTGATCCGCGCGGCTGGAGGGGAAGCGCACAACGCTTCCCTCACAGCCACGGACCTAAACAGGAGCATGGAGGTAAGTAAAAGGGCCTGGGGGAGCGGGCAATTTTCCCGCCCCCCCATAGGGGCGCCCTAAGGCAGCCGCCTGTGCTGCCTTACTGTAGCGCCGGCCCTGCTTACAATAGTTAGAGTGAGTGCAGTGCTGGGAGGGACGGGGAAAATAACTTTGAATACTTTTCATGCTGGTCGAATTGGAAACAGGGTGAGGGACTCAGATGCCAAATTCGCTGCTGCCGTCGGACTCTTGGATATATTTTTGTGTATTTCCAGGGTTCGTGTACTGTCTGTTCGGCACACACCCAGCATTCAAAGGATACACGCCTGATAGAAAGAGAAATAGACAAAACAAAAGTTAGTATAGTTAAATGTCAGCCAGGGCTATAGATTAACATATCTGCCAACTTTGAAATACTGGATCCTGGAGCATGAGAGAGTGAAGGCAAAAAGGGTCATGGTTATGTTACATCATGCAGCATAGCATGACCAGACGAGTCTGAGTTCTAGCCACCCTGGTCTCATTACCTGTCGTCTACACATACACAGATTAACCGCAGTGCTGCCTGGACAATGTCTGTGCATAGGCAGTATTATATATATATATATATATATATATCATGTGTGTGACTCTGAATATTTTAATATAGTATACATATAATATTAAATCATTTTTACAATATAAATAATATGTATGATATGTTTATGTGACTGTAGGGTCTACTTAATAAAGAGAGAATCCTCTCTTTATTGGGTACACCTTCAAATATTTATATTGCACAGAAAATATTGACCAAAAATCAGTTCTGGCTGCAAGGTGACAGCTTCAAGGATATGAGTCAAGGTCAGACGTGGGAAAGAACCATCACTGGTACTACAAGTAAAATCCTTCACCACTAGCAAAACAGGGATGTCTATCATTTCATATTGTATATCTCTTGGTATAACCTAATTTAAGTGACATTCCTACTCGAAGGAGGTGCATGTTTTGTCTACAGAAAATGTGGTCCAAGACCTTAGATGGCTAAGACAAATGTCTATAAACAGAGACAGGATGCTGTAAGTACCATAGCAAGCATGAGTCCTTCAATTTCCAAAATAGAGCCCCTGACCATCTAAGTGCCTCACTGCCCCTGACCTTCTCATATTTTTATATTGTAGTCTTTTTTTTTTGTATACGTGCTACTTGACAGTTAGTAAACACATCTGTAATTCAGTAATATGTATAAGCCTTAACATTTTCTTGTCATCATAAAAAAGTATATATTTTTCCATTAAAAAAAATCTCTATATATACGTATTTTATAACATATTTTTATTTTTGTATATGTTCTAAGATTTGTTAAGCTTTCGGTGGCAGCTGCTATATGACAGTCTGTCAGCATCAGCACATCTGTGTTTATGTATGAACCTCATCATTTTCTTGGCAACATGACCGAATTTAAGAAAAGCCCTTAAAATATATGTACATTAAGTATATGGAGCCACATCTGATTATATTTAGAAGGTTTTGATGTGAGAACTTTGCTTGAATATATTGTTTTTTTTAGAAAATATATAAGTATTTTACATAATAAATAATGCATGTTAAATATGTACCCATTTTTCATTTGTGTCATTGTCTTGTTTGGTGGGGTTTTCAAAGGCAAAGGCTTTCAAAGGATTTTTGTTGGCCAATTTAATGATGTTCTGTGGTTTAAAATAGAGAGAGTGCAGTTCTGGGAGGGAGAGCTGGCTTGGAGCATTGAGAGTGAGTGAGTGCAAGGATAGCAGAGAGATGATTTGAAGGATTAAGAGTGCAAGACTAGAAGAGAGCTGGTTTGCAAGAGAGAGAGAAATAACAGGGCTAGGAGAGAGCTGGCTTAGAGTAGTGAGGTCAGGAGAAAGTGCAGTAATGGGAGGGAGAGTTGGCTTGGAATAGTAAGTGTGGGAGAGTGCAAGGATGGAAGAGAGATGATTTGAAGAAGTGAGAGTGGAAGAAAGTGCAAGGCTGGGAGGGAGCTGCCTTGGTGGAGTGAAAGTGGGAGAAAAAGGTGGCTTGAAGAAGTGGGAGAGTTTGCAGCGCTGAGGGGAGAGATGGCTTGGAGGAGTGAGAGTGGGAGAGAGATGGCTTGAAGGAGTGGGAGAACATGCATGGTTGGGGGAGAGAGATGTCTTGGAGGAGGGAGAGAGTGTAGGGCTGCAGGAGAGAGATGGCTTGGAGGAGTGGGAGAGCATGCAGGGCTTGGGGAGAGATGGCTTTGAGGAAAGGGAGAGAGCAGGGCTGGGGGAGATAGATATCTTGGAGGAGAGGGAGAGAGTGCAGGGCTGCAGGAGAGAGATGGCTTGGAGGAGAGGGAGAGAGTGCAGGGCTGGGGAAGAGAGATACCCTGGAGGACAGGGAGAGAGTGCAGGGTTGGGGAGAGATATGGCTTGGAGGAGAGGGAGAGAGTTCAGGACTAGGGGAGAGAGGTGGCTTGGAGGAGTGGGAGAGTGTGCAGTGTTGGGGAGAGATATGGCTTGGAGGGCTGCAGGAGAGTGCAGGGCTGCAGGAGAGAGATGGCTTGGAGGATTGGGAGAGCATGCAGGACCGGAGGAAAGAGATGGCTTGGAAGAGAGGGAGAGAGTGCAGGGTTGGGGAGAGAGACATGGAGGAGTGAGAAAGTGCAGAGCTTTGAAAGTGCTGACTTGCAAGAGAGAGAGACCATGACAGTTTTAGCTTTGACTACCAGGCTGTATCCTACCATAAATCAAACCACATGGCTCAGATGTAGTGGGTAGAAAAGGCCACAGGCATTTTATTTATTTATTTATTTATTATTATAAATGTCATTGCCTCCAATCTTTAAACATAAATAACATAACTGACCACTTGTAAACATCCGCTAAAATTAGGCAATGACAAGTCCCACAATATTAGCATATTTGTCATAATTTGACACATTTCACATAATTAACATAATTAACCATAACTTTATTAACATAGTTTTTTTTATATTGTATCTTTTTATTAAATCAACCGGTAATAATCAGTTGCACATCATGACAGAGATGAAAATTCAATAGACATTTGACACTTGAGAAAATGTTACATTATTACATTATACAGAAGCAGAACTGGGGAGTGGAGAAGAAATAAAGAAATTAAAAAATATTTGGTTATCTAACTTTGTGGTTAATTTGCATTGTGTACTGGGTTGGTCCTGAAGTTGGGTTCTCAGGTCCAATACTGCGAATCTGATCGCTCCCTGTAATTGGTTCGAATTCACTGAACTAAGTGTCAGTGAAAGATTCTGGGTACTCGTGGGAGTCTAAGATACCGGATTGCATTGTGTGGAGTTCTGGTGTCCTTTTTCTGGTAGTGAGAACAGGTCGTTGTCTCCACCATTCAATTCGCTATCCCAATCTCCACGGGTGAGTGAATGTTTCTAATGTACTGTACTTTCACAACAAAGGCAGGTTCCATCCTGCGTTAATAGCTTTTATAACAGATGCTAATGTTCGCTTCTCAAGTGGAGATACTGTATTGTCTATCTCAATGACAGGTGTGCATTTTTGGTACAATTGAAATCAATTAACGTATAACTAGGGGGGAAAGGGGGGCAAGTGTAACCCTCCGCCACGTGAGTGCAATAAGTATATCTTGTCCAAGATATTAGTGGTGATATGAAATATTATCATTAGGATCCTCTGTTGGTGTGATAGACCATGTCTCTCTCTTTAGCATTCTCTCAGGTTATCTTGTGCCTCAAGCGTCCATTACTGTGAGGGTGTTTTATTTGTGTTTTTGGGTGGGAGGCATGTCTTATACTCTTCTGATAACATATACTCGGACCATAATAGCCATCGTAGTTCATGGGCCAGTCCTTTACCTTTGGCTGTTTGAGATAAGTTTTCTTGCGTCCGGGTCCTTTCCACCGACTCTACCCATCCAGCAAAGGTTGGGGGTTTGGTTTGTTTCCAGTGGAGGGGTATTAACGTTTTAGCAGCATTCAGGAAGTGAATTGTTAGTGATCTTTTGTATTTGCCTATCGGATGTGGCGTGTGGTGTAGGAGCAAACGTTCTGGGGTGGGTTGAAAGTCTGGGTCGTCTAGGGCTCGGATGGTTTTGGCTATTGCTTCCCAAAAATCTTTTAACAGGTGACATGACCACCATATATGTCGATATGTGCCTTGGGCTATGTTACATCTCCAACATTTAGGTGATATGGTGGGAAAGATACGGTGGAGGTCAGCCGGGGTTTTGTACCATCTTGTCAAGAGCTTATAGGCTGATTCTTGGCTTTTGGCTGAGATGGAACATTTTTGTGTTGCAGTGAATATTTTGGTCCATTGGTCTTCAGTGAGAGAAATATTGAGGTCCCTTTCCCATAGCCTGGTGAAGTAGGGACGGGATTGTGTACTTGATTCTATCAAAATTTGATATGTGGAAGAGATTATTTTACAAGTCTGAAAGGGGGGGACGCAAAGGTGTTCGAATTTAGTTGGGTCTGTTGGGAGCGGGCCTTGTTTTTTGAGAGAGTGTACATAGTGTGCAATCTGCTTGTGAGTGAATTCTATGTTGGGGTTGATGTTTGTTTGTACTTCCATATCGTGTAGTTTTTGTATGTCATTGCCTACAAGAATATGACCTAGTCTCGGGAATTTTATTTCTGGGTTAAAGAGCCGGTGTACTGTATGATAATGGAGTCCTGGGGGGAAGTCATGGTTATGTGTTAGAGGTAGTAGTGGTGACGGGGATTGTGTTATCTTCCGGTCGTGTCTAAGGCTGTTCCAAACTAGGAGTGTGGGAGGGATAGTGGGGTGGTTGGGTGCTGTGCACCAGCAATGTGATTTAGGTAGCCAGGCTACAATGGGTACTGGGCTTGAAAGACTACCTTGTTCTATGTGTATCCAGAGCTTATGTGCCGGTCTAGACCATTCGATTATTCTGGTGAGGTGTATGGCTTTATAATATTTTGCTAAGTCTGGAAGACTCAGCCCTCCTCTGGTTCGTGTTCGGGTAAGTAGGTCGTATGCTAGTCTAGGCTTAGAATTATTCCAAATAAATTTGAGAAACAATGTTCTCATTTTGGAAAACCATAGTCTAGGGATATGTATTGGGAGTGGTTGTAGCAAATACATTATTCTGGGTAAAATATTCATTTTTAGTATGCTTATTCTCCCAAACCAGGAGAAAGGTTTATTGGACCAAGATGACAGGTCACGTTGGATGGTTGTGAGAAGGGGGTGGATGTTTTTATGATAGAGGTCTTGGAGGTTGGAGGTTAAAGAGACACCTAGATATTTAATGGTGTTGTTATGAGCCCATTTATATGGGCTAATTAACTGGAGGTCTGGGATCTCTCCTGGTGGTATCGACACATTAAGGATTTCTGACTTAGTTGGGTTTATTTTGAAGTTACTTAGGATGCTGAATTCGTCTAGTTCTGTGGTAATGGCTCACAGGGATGTGTCTGGTTTCGTTACAATAAAAAGTAGATAGTTTGTGTTGCGTGGTTCCTACTTGTAAGCCATGAATATTAGGATTTGCTCTGATTGCGTTAGATAGGGGTTCCTTGAGTAATATAAAGAGGAGGGGGGATAGGGGGCAACCTTGTCTTGTCCCGTTTGACAGGATCAGCTGGCCCGTGAGTCCCCCGTTCATTCGAATCCTTGCTGATGGGCAGTCATACAGTGCGCCAATGTAGTTCAGGAAGTTAGGGCCAATCCCCTTGTGTTGTAGGGTTAAGAACATGAAGGGCCAGCTGACCCTGCCAAATGCCTTCTCGGCGTCTGTTGAGAGGAATAGAGTAGGGGTCTTGTCTGTTTGGGCTCTGTGTATGAGGTTTAACAGTTTTGTGGGGTTGTCTCTCGCCTCTCGTCGAGGGACAAAACCTACTTGATCTCTGTGGATAGCATCCGGGAGGATTATCCTGAGGCGGTTGGCTAATATTTTTGCGAATAGTTTAAGGTCAACATTTAATAGTGATATGGGCCTATAGTTTTGGCAGGATTCAGGATCTTTGTCAGGTTTAGGAATGATTGTTATAAAGGCTTCTTGGGCTGGGGGGGTAGGTTTGTGGTTTGATCTAGGGAGTTGAAGGCCGATAGAAAGTGGGGGGTTAGGGTTTTTTCGAATAATTTGTAATATTGGATGGTGAACCCATCAGGTCCTGGGCTTTTGCCCCCTGGGGAGGAACGAATAGCTTCATGTAGTTCTACTTCACTTAAGGGGTTTTCAAAAAGGGGTTGCATATCATCTGGTAGGCGGTATTTTAGATGTTTGGATAAGTAATTTTGTATGTTTGTCTTGTGGGAATCGTGGCTCGATTTCGTTACAGAGGGGAGGTTGTATAATTTGGAATAATAGTCAACAGCAGGTTGCAATTTGGCCAGTGGTGTTAGCGATCTGTCCATTGGGGGTTTTAATTTTGGTTATATATGTGCGTTGGTGTTTCTGTTTGAGTGCCCTGGCTAATAGTTTGCCCGGTTTGTTGGAGTGTTCGTAATATTTGTTTTGGGTAAGCAGCAGGGATTTGTGTATGCCTTTGGTGACTAGGTCTTGCAGTTGTGAGCGTTTGGCTAATAGGGTTTGGTAGGTATCTCTGTCAATATTGGATTTGTGTGTTTGTTCAAGCTTAAATATTTCAGTCGTTAGACGTTGTATGTCTGCTGTTCTTTGTTTTTTAGCTTGCGTGCCCATACTGATGAGTTGGCCTCTAATGTATGCCTTGTATGCTTCCCATAGGATGGGTTGTGAGATATCATCTGTGTTGTTTAGCCTAAAATAGTCAGTCAGGGCGAGTTCTAGTTTGTTGGTTATGTTTGGGTTGGTTAGGAGTGTTTCATTGAGTCGCCATGTAGTGAATGGTTTATTGTGAAGCGGGATTATAATGGAGAGGATCACTGGGGCGTGATCACTCCAGGTGATTATGCCAATAGTGGCCATTGTAACCTGGTGGAGATGTCTGTGAGATATATAGATCTGATCAATACGGGTATAGCGGTTGTGGATGTTAGAGTAGTAGGTGAAGTCTTTTTGGGAAGGATGTGTGGTTCTCCAGGTATCTATGAGCTGGAGTGTGTGTAGGGCTTTCCTTACCCGCCTTTGCTGAGATTCTCTGAGATGGGTAGAGCCGGTGGAGGAGTCCAGGTGGGTGTTTAAGATTATGTTGAAGTCACCTCCGAGTATAAGCATGCCTTCTGCAAAAGAATCGAGTTTAGTAAGCATATCACATATGTACATGTGTTGTTTTATATTCGGGTCATATATATTTGCCAGTGTAATAGAGGTTTGGCCTATCTTCCCCTTGATAAAGATAGTTCTACCTTCGTTATCGGACCAGAGGTCCTGTAAAACAAACGGTACGTTGTCATTAATAAAAATTGCTACCCCTTTGTTTTTATGGAGAGGGGAGTGTGAGTAGAAGGCCTGCGAGTATCTATGTAGAGTGAATTTCGGCACTTTATTAAGTTTAAAGTGAGTCTCCTGTACTAATGCAATACTAACTTTCTTGGCCCACATATCTCTCTGCAGCTTAGAACGCTTGAAGGGAGAGTTAAGGCCTCTTGTGTTCAGTGAGAGTATGGTCAGAGGAGTCGTATTAGACATGCTAAGCGGTTGCTTGGGCATTTTGGTCTATTATGTAAGTGGCGGGATACACTTCAGTAGCGGGGGGTATAACCAAAAACTGTACAACAAAAGACTTGTGCAACAAGCACAACAGTTCTATGGAGGTGAAGTTCTTTGTGTGCTTCATCTTCCCTGAAGCAGGGAGTAGCGGGTGGCCGATGATGCGTGGGCAGGACGGGGTCCCCATCCGCCTGGGAGGTCGCCTCCTGTCCAGGGGCATCGGGTCATCGGGTCAGGGGGTCGAGCCTGGTTCGCCAGGTCTGAAGGGAAAGTCTCAGTAAGTCTTAAAACAAGAATGAGAGGGGGGAGGTAGCAGTGGTTCGGTTTGCACAGCTCAGCAGATGGGCCTCTGAAATGGGTGATAGAAGAGAAAAAGGGAAAGCCAGTTAAGATGGGTAGAAGAGGGGACCATGGGGGGGTTCGCAGTGGGTTGCCAAAAGGAAAAAGAAAACGAAAACAGGGGAGGAGGGGGGGGTAAGGTGAGTATGAATTGGGTTCCAGCCAGCCAGTCAGGTTGAGAACATGATATAAGTCCACAAAGTTCTGTGTAGGGTTGTCCAGACAGGCTGGTAGTCTTTACTTTTCCTCCCTCCGTCCTTCTTTTCCCCTGTGTGTTGTAGGGCAGTTAACGATCTTCTAGTGGTTGTAGTCTGGGGTGGCGGTTTGTTCGGTTGTTTATTTTCTGTTTTCTTTTGCGTTGGGGCCTTGGGAGCCATACATTGCGTGTTGTTTGGGGGATTATGTTTTGTAGGTTGTTATGGGATGTCCAGTCTTGGATTTGGACTTCAGGTATCTGGAGTCTTGCACAGAAATCTGGGACATCTGCGGCTGTGTGGACTGTGAATCTCTCCCCGTTTCTGCGCACCGATAGGCTCAACGGGAAGACCCACTGGTACGGTAAGTTGGCTTGCTGAAGAGCTTCTGTAAGTGGTTTAAATGTTTTCCTGGCCTGAAGTGTCACCCATGATATATCTTGGAGGATTTGGATATCGGAGCCTTCATATGTTACGGATTTGATGGATCTAGCTGATGCTAGAATTGCCTCCTTCTGCATGTAAGAATGTATACAACAGATAATGTCGCGTGGTGGGGAGCCAGGCGGGCCTTTAGGTCTCAGGGCTCGATGTGCGCGATCGAAGACAATTGGGCTTGCATCTCCTCTATGGAGGAGAGGTTGAAGTACGTCTGACAGAATGCGTTTAACGTCTTCGTTGTCAGCAGATTCAGGCACTCCTCTGATTCGGAGATTGTTTCGTCTCCCCCTGTTGTCTAGGTCCATCATTTGCCGCATCAGGAAGGCAGTCATGTGTGTTTGGGAGTCTATTCGCGACTCAAGCACCACCGTGGCTTCCTGCATTCGTTCTATGTCTCCTTCAATCGATTGTATAGCTTGTCACTGCGTCTGGAGGTCAGTTTTTATTATGGAGATTTCCTCCTTGATCGTTAATTGTATGATGGTGACCGCCTCCGTTAGGTCCAGTTTCATTTGCGTGGCTATTGTTGTGAGGTCCTCTCTAGTTAGTGCTAGTTGGGACTGTGGAGGTTCCTCTGAGAAGCTAGGCCTGATGCATGGGTCGTCTGACTCTGAGTCTGAGTCTAATTGTGGGCTCTGCGATGCGGGCGCCATTTTGGTTTGGTTTCCCGCCGAATCTCTCGGTTTGTATAAAAAGTCCTTTAACGTGTACGACGGTCCGGTTTTAACGTGTTGGGAGCGTGGAGCAGGTGTTTGGGTACCTTTTATTACTTTTCCCCATGGTTCAACGGTGTCTGGCGGTCCCTTTTCGGTCCTTGATTGCTTGGCTGAGCGAGAGCAGTAGAAAGTGCGTCTTACTCCATCGGCTTCAGGCCACGCCCCCCCCTTATTAACATAGTTAACATAAAAACATTTTAACATTATATGACCCCACTTGCACCCAAGGTCCCATTTTATCCACTGAAACCATCTGCCAGGCAGCACCTCCTGCCCAGCCCCCATTTGGCTAAGAGTCCCCCCCTAACTTGGCTCAAAACCTTTTTTAGATAATTTACTATGGCCACCTCCTGGTTTCTAAGTCTAGAACACCTTTCAGGAGCAAGGTCTTCGACTGGCCCAGTAAACATAGGAGGGGCCAATGATCCAAGCCACGTATCCAGACCCTAATACGCTATGATGTTCTGATAACCCGGGATGTGCTTTGCCTGAAACAAAACATTAAGCTCCATGCACAGCAGCACAAAGTAACTCAGGAGCTCTACCACAGGAGGGGAAGAAGCCGAAATTTGATTAAAATGTCGGCATTGACCGAGCGACCCCTTTGTTACGAGGGGATGTATTAAGCAAAATTTTACCTGCTTGCCTCTTCAGGACCACTGAAACACGCAAATTGCCATGCGACCTAATTTAACTTCTCCCGGACAATCTCAGGGAATGAAAGAATGGACTTAAGGTTCTGGAAAGAAACCACTGGCTCGCAATGGACAAAGGGGATCCGAAACCCGACCGACGCATGCAACGATGGAACTCATGCTTAGATCGGCACTAAGCACTAAGCACCCCACTTGCATTGACTGTCATTAAACAGCCAGCAGCAGCCCTTTTTACCCTGGGCTGGCGAGGAAGCAGTGGATCCTGCACTGGCACCATCAGGAAAGGGGGAGGACTTTTGTGCCACCATCAGTTTAAGCCATGACGTGATGTCCATCTGGTCCCAACACATCCCATAGTTGCCCGCGAGGCATTGACAAAACTGTTCTTTGTACCTCCACCAAGCAAATTCACCATAAACCCTGTATGCTTCCCAAATCCCATCTAAGTAAGACAAGAGCGCCATTTTTCCAGTGCCTTTTCTCCCACTACACTGGCTAAGATACAGAATCCCTCCAGCTAATTCCCGAAGGTCTTGGAGATTTTTCTGTAACTTTTCTTAAGTTCCTCGTCCTCCTTCTTTGCCTGGTCCTCTTTTTTCTCATCTTTAATTCCACCGGTTCCTCTAAGGGGAGCAGGGAAAACATTTCCATAATGAATAAGAATTGTGAATTGAGAGGTACCCCCCTCGTATTTCCTCTGTCCCCCATTTTGCCAACGCGCCCCCGTCTCCCAAAGCCAGTCCTGCTACCGCAGCCCCTAATCCCTCCGTAGACTATTCCATCTTAAGTAGTAGTATCATACGGTACCCAAGCCGCCGCTGCAGTGTGTGGACCCCCGCCTCTTTTCCTTCGTTCCAAGATTGCAAAAAGTTTTGCAAAGCTAATATCAAACTCTTGTCCAACTCTTGCCCCTCCCACCCTCACTTTGTGCTCCCTGTGTTGTGTGTAAACAATTAGAGATCTCACCCATAAGTAAGTCGCTGAGGACCCCGGGTCAGATCCTGTTGCACGTTGACCTGCGGGAACCGCAGTGCTGGCCGTAGCCCTGCCCGGACCTCCAGTTTCACGTTGCTGTCCTCCCGGCTCCACTGTCCTACAGGGAAGAACTGGGGAGTGCTGCTGATGTCTGGCCATTACCCATGCTGTGCCTATCGTGGTGCCGTCCCTTTTCCCTCGGAGTATCCCTGGACCCCCCAGCGTAAGACTGCCTTACTCTGGACCTTGGCCTCGACCCCCTATAGCAGCTATCACTTCTTCCTCTGGATCCTCACTGCTCTGGCTTTTCCTACGCCTGGCGATGAACTTGCGCTGCAGGACTCCCTCCTACCCGACAGCCATGCCTGCATCTGCCCTCCATACAAAGATTTACTGCCACTTTACGCCACTCCAATCCAGGCCATCCCCTAACTGACCTTAACTGGGCTGTGAAGGGAAGAACCCTATTTCCCCTTCTGAGGTGACCTCCCCCTGATAGCCTCTAGCCTTCTCCTGCTTGGAATGGGCCCTTTTACCCGAATCCCCACCACTCTCTCGAATGTGACTCCGGGACCCTTGAGCATCTACATGAATGGGGGAAATTAGGGTCTGGCTACCAACTCCCTGTACTTACCTCTTGGTACTACCCCTCAAAATCCTGGGCTGCTTCCGCCTAGTTCTGGCTTCCCCAATGCTGGGACTGCCAGCCTGCACAGCGGTGGTTCTTCTAGCCGGGTGGCTACCGGAAATGCCAGCAGCAGCTATGCCCTTGTCCCCAGTTTTGGTAGGCCTCAGCCGACTCTGTGCCATCGCTGCTCCAATCCCCTCTGGACAGGCTATCACTGGTTGTTCAACGCATCAGAGGTCAAACCAGAGCTCCTGCAGGCCGCAACCACCATCCAGGTCTGCACATCCCGTCCCCTTCGTCACCTGGCCGAAACGTGCTGGCCTCTGAAGCTCCCGTGTGCTGATCTGTGCACTTCTGGTAGGCCTCACTCTTTTCCCTCCCGACACCAGAAGCCTCCTCAATTTTCAGGCCTGGGGCATGGTCCCCTGCAACCTCCACGAAACTATCCGGCCTTTAGTTCGACTCTGCACTGGTCCTGTCGTTGGAAGGCCTCTCCCGCTCAGTCCTCCATCCTTGTGGTGCTCCAGACTATGATGCGGACTCCAGTGCGGGCTGAACATTATCCGTATCCCCAGGGCTCTGGGGTTGCCTGGTCCTCCGTGACTGACAACCGGAAGGCTGCACAGAGGTATCCGATTCTTGAACTAGGTGTCCATACAGTTGTCTTGGCCATCCAGGTCCGTTTCTCCGCGCAGCATTGCAGATCCTTGCCAGCAACCTCTCCAAGGATTGATCCATATCTGCAAAACAAGAAGGTTGGAAACGGGGGAAATAGAAAAAGGAGAGAGAATGCAGAAAAATTTGTGCTTGGGAAAACCAAAATTGTCTGGTGGTTGATTGACATTCCAGACATATTTATTCTATCAATCCCAGATCCGCCCCCACACTTAACCAACCAATAGTTACAGCCCAAGCTACAAGGCCCTACTATGCTTATTTGTCTCTGTGGGCTGCAAGAGCAGGGCTTGAAAGCGTGAGGGTGGAAGAGAACAGGACAATGGGAGAAAGAGCCTAAGGCTGTGTGAGAGCGCAGATATGGAGAACAGGAAAATGGGAGAAAGAGCCTAAGGCTGTGTGAGTGAGCAGATATGTAGAACAGGAAAATGGGAGAAAGAGCCTAAGGCTGTGTGAGAGCGCAGATATGTAGAACAGGAAAATGGGAGAAAGAGCCTAAGGCTGTGTGAGTGAGCAGATATGGAAGATGTATGGCTCTCTGTGTAAGAGAGTCTGGCTGGAAGGAGTAACATTGCAGGGTGAATGGTACAGGCTGCCTGTGTAAGATTGTAATCCTGTGGATGCAATCTGGGTGCTCTGGCAAAACCTGTGCGTGCATTCTGGGTGCTCTGCAAGACCTGGGAGTGCAGTCTGGGTGCTTTGCAAGACCTGTGGGTGCAGTGCAACTGATGCAGAGGCAATAATGAAAGAAGGGCAGAATAAATGGAATAAAGGAGGCAGAGGAAGGATATAAAAACAAGGAATGCATTTGTTCTAAATATTTTTCTCTCATAACTATACCTTATCACTCAGTGCCTGTGACTGGCAAAGGGTGTTTCAATGGGGGAATGCATAAGGAGCAAACATAAAGCTATATGCTATTATATATGTGTCCAACCTATAAACTGCATGCTTTAAAAATGCACTTTCCCTAAAAAAAACAATTGTGTGGTGCTATGGGTCTGCCCATGACATTTCATGTAACCTTGTGTATGTACAGGGGGCTACGCATTGCCCTGTGCGTGGGGTCTTCACTATAAATAATACACTCTTAAAATGTGCTTTAAAATACATCGTTTTTACCTTTTATGAATAGGAACCAAATTACCTTATGCTATGGGTCTGGGATACAATTATTTCCAGGGCTTTGGTTTTTATTCCTAGTCGGGCAATGCAAAGAACCAAGTTTTGTGTTTTTAAAGATTGAGAGACATTGAGCAGCTGGAAGGAAGTCGTGTAGGCTTCTTGGAGTAATAAAGTCTAAATGCGGCTACACAGAACAGAAATGTTCGGAATATTAGTTAAATATTATATTACATCAAATATATGGGTCGCCTTGAAGAAGCCTGATTCTGAGAGGTGTACCCGGAACTTCCCTCGTGTATTCCACCTTCTACTTTGTTCGTGTTTTGCCAATATCTCTCAGTGGAGCTAAGACTTCACTTACAGTTTTTCTCTGCTTGTATTGTTTTAATTCATGTAAGCCTTGCAGGCCAATTAAATAATTTTTTGAATACTACACTATATTGGTACCTGTCTCGGCCATTTATCTTTCCCCTCCACCTATATAAGTCCACAAGATTTTCGGATCAACACCATCCTCCACCAGCAAGTGGATTCTGGGAACCAGTAATATCAAGACCTTGTGGGAACAAATATGTGGCTATCGTGGCGCTACCAAAAATATATTACACGTGTAAAATACAGTAAATTTAGCTGCTCACAGTAAAAGAAAAATGCAACTTCATACACAATTCTTAAAAACAAAAATCAAGAAAACTGGAGCTCTATAGAGTGAATAAATAATGTAAATGAAGTAGATAAATAATAAGAATAATATAAATAAATAAATGATACTTATAAAGAGGCAATTGTCTTGATGGTTGAGATTCTTCTTATACAGAGGCAGGTCTCAATTGGACAAATGGTGTGCGTGAAAAAAAAGAAAATATTGTTTTGTATTATCAAAAGTATCTAAATAAGTAATATAAAGAACCGTGTCATAATTATAAAGCTCAATGATATATTATGGCATAAAACCAAGTAAAAGAAAAAATATTAACAGTCAAAAAAAGGAAAAAAATATATATAACTTCACACTAATGTATACACAAATAAGACTGCATAAAAATGTAGATGCAATTTATAGAGGTGTATATTTATTTGTTAACGGTACCGGTGAGATAGTTGTAACCAGCTATCTCAACAAATTAAAAATAGCTTGCCTCTTTATAAGTATCATTTATTTATATTATTATTATTTATCTACTTCATTTACATTATTTATTCACTCTATAGCGCTACAGTTTTCTTGATTTTTATACCTTGTGACTAACATCATTTGCCATCAGTCCGTGGATAATAGGGATCAGAGTCCTCAGCTATATGTTTAACGCCTGCTCCATGTGAGCTTGTTTCCATTGGGGCCCATATCATTTGATCTTTATACAGTATCACACATTGTTTTGTATTTTCTGTGTTTTATCCTTTATATGTTTTACTGGAACACATCCCATTTAAGCTAAAGCAACTGTCTAGACAAGTATCGTTAACCTATTTCTTATTTGCGCAACACTTCTTTATTTTTCTATCAAATATGGGATGACTGTTCCTATAATGTAGCACTTCCAAGTCATCAGTTTTCATTGTCTAATTCTTACCAGAGAAAATGCGTGGCTTGAATTTCTATCACCCTATTATTTGTTGATGATACATCGCTGGAAGTAATACTACTAATTAATGATCCTGGCCTTGTATTTAATAAAAGTAAACCTCCATCAAGAACACTGTTATTCTGTCACGAATCAGAGGTGTGAAAACGAATTGCTGGAACTGTATAGCATTTTAATTGTAACATGTTTTCTATGCTGTATAGATGTTCTGTAGTTTGTTCACAAACCACTTATGCTACAGATCTTTCTGATGTATGTGTGTAGAAGCCAGAGTAACTAGGGAAAGGGCCTTAAAGGAACAGTCGAGGCACTCAAAAGATGAATTGTAACTTTTATCAAAAGTAAATTTTGATTTATATTACATTATTCCCAGGGCACCAGATGGTGTTTCTGAGAGAAATGTGATAGTTCCTGTGACTTTTCTTTCGCGTGATGTCATCACAAGCGCAATCACTAGAGCCTGTGACAACTGCATTCAGTGTTTAAATAAAGTGTATATGGAAAAATGCCTTAACGATTTTGGTAATAATGAATCAGTGCACTCACAAAGCATGCAGGGCCGTACCTAGTGGATGGCCAGAGCGTGGAGGGGGGGAGGGTGCTCAAAATTCCCACCTGAGTAAGTTGCTCTGATGTGCATGCAGCCTGCCGGACAGGGGTGTCCATCATGTGCATCGAGGTGTGGCAAACACCGTCTGAACCATCCTCCTCCCTGCAAATAAAGGTAAATGAACAGGGAGGGGGACAAAGAGCATAGCGATTGTTTTTTTTTTTGGTGAAAAAAAGAAAATAAATCTTTGTGTGTCTATGTAAGTGTATGTGAGACTGTATGTAAGTGTGACTGTGTGTAAGTGTGTCTGTATGAAATTGTGTGGGTAAAGGTGTCTGTGTAAGTGTGTGTGTGTAGTGTGACTCTGTGGGTCAGGGGGCCAGGGCCGTCTTTAACGCGGGGCAAACGGGGCAGCTGCCCTGGGCCCAGTTACTCCTGGGGGGCCCCAAGGCAGCTGTCCCGTGGGCCCCCAGCCCCTGCTGCCGCGTTCACAGCGCATTGCGCTTGTGAACGCTTTTTTTCCGGCAAGCCGCATCCGATGGATGCGACGGCCGGAAAAAAAATAAATAAATAAACTGACACCGGATGTGACGTCGCGTCACATCCGGTGTCTGTTTCCCTCCTCCGTGCAAGAGGGAAGACTGCACGGAGGTGACATCCGGCGTGGGACACGGAGCAGCTTCATGTAAGTACGGGGGGGGGGGGGGCTGACTGGCACAATATTCCTGGTATCTGACTGGCACTATATTACTGGGTATCTGATTGGCACTATATTACTGGGTATCTGATTGGCACTATATTACTGGGCATCTGACTGGCACTATATTACTGGGTATCTGATTGGCACTATATTACTGGGTATCTGACTGGCACTATAATACTGGGCATCTGACTGGCACTATATTACTGGGCATCTAACTGGCACTATAATACTGGGCATCTGACTGGCACTATATTACTGGGCATCTGGCTGGCACAATAATACTGGGCATCTGACTGGCACAATAATACTGGGCATCTGACTGGCACTATATTACTGGGCATCTGGCTGGCACAATAATACTGGGCATCTGACTGGCACAATAATACTGGGCATCTGACTGGCACTATATTACTGGGCATCTGGCTGGCACAATAATACTGGGCATCTGGCTGGCATAATATTACAGGCATCTGGCTGGCACTATATTACTGGGCATCTGGCTGGCACAATATTAAAGGCATCTGGCTGGCACTATATTACTGGGCATCTGACTGGCACAATATTACTGGGCATCTGGCTGGCATAATATTACAGGCATCTGGCTGGCACTATATTACTGGGCTCTGACTGGCATAATATGACAGGCATCTGGCTGGCACTATATTACTGGGCATCTGGCTGGCACAATATTACTAGGCTCTGACTGGCACAATATTACTGGGCTCTGACTGGCACAATATTACTGGCATCCGAAAGTTACAATATTACTGGCATCTGAATGGCACAACAATTATGGCATATGTGTGTGTGTGTGTGGGGGGGGGTAACATTGCGATGGATGGCGGGATTGCATGCAGGGGAGGGGGCAGGGTCCAGGGGGCCCAAGCAAATGTTTTCCCAGAGTCCAATCACTATTAAAGACGGCCCTGGCAGGGGCGTTGCTAGGTCTCCAAAAGACCCGGGGCTGGAGCCCATGATAGATTTGATAGAAGTGGAGTAATTAAGATCACATGCTTAGGCGGCATACAGACTGATATAATTGACGCCAATGAACAATAGGTATATTTGTATATATATCGGGGCTCACAGTCACCGGCTGCACAGTCTTCCTGCTCCATCCGCACATGCACCGCACTATAGTGTCTGACGCTGAGTGTGCTCAGCAGGGCTAGAAACATCAGCAGGGCACAGACCAGGCTAGAATGAGGTATAGCAGCCAGGAGGGGGACATATTGATCAATTGATAGATAGCACTTTTTTTTATCAACTTTTTTTAACAGCAACAAAATTGCTGACTTGTGTGTAAGTGTATGTGACTGCCAGAGTGTGTGTGTGTGTGACTGTGTGTTGTCACGTGCAAAGCTTGAAGGGCGGGGTTAAGCACGAGGGGTGGAGCCGATCATGAGTCTGGTGCTGTTCAGCATAAAGATTGCACCATGCAGGAGGCGGGGTCGACCACGAGGGGGCGGAGCCGAGCGCGGGGGGCGTGGTCAGAGTCTCCATTTGGGGCTATGGAGGGGAGATGCGGGGCTTCAGCCCCAGTAGCCCCCCAGCGACGCCTCTGCTTAGGGGGAAAACATCTCGATCCTCTCAGGTTCCGACGTGCGTGTTTCACACATTGAAGCAACTTTTCTCATGCCTTGACAATCTGCCCTGCTCCTCACCTTCATTCTCTGCGGATTGGCAAGTCTTGGGGTGTATTGACAAGTCTGAGGGGCAGATTGGCAAGTCTGGTGATGCGTTCAGTGGTGTATTTTGTTTTCTGCTGCCCTAGCCAGACTAAATTCGGGTACCCCCCACCCGCATTGCAGAACCAGGACATACCACAGTACGTGCCCCATCACCCATGTTGCTCACCCAGGACATGCCCCATCACCCACACTGCTCACACAGGACAAGCCCCAGCACCCACGTTGCACACCCATAACATACCCTATCACCCACACTACACACCCAGGACATGCCCCATCACCCACACTGCACACCCAGGGCATACCCCATCACTCCAGGACATACCTCATAACCAATATTTCACAACCATTACATGCCCCATCAGCCCAGTACGTGCACCATCACCCACATTAGACACCCATTACATGCCCCTTAACCAACATTGCCCACGCAGGACATGCCCCATCACCCCAGGACCTGCCCCTTCACCCACATTACACACCCATTAAATGCCTCATCTCTGCAGAACCTACCCCAGACAGCGCTGTTGGTTACCTGTTCTAGTAGCAGGCAGCATGGTAGGATGTCTGTGCACCTGGGCATTGCACAGACACCATGGTGCCTGCTCGCAGGCAGAGCACTCAGGAGGGGAGATCTTCTAATCTCCCCAGCTATCGTGTCTGCCAGCAAAGCTGGATGCGTTAGCATGTCTGAGGCATGAAGGGCAGATTGACAAGTCTGGGAATGCATTTGCAAGGCTGAGGGGCAGGTTGGTTGTATGCTTTTAATGGGCTCCTGTGAGTGGCATATTTTCATTTGAGTGTAATGCTTGTATGCAATATATGTTTTATTTATTAGTTTAAACGTAAACGCTTTATAACCTAAACATTATTTTTACTGGGAATGCAGAGAAAAAAATGATTGAAAATTATCATTAAAAAAAATAGTGAAATTTTAGCTTTTGCATGACTGGAAGCTGGGGGGGGGGGGGGGGGGGTGCCACCAATACATCTCCTTGTCGAGGGTGCTAGAGACCCTAGGTACACCTCTAAAAACAGATTAGATCTTAAAAAGCTAATGTTTCTAAGAACTACATAAAAACACCTGTCTTGTTGATGTTTTTTTTTTGTGAGAATGCGCTTATCCCTTAATGTAATGTATGAAACTTTAGTCATTTCAGCTGCACCACTTAATATATATACGAGATGGTAGATCTTGTTGACTGCTATGTTTTGCGTATGTTTTGGTTGTATGGAAGTGGATTGGGAGGGATTAGTGGATAGGATGAGTTAGACAGAGCTGAGCGACTGAGACAGCTAAGTATGTGATGTGAAGTAGATGCTAGTAAGCAATGGGGTTTTATAAGGGAGTGATAACGAGGGATGGCAAGATGCAAGAAGAGAAATAGGGGAAGGAAAAAAATGCTGTGATTTCAATTCTTAAAATAGATGTGATTGTATTTTCAGTTCTGTATATTTGTAAAGAAATAAGCTTGTATTGGAAAAGTTATTTTGTATCTGCTTTGCATTATAAAATATGTTTTAAAAAATATGTATATGTACTAGTTTATTGGTTTTATTGTGCTTGCCTTTCTATATATTGCTTTGAATACTAGATTATGCTTCTGAGTTGATCCCTTGTATGTAATCTATATGAAGAGATTAAACTCTGTTAAAATATGTAGTATTAGGACCCACCAATTGTGAAGTACTTCGACGCAATGGTGCGCAAAGCATGATATGGCCATAAACTCAATTTTTTCATCTAAGACATTTGTTTTTATGTGATTTTGGGAAATTTTAGCTTTGAGATCTAGCCTGTTTTATAAATGCACGCAACCATTTCAGTGCCAGAGTCACATAGTGTAGTAGCAGCTACACACATACAGAGGTCAATCCACTAATACTAAATGGTGGTGAACTGACATGTGACCTTATTATGTTCTTTGGAATCTTGGTCAGATGGGTCAAATTTGTCTTCATCTCACCCAACATGCCTTTCACCAGAGCTAGACAAACAAAGGGAGCTCAATAAAGTACTTTGTGGTTCTTTATTTGTCTTCCTTCATTAAAGCATCACTATTGAAACTGTGTCCACGTGACACAATCTTTCAATTGTACATAACTTCTTTTCCCCCCCCCCCAACAGTTGTCCTTTAAAGCTGCACCCACCAAATCTGATTAAACAGGATAATATCTGTTGTTATTTTAATTTTCTATAGCAAATCTACCCTGATACATCCAAGTTGTGACTATCACTTTAAAAAGAACTGTATGTGGAAAAAATACCTTACTGCCATATGTTGTGAAGGCCATTCTGTATACATTAATAATGTCTCTCTAAAAGGACAATGCAACTTTGTTTTAGCCCTTGTTTTCCCCCAAGTAAACCCAATCTGTATCTTTATAGTTTACTCTCGACTCCTTCTCAAAGCTGAAGCACAGCAGCTAGGGAGACTGGCAGCGCACACACAGTGTATTCGAGCAGTTGCTAGTATGATCAGAGTTGAGCGGAGCAGCAGAGAGTACATAATTAAGGTCCCCTCTGCTGATCCATAAAAAATTATCTCTCTTTGCATCAGCAGAGAGAGACAGTCGCCGACCAGATTGGCATGCTGCTTCCCAGTGAAGCATGGCACCTACCCAGTGCTGTATTTACCGCGAGGCATCCTAGGCGAATGCCTAGGGCGGCAAATTTGGGCCCAGCACTGAAATTTTTTTTTTTTTAAATTAAAAAATCCGCCCCTTTAAATAAAAAAATTAAAAAGACCGCGCTTGAAGGCAGAGACGGAGGTGAGAGGGGATCGGAAGATCCCCCTTCAACATCTCTGCCTGCCGGCAGGCTGCACAAGAAGCCAAACAGGCAGCACAGAGAAACCTCCGTGCTGCCTGTTCGGCTCCCCGTGCAGTGTGACACGGAAGTGCCGACAGTCACGTGACCGGCGCGCTGACGTCATACGTAAGCCGGGTCACGTGACCTGTCGGCACAACCGCCTGGGAGCCGAACAGGCAGCATGGAGGAGACCATGCTGCCTGCCACTAGCCACCAGGGAAAGGTAAGTGCTGGGGAAATGGGGGGATTTGAGGAAATTGGAAGGGGCTTATTACATGGCAAAAAGCACTGGCTTAATATTGGGCAAATTAGCAGGGGCATATTAAATGGCAAATAACACTGGCATATTATTGGGCAAATTGGCAGGGGCATATAAAATGGCAAATAACACTGGCATATTATTGGGCAAATTGGCAGGGGCATATAAAATGGCAAATAACACTGGCATATTATTGGGCAAATTAGCAGGGGCATATTAAATGGCAAACAACACTGGCATATTATCGGGCAAATTAGCTGGGGCATATTAAATGGCAAATAACTGGCATATTATTGGGCAAACTGGCAGGGGCATATTAAATGACAAACAACACTGGCCTATTATTGGGCAAATTGGCAGGGGCATTTTAAATGGCAAACAACACTGGCATATTATTGGGCAAATTGGCTGGGGCATATTAAATGGCAAACAACACTGGCCTATTATTGGGCAAATTGGCTGGGGAATATTAAATGGCAAACAACACTGGCATATTATTGGGCAAATTGGCTGGGGCAAATGAAATGGCAAACAACACTGGCATATTATTGGGCAAATTAGCAGGGGCATATTAAATGGCAAACAACACTGGCATATTATTGGGCAAATTGGCTGGGGCTTATTAATGGCAAATAACACTGGCTTAATATTGGGCAAATTGGCTGGGGCATATTACCAGTAAATGGCAGAATAACACTGGCATATTATTAGGCAAATTGGCTGGGGAATATTAATGGCAAATTATACTGGCATAATATTGGTCAAATTGGCAGGGGCTGATTAAATGGCAAATACTGGCATATTATTGGGGAAATTGGCTCTTACTTATTAATGGGAAATAATTCTTGCATATTATTGGGCAAATTAGCTGGGGCATATTAATGGCAAATGATACTGGCATATTGTTGGGCAAATTAGCTGGGGAATATTATGGGCAAATAATATTGGCAATGTGTATGTAATGGGGTGATAGAGGCAGGTAAATGGGGTGATGGGGCATGTCCTTGGTGGGCAACGTGGGTTATGGGTCATGTCGTGGGTGTGCATCGTGGGTAGGAGGGGGGTGCCCAAATTTGTCTGCCTAGGGCAGCACAAAACCAAGATACACCACTGCACCTACCGGTGAGAGGATAAACTGGTATGTACTATAAAAAGTACATGCTATTTGATCCTCAGATTAGGGACAACTAATTTTTCATTGGAATTCTATATTTACACAAGTGGGAAAAAAGGTATTGTGGTCCTTTAAGTTGTTGAGTTTGAGAGGTATTTCTATAAAGCGCATAGGAGGAGATCAATGTTTCTGTATAGATTTCTGAAATTAGGTGGAATGAGGTTTGCAGTACACATCAGATTTAGAAAGCAGGCTCATTAATTTGCTAAGATATGCTGTAAATGTAGTCAATCTTGATCAATTTTGGGCCCGGTTTTAGCTAGTTCAATGATAACTAGAAAAGTTACAATTTCTGGGGAAATTGTGTGAAGTGTTCTTGCCTCCACCTGTAGTCTACAACTGGAGTGGGCGGAGTAACTGTTATCATTTACATAGCACATTTAATTGCAACGTTGTTGCACAGTTACATTAAACCATACATTTATAAAAACATTAGCAGGTGTTCAAAAGGCCCTGTCTATGACATCACTTGCTGCTGCAGCTTGACACAGGTCAGAGTATTTTGGCGGTTGCCATATTCAAACGGTCGTATTTTAAAAACTATCAATCCTACAGCGAAGAGCTTTATATTGTGAGAATCACAAGACCCAGACCTACATTTTGATGCATAGTATGTCTCTGAAGTATTAAAAATGAAGGCACAGCCGCAGTTTAGAAATTTCACTTCAAATTTGAGCTTTGCAGAGTGAAGTTTCAATGAATGTCAATGGACGGCGTTGGTTGCAAACAAATGGTCATATTGTGAAAACTATCAGGACTACGGCTTAGCCGTTTACATGTTTAGTGGCACCAGGGATAGCTGAACGTTTTGATATAAGATTTGTGTAGGTGGGCTTGAAAATGAGGGAGTGGTGGCAGTTTAGAAATCATGTCCTGATTTTTCAGCTTTTGGCAGCTCCCACTCTAGCTTTGCCATTCATTCCTATGGGACAAATTGCGCCACAAAAACGACGATATTCCGTGAACCATTCGGCGAAACGTTCCACAAAGTAATAGCAATCCGATCGGGAACAATCTGCACGTTTTGGTAAATTTTTGTCTATGTAGTGTAAAAACTGTGGGAGGAGTTAGGGTGGCAAATTTTGCTATAATAATAATAATATATATGTGAGATAACATTAAGTGGTCTTGCTATGCAAGAACACTTAATAAAACCCAGTTTAGCTATTATAAATACTGATGGATCAACCGCCAGTTTATTACATACCAAAGAATCTGAACCTGATTGTACATAAAAACTATTCAGATTTAATTTCTCTATCAAATGTAAAATTTTTCTGTCTTTAATCCTTTTTAATTAGCAATATTCTACGGTTGCCACCCAGGCCGTATTTAACCGCCAAGCTGGTAAATTATTGTTTTGCAATAATTGCAACTTCCAATGTTAAGTCTATAGGCAATAACCTTGCTGGCATTTATTTGACAAAAAGGTGTCAAGTCTAAATTTATCGGATGATAATTCTAGACTGCTTTAAAGGAGACAGTCTCAATTTGGGACATAGGTCTGATCATGTGCAGTACTGCTGCAGCTTTCAGTGACCGCACACTTCCCCTCCCAAGTTATGGCCCTGGCATCCCCTGTTCTTGTTGGGTACTGGTGGAAAGTATATAATTCCCCCTTAGCTCATTTCGTTTAAAACAAGTGAGAAACAACCAGCTTTTTGCTAATGTGATACCAAATGCCTGGCTTCTGTCTGGACAGCGAAGGTCAGAGTTCAATATCTTGGGGTCAATGAACATCATGTGATTCCATCTCATTTAGACCCCACCCACATCTGTGTCATGGAATGTTGGCAAGTACTGGCCTCCACAGGAAGACTGTGCAATTCTTGTACATTCTAACATTTCCTCTGAATGTTCACACCTGCAGCTGCAGCTAATATGAATATCTCTCGAGCATTTGTACTTCCTGCTGTGCTTTGTTGTGTCTGTTAATGTATTTCTAGTTTCCATTTGCATCTATATCTCTATTCTACCATCTTCAGACCTAACATTAAAAAAAAAAGAAAAAATCCACCAACAAAATACAAAATAAATAAAAGTTTGAGAAAGGAAGAATTCACATTTTGTTTCTATGAATGCAATTGATCTACACTGTAAAGTCTATACATATTATAACTCCCATTCAAAGTACCTGTTTAGCATTCAGAGTTGCTCTAGACACTAAGGGATCTGCAGGCAGAGAACAGAATGATTTTCCCCCTCTAGACAGCGTGGGTGGGAATATTTAAGAGGCTGTATGGAAATTAATTTATAGATGCAGGACTATACAGAATACAGGTTTTGCATTACCTGGTAGGAAATAAGTATAGTTACAATGATAACATTTATTGGCTAACTGAGAGATTGATTGCAAGCTTTTAAGTTAACAGGGCTGCCACAATACACTGAAGTGAGAAAGCCCTTGCTTCCAAGAACTGTGAATAATAGAAAATCCGAGATCTCCGTGGTAGCAGAGCAGGAATGAGTAACTCAGGAAGGACGAAGCTTCTAACAGAGATTCATTTAAAACGTACTTACTGTATTTGTTCGAATACAAGATGAGGTTATTTTCAGAGCGAATGGTCTGAAAAAGTCCCCTTGTCTTATATTCGAGGTTCGTCTTATATTCAGACCTCAAATCGAGGTCTAAATATAAGACTGGGATCCAGGTCCCCCGCAGAGCTGCAGGGGACCTGCTGCCTGGCACATCCGTTGGGACTTCTATGACGGAAGTTGGGAGGTCATGTGACCTTCTGGCTTCCGTCATAGAAGTCCCAGCGGAAGTGCCCAGCAGCAGTGGAAGATGTCTGCGTGTGTGCAGAAATCCACCGGCTGCCGCCACTACCCATCAGGGAGATTGGGGCAGCCGGTGGATGTCTGCACATATGTCGGCTGTCTGTCATAATAGACGGAAGTGTCGGGCAGCATGGAGGATGTCTGAGGAGAGCCAGCATTTGGCAAGTCTGAGGGAGGGAGGGGTGGAGAGGCAGCTTGGGCAAGTCTTGGGGAGGGAGGGGGGGAGAGGCAGCATTGGGCAAGTCTGGGGGAGGGAGAGGGAGCATTGGGCAAGTCTTTTTTCCTATAGGGTATTCTTATATTCAGGCTTTTAGTTTTTTCCCTAAAGGAATATCCAAAGTTTGGGGGGGTCATATTATAATCAGGGTCGTCTTATATTCCAGCAAATACGGTATATGGTTATTGAAACATTATTAAAAGTATCCAAAGTGATTCAGTGAAGAAACAAGATCAGGTACAAAAAGACTGCTGACTTCACACTTTCCTTCCTCACGCATTAATGAGGCTAAAACAAAATTCCTAATGACAAAATATAGTCAATAGCTTAAAAAAAAGGTAAGAAAGATACAGGGTTTTGAATATTATCAGCAGCAAATCGATGAGTTTTACAGAGATCCCAGAGATAAAATCATTTTGGTCAGAGCATCTCTTATCACTCCACTCCCTGGTTAGGGGGACCATAAAACACATGCCAGATCTGTGGAGGTGTCAAATGTTTGCAGTTACAAATAAGTCCACTGCAGCAATCCAGCTTGTACAAAGGTTATTAATTAGTAATATTATATTGGGAAATAAAATGAACTGTCTCTATTAAAGCCAGTGATAAAGGCCATTACTTGGTATGCAGCATGGTGCTGTGCTGTGTGTGAATATATACTAACACTTGAATTCTGTCCAGAGGTAGACTGATGGTAAATGGGGCCCTCGGGCACAATGAGATCGACTGAGTGCATATATAACAGTGAATTTGTTATCCACTAAAAGCGGAGTTGCAGGTGAGATGAATATTTCATCTAACCAATTTAACTATACATTGTTCAGGGACAAACATGGTGAGTTTCCCCCACTAAGCAAACTAGCCTGGTTTGTACCTGCACAATGTATAGCTAAATTAATGAGAAGAAAAAAATCACCACAACTCACCTTTCAGCAGAGGCGTCGCTAGGGGGGGGGGGGGGGCTAAGGGGGCTCAAGCCCCGAGTCTCACAGTGAAAGCCCCGAATGTAAAGGGAGGATGTTAGCTACCTTTAGGGTTGCCACCTGGCCTGTATTTTACCGGCAGTCCGGTAAAAAAATGGCATAAGGCCAATGTTAAGTCTATGGAGACAGTACCAAGGCCGGTATTTTTCTGAAGAAAAGGTGGCAACCCTAGCTACCTTACCCTACCAAAGTGCCAGCAATGAAGTGAATAAGGGTCCGTGCAATCTGCACAGACTCCTCTCTCCTCCTCCTGCTGCTTCACTCTGCCCAGGCGGCTCTCTCTGTCAGACAGCGGTCACATGACCTCCCGAGGCTCTGATACATTGGCAGAGCATGTGAGAAGAAGGAGGAGTCTGTGCTGACTGCAGATTGCATAGATTCCCTGCTGGAGAGCACAGCAAGGAGCCAGTGACCTGCACATTGCTTTCTTCAATGCCCATCTCTACCTGCTGGAATGAGCTTCTAATCCATGATTTTCACCAGGGAAAAAAGGTTCAGGTATAATTTTATTCAGTGGTTTGAAGTGGATTGGCTAATCTCCTGCCTTCTCTGGTGTGTATGATGAACAATGAGACAATCTTATTAGTAACATATGCTAATCTGGGAATGCCCATTTGTTTCTAATCAATATTGGATAAAATAATATTTTGCAGCAAGTGTCAGGAGATTGAAAACAAGGAGCGATAGCTGAGATCTTGTGTATATATCGACTGTACTTTTTTTTTTTTTTTTATAGATCCCAATGCTTTTATTTCCTGTAATTGCTCCTTCACTATACCTATTGGGTGGGTAATTTCAAGCATACTTCTGCAGCTATATTTATATGTATGGATTGTTCTTGAACTATCTGCAAGTTTGAGATTAGTGCAGTTGTACAAACCCAAAATGTTGAGGAGAGTTAGCAATCTACATTTTTAAACACAAATATAATTCTACTTGGGAGAATCTACTGCTGCAGCATAAGATTTGTTTTAAACACCTGCTGCTGGGGACTACAATTCCCATGATCCATAGTCAGCCTTTTAGCATATTTTCTTACTGAGCATCATGCTAACCATGCTTAAATGGAGATGAAATGACATACAATACCGGTTATTTTTTCCATGAGTCCCAGACAGGCAAATTTTTTCCATTGGGCTCTAGCCCCGGATCATATAGGAACCTAGCAACGCCCCTGCCTTTCAGTGTGACTCCCTTAAGGTGTAAGTGGCACTTCAACGTGGAATTTGAGTGCAGTTGCTCCACAGAATGCTCAGCAAATTCACAACCGAAAAAAACATGCCATATTTTTTCCATTGATATCAACAGTGCCTCATTTCTGGGGAAACTTGTCAGCCACCCTCACTGTAATTATAAACAATTATATATACTCTAAAAAATGTTGAAACCGGATCCTGATTTTGTCAAAACAACAGATTTTTTGCTGGAAGCCAAATATTCCAGAGACAGCAAATGCATCGCCGCAAACCCAAACCACCAGTATTTACACTTTGGTGGGGCTGCCAGTATTAAATTTCCCCACAGACCAAAGAATTGCAGGTTACATTTTAAACGCAGCTGTTCCACAGTTTTAATGTTTCTCAGCGAGAACAAGTGTGTATATTAAAGGGCGATACTGTATCAAACATCCTGGGGATGATGCCACTGTAATTGACATGGATTAAGGATATTTTGATTCTTTTATTGGAAATGTATTTGAAGGAGAGCAAATATTCAGTTATAAAGGACAATTAAAGGACAACTGTAGCAGATAATGTACTAATGTTTATTTTAAAGATTGCATCAAGTGTAGATAGTTTGCATGGAAATGCTTTAATGAAACAATATAAATAATGTACCTTACTGAGCCCTCTTTGCTCTGTTTAGCTCTAACAGGGGGCAGACATGTTGTTTAGAATCTTGGGTCTGAACCAAGGTGAATGAATGAACTGTCTTTAAAATTCTAAACAACATATCCACTCCCTATTAGAGCTATACAGAGCAAAGAGGGCAAAATAAGGTGCATTATTTAAAACATTTCTATTTAACATTTCTTCAAATGATACAATATTTCAGTTAATCATTACTTTTGTTTTTACTCCAGATGTGCTTTAAGGATAGGGCTTCAGTCTATTCAGTTTACATCCTACTGCTTAGAGAGGAGGTGAGGAGAGAAGTCATTGGAAGTTGACAACTAGAAGAGAAAGGCAGCGTTTAATATGGCAAGACCCATGTATCTGCTAACATATTGAAAAGCACTGCAACTCACAGCATGAGGTAAAAGGCTGCAGAGGGCTGTGAAAAGTCGTTTGTCAAAGGTTGAATATGAATTCCGTGTCCAGGATAATACACTGTTAATGGAACTCTATCACATAAATAATATTTATATGGGGACGAAGAACAGGTTTATATTGTGTGAGGATAATACTATGGGGTTATGTACAAATAGTGTTGCTATTGGCTTGTGAGCCTATGTATAAAGCAGACTCCCCGACAAATTTCATGAGTCTGCTCCGACGCTCCAGAAAAGAACGTTTATTGCGCCGGCACGGCCAATGTATAAAAAAAGCAGGAGCTTAAACGCACCTGATTAGTGTCGGAGAACCTCTGCCAAACACTGTTCGACGGAGGTCGCTCTCCCGTACTGAAAAGTGTCAGAAATAAAAGGTAGCAAAAAAAAAATAAAAAAATACACGTTCCCCTTCCTTCTGACTTCTAACCCATTTTCCTGATGAGTGATCGAGTGTTCTAGAGTGAAATTGCACTAGTTAGCTTCCATGTTGTGTTTACGGAGCCATTCCCTTGCCTCTCCGACACTGTTTACGGTATATGAGAAGTCTGCAAATCTAATATATAACTTCGGTGGAAAACCCCAATTGTATCTGATGTTAGATTTACGAAGAGCCTCGGTAAAGAACCCGAAGGATCTTCTCTTGAATCTAGTAGCAGCTGATAGATCTGGGAAAAATTGAATATTTTTAAACCTCAAGTCCGTGTGCTCAAAATTTTTTCCTGCTAAAACAACTTTTTGTTTTATATAAAAAGAGGAAAATCTTATAATAGTATCTCTGGGGGCCTCCTCCGGAAGATTATTAGGTTTGTAAGTGCGGTGGACCCTCTCTACACTTGATTCTTGCGTAGCTTCCTGAACTCCCAAGGTAGAGAGTAAGTAGGGTCTCAGTTTGACTTGAGTGACCTCCTCCGATATACCACGAATTCTTAGGTTCTTGCGTCTAGCCCTGTCCTCTGCGTCGTTAATTTTGGATTCTAGCTTATCCAGTGACTCTTTTAGCTCTTGTATCTGATCATTATGAGATTTGTTCGTAAAGTCAAGATTTTCTATTTTCTGTTCACATTGTGAGATCCTTTCCCCGAGACTAAGAACATTTTCGTTTGTTTCCCTGAAGTGCTTCTCAAGCTCGTTTTTAAAAAGTGCTAGCTGTTTATCCAGGCACATCTGTAAATAGTCTTGAGTTATTGTCATACCAACAAGAGGAGAGGAGCTATCACTCGGAGAGGAAATCGCAAAATCAGTTTCCTCCGTGTTTGGGATGTCAGGGCCCCTTGGGGTGCCTGATATATCCTGAGGTTTATTTACCTGAGGAGAAAACAATGCAGTGATCTTTTCTTGGCCAGTCCCCGAAATCCTTTTCCTTTTATCCTTTTCCTTATCCCTTTCCTTTTTGGAGGTCATTTTGCCCTCCTGCCCTCTTTTTGATGCCATATTATGAGCCAATAGCGAAAGATCGGGTAGTTCTATAGTACTCTTGAGGCTTCGGATAAATAACAATGAATAGGGTATGGTAACCCAGAGGGTTAAAATAGGCCTCCAGGAGCACCACCTAGGGGTTAATCAGGTTCTCTCCTTATTTCATGCACCTACCTAGCATATGAGGAATAATTGGTAAATTTTCCTGAGAGTTACCTCTGTCTGGCACCTGGCCCCTCGTGCGTTTCAGCAAAGATTTAATTATCCCAGTCCGTAAGGAAACCTCCTAAGGTGTCCAAATGGTTCCCCTTATCGACCTGTCCTGCTTTACTATGTGGTAAAGGTTACCTTTACAGGTGTAACCTTTCTAGTGTTTGTATTGTGTAATGCACGTATAGCCAGCCCAAAACTACTCAGAGACCTGTCTATAAATTTGCGTGCAAAAAAAGAGTATTTCCCCTCCTGTGACAAACAGCCCGGAAAAAAAAAAAAAAAAAAGGACTACACCAGATAAACAAACAAAAAGTGTTGTAAAATTCACTAAGGATTTCCTAGTAACTTAGTATCCGCAGGTATAACAGGCCAGAGTCCTCAGGGGGCCATATAGGACACACAGGTATAGTATGGGATATTGTCCGCACCTGTACTGATCAGTCAGAGAACCAGGAACTAGATATAGTATAAGGGTGATCTGCAGTGCATGATAATTTTCCGGTGCACTGGCGACCACCGATACAGGAGAACCAGTGTGGGTTCAATACAGGCTGGGACAGTGCCACACAGCCAGGGAACCAGAACGCATAGATAATATATCCACACCTGATTCAATCAGCCCAAGACCAAAGTATATAGACAATGTGAATTAATTGTGCACACCTGAGTGTTTTTTCCAGGTGTTCAAATCCACAGAATCCTAAGACCCGGGACGCAATATAAAAGGAATATGTCCGGTACTTTGGTATCCCCAAATATGGAGGAGACTAGTTCCTCAGGGTTTCAATGTATATTCAGAACAAACTGAGGTGATGCCCGTAGCTATAACTCTCAGCCAAAAAACCATGTGGTATAGAAATATGGTGCAATTACACAGTGTTTTCCCAA
This sequence comes from Pelodytes ibericus, assembly GCA_036172795.1. Lineage (NCBI taxonomy): Eukaryota > Metazoa > Chordata > Amphibia > Anura > Pelodytidae > Pelodytes > Pelodytes ibericus. The sequence goes on from CM069860.1 coordinate 35,317,848, forward strand.
TGACTTGGGGTCCGCAGATAGAGCAGCATCGGCCCACATGAAGCTAGACAGACATTCAGAAACATACTGGGGTACTAACCCCACCTGTATCCATCAGCAAAAAGAAGCTGAGGCAGTTCTAAAGTATAGTTATGTTATACACTTCTGGAAGATTTCATTGATTCAAATCCACAGAGCCCTGTAGTCCCAGAACTAGAGAGCAGTATGTCCCTACTTGGTATCCGCAAATGTAAGAAGACCAGTTCACTTCAACGGACCTATATAAGTTTAGTACAAAGTAGAGTAATGCCCCTATATATGACCCTCAGCCGAGGAACCCAAAAGCATATGGTAGTGTGAAGATGTATTGCATTTCGCAGTGGTTTTCCACTGACTTGGGATCCGCATATGTGGCAACACCATTCACACTGCTGGAGCTAGCCAAACATTCAGATACATATTGGGGTAATATTGTCCGCACTTAGCTCATTCAGCACAAAAGCCAGGGTAAATGTATAATGTGAATATGGTGACACTTCTGGTTTTTTTGTTACTAAACCCCCTCTGCCAGACCTCTCCTCAGTAACTTCCTGCTTAGAATCAGATTGAATGAATTTAACTGGTTGGTTTGAGGAGGATAACATGCGTTTAAGTCAGAGAGTTATAAGTTTATCGCTACTTATCTACTGGCCACTTAGCATCAGATCCACTCGGTGAGAGAAGCCATAGGGCAATAAACGAGACACCGTCTTCACTGCCGGCCATTCGTTTACGGGGGCGAGAGGGAAGGCATCCGCAACACCACATCCGGAGCCCGTCAATCGGTCAGCCTCGATCCTCAGCAGAGACGCCGCTCATCTCCATCCCTCCTGTACTCCGAGACGCTCCGCCCACTCAGCGTCTCACGTCATCACTCCGGAAATTATGTTTTTTTTTTTTTTTCTCTGGTCCGGGAGGTGGAGGGAGGTCTTGGTAATAGTAATAGTAATGGAGTTTTTAAGGGAGGGATTTGAGATTTGATCATATAGCTAACTTTAACGCTGGCACGGTAAATAATTAGCACAGTCATGAGAAATTCTAATATTGGGCAAGATACAAAATATATTTGGTAGTTAATTTCTATAATCAGTAATAGCCTATATTAGTGGTTAATACGTTAGGGCGACACAGGAAATCATAGGATTAATCTAATTTATTCTATAAAAGGGAAAATATCACAAATAAGTCACAGGAAGTGGATCTTCTCCCTCCCCCTAAAATTAGAGGGGGGTGAAGAACCAGGTTTGTATTAAGTTATTTTTGATAAGGAACAAAAGGGAGAGATGGACTTACTCCATGTCTCTATACACAGCTATATAGCAGTTGGGAAGATCACAGTTTAAATTATAGAGATCACGTCATAGAGGTATAGTATAATATAGGCGCACAATAGGCTCGATAATAAAATCACATTGAAGATTGCATTTGGTAGTATAGTTAAACCTGCCATCCTCTCCCCCTTTTTTTCTTTTTTTTGTTGTCCCTTTTCATATATGACTTAGCATTAAAGTATCCATTCCCCCTGGTTCCGACCAAGTTAAACCAAGGGGAGGTACGATGCAAGTTACATGCATCATGGAGGAAGCAGGGGGAGATGGGGACAATATAGGTTCCCTATCGTTATGGGGGGTTGTGTGTGGGTTAAATGTTGTACTTTGTATGTTTAATGTGTGCTGCGTTGCTCAGAACTGGAGGCTAGCTATGTCCAATCAGATGGGACATCCGGGCATAGAAGTAGTGATACCAATCAGATGGGGGCCTTGAGATTTCTTACCCTAAATGTACAGGGTTTAAATATTCCGCAGCGTAGACTTACCTTGACTGATTTGTTATATTCTGAGAGGATTGATGTAGCTTGTCTGCAGGAGACACATCTTAAAGAGATGGACGCTGTTAGATTGAGGTCAAAAAGGTTCCCTTATATTGAATACTCGGCAATGAAGGAAAAAAAGCAAAATGGGGTAGCAATCCTGATTTCTCGGGATATTAAATATGAATTAATTTACATGCAGAAGGACACAATGGGCAGATTTGTGTTTTTGATTTGCAGATTAAATGATAGGCTTTTCTCCATATTAAACATATACGCCCCTAATAAAAGCCCAATACATTTTGTTAATAAGACTCTTAATGGGATATTCGAATATGTGCAGGGCTCATGGATAGTGCTGGGAGATTTTAACCTGGTGGCAGAACCAGAGGTGGATAGAAAGGGCTCATCACCCAGAACGGTATCCCCTGCAGACAGAGGCCTAGCCAGAAATTTTCACTCCATGTTGGGGAGATTTAACTTATATGACACATGGAGAGTGTTTATCCCCTTGGAGAAGAACTTCACTTTTTATTCCAATAGACATAAATCCTTTTCAAGGATCGATATGATCTTGACAGACCAGAGCATAATTAGGCTATGTAATGATGTGCAAATTAAAACTACTGCTTGGCCGGATCACGACGCAGTGGTGATGGATGTCAAAGATAATATCTCTAGAATAAGGAACTCTTGGAGGTTAAATGACTTTCTATTGAATACTCAAATAAATGTTGAAGGGGTACAGTCTATGACACAGGAATATTACTCTATTAACGCAAACGGTGAGACCGAGAATTCTATGGTTTGGTGCGCCGTCAAGAGCGTGGCACGCGGGCATTTTATTAAATTGGCCTCTAGATCGAAAAAAGAAAAGGGTAAATCTCTGTCTGAAAAGAATATTAGATTAGCGGAATTAACCACTTTGAACAAAATCGCAATAGACGAAGCTCGAACTAAAGAGATTAAAACATTAAAAATCGATATTAGGGAACAATTATATATTCGAGCCTCTAGAATTATGTTGAACGCCAAGCAGAAGTGGTTCCGATTGGGGAACAAGGCTGATAAGCTAATGACCAACCAACTCAAAATGAACAATCTAAGAACTAGGATTTTTAAAATCATAGATGGTCAAAATATATGTCTATCACCCCAAAGTATTAGTAAAGCTTTTGAAAAATTTTACCATAAGCTTTATAATCTAACATTACCTAAAGATTTAGAGGCAATGAAAGCCTTTATAGCCCAAACCGGCCTCCCAAAGATTACCTCGCAGCAAGCAATAGATCTTGAAGCCCCTTCTCTATTAAGGAAATTAAGCAATCCATCTATAAACTTAAAACCAAAAAAGCACCTGGCCCCGATGGCTTTACTGCCCTGTTTTACAAAAAGATAGCTGATATCATTGCACCTCATCTAGCTAAGACCTTTAATGAGATTAAAGATAAACGCGAATTTCCTAAAGAGATGCTCCAGGCAAGTATAATTCCAATCCCAAAACAGGGCAAAGATTGCAATCTTCTGAGTAACTACAGGCCAATTTCTCTAATTAACTTAGATACCAAGATTTATTCGTCTATTATAGCGGAGAGACTCAAATCGGTTGTTGCATCAATTATACATCTAGACCAAACAGGATTTGTGAAGGGTCATCAGGGAATGGGCAACACTAGGAAAACTATAGATTTGATAGATTTTGTAAACAAACATAATATACCAGCCATTGTTCTAGCCCTGGACGCCGAGAAGGCCTTTGACCGGGTTGACTGGATCTTCCTTGAGGGCCTATGGATTCGGGGGGGATCTAGTCAACTCGGTCATGGCCCTTTACACCTGCCCCTCAGCAAGGATTGCAGGACCGGGTCTCTGCTCTGGATGGTTTGATGTGAGAAATGGGACCCGACAGGGGTGTCCCCTGGCCCCCATTCTTTACATTCTTTCACTTGAGCCTCTGGCAATTAGAATTCGGAGAGCCATGAATATAAAAGGAATACAAGTTGGAGGAAGAGTCTCTAAAATGAGTCTGTTCGCTGACGATGTTCTATTGACATTAACCGACCCAGTAAACTCAATTACAGAGGTTTTGTCGGAGATTGACTCATTTGGGCGCTTTTCTAACTACAAATGAAATCTAAAAAAAACACAAGCCCTTGGCTTTAATATTCCCCATGATACTCACATAGATCTGATTGATGGCTTTCCCTTCGAGTGGGCTACATCATCAATTAAATACTTGGGCGTATTGATACCCAGGAAAATCTCCGAGATAAACTATGCCCCCCAATTCTCTGACCTCCAGCAGAAAATAGGGCAATGGAAATGCCTAAATCTTTCCTGGATAGGGAGGCTGAATGTTATCAAGGCCTATATAATTCCCAAATGGTTATACCTACTGAGAATGATTCCAGCTCCGTTATCAGCCACTCAATGTGATCAGTTCCAAAGGCTAGTGAGCAAATACATCTGGGGTGATAAAAAACCAAGAATAGCTAGACAGTGGTTGCATAAACCCGGAAACAAAAGGGGGCTCGGTCTGCCTAACCTTGCTAGATATGTTGAGGCTAGTATGTTGCTTCACGTTCATAAAATACAAACACCTGAGTCTCAGGAAGAAGACTGGTACAGGATAGAGCAAGAGATGGCGGGATCTACGGCCCTAGATAGTATTCTATGGCTTAGTAGATCCAAGACTTTAGAAACAATATCAGCTTCGGGGAATAGCATACTTAATGGTATAATGAGTAAGTGGCTAACCTTTAAGAGGAAATCGGGTCTGTCTAACAAGATTGTCGGCTCTGTGGTAGTAAATATAGTTGAAAGGTTAATTCCAGACCTCTCTTTTAATCTGAGTTTTAGAGAACACAAGTTGACCTTTTCTCAGTTAACGCAGGATAATAAGATAAAATCCTTAAAACAGGTTATGGAGGAATATGGACTGCAATGGAAAGACGCCTATGGGACTTTGAGACTTCTACATTTCACTAGACATCATATGTTTTGTCCCAAGGATCAGAACCTCATGAGCCTCTTGGAGAATATATTTAGAGAAGGATCAAATTCCTGTAAGTTAAAGAACTGGTATTCCTTGTTGGATGAGATCAAGCATAGCTCAACACCAAAAGCCTGGGGGAAATGGTGCAGTGAGTTGAATATTACTAGGGGTGGGGAGCTCTGGGAGAAAGTGTGGACCCAGACGAGGAGGGCTACTCACTGTGTAAATTTGCAGGAGTTGTACTTTAAGGTGCTCTTTAGATGGTATCTGGTCCCAACATCTGTGAAAAGGATTGATTTCTCCCAGAGCTCCCTATGCTGGAGATGTCAGCTTTTGGAGGGAGACTATGCCCATATCTGGTGGGATTGCCAGGGAGTTAGGAGGACTTGGAACAAGGTCTTCCAGGCTCTCTCTTCTCTTCTTGGACGGTGTCTCCCAATGAGTCCAGAGATAGCCCTTCTCCACCTAAACCTCAATGACCTCAAGGAGGAAGAGTAGAATCTGGCAGTTCAGCTTTTGCTTGCAATGAAGCTATGCATCGCACGTAACTGGAAACAAGCCACAAATATAACCTGGGACAATGTGAAAAACGTGATGAATCATTTTGGGGACATGGAAAGGGTATACTATAAAGTTAACAACAAAATGATACAATACTATAAAATCTGGCAACCTTGGCTGGAGAGGTTCTCCTAGTAAAACTCTGAGAGCTGAAATAGCCGCTGATGAGTTCCGAGGAACGTCCCGGTGATACAAATGAGCAATAACGTTCTGAGCAACGCACACACTTGTCTATATGTCTGTGTGTCTGTCTTGTTGGTCATGTTTGTCTGTTTTTTGTTGTTTTCCTTTTTTCTTTTGCTTTTTTTCCCCAACCTTGGTAGGGAGTGGGATGTAACTTGATATAACCCCTAAGTCACAATCACTATAACTATTGGGTCCCCAAGTAAGCACGGTCTATAGCGGGGCGCGCCCCGATAAATCGGTTTCTAGACCGATTAACCCCATTCACCTTTTTTAGTTAGTGTATCAATTATTACGGGAGGGGAGAAGAGTGGGGGAGAGGAGGGGATGGGGACTTGAAGGGAATATGTGAAGGGAGGACGAAGGGGGAGGTGTAATGACACGATGATGACATTCTATCCATTTAATGACCTATTAAGTGTTTTTTCTTGGATGGGACTGATTGAGGGGAAAAAAGAAAAAAAAAAAGAAAAAGAGAAATAAAAGGGAGCAATCGCCATTATACATAACAAACAGCGATTGTGCATTTTTATCCCAACAGTTTGCAGGGCAGGATTTTTTATACTTAACCCCCGTAGTTTAGGTGAATCCTTCACCTTCCTATTTCCGTTGAAAAAAAAAGACTTCTGCCCATCAAGTTCAACCCTTTTCCTATTCGTAATTTAACGCTGTTGATCCAAAAGAAGGCAAAAAAAAAAACCTTATTACAGCAATTTCTAATTCTGCATTCAATGAGGAAAATTTTCCTTCTTGACTCCAAATGGAAATCAGATTTCTCCTTGGATCAACAAGCACTAAATAAATATTAATGCCTATACAAACATGCATAGCGCTCTATGCTCTGGCTCAAAAAGTAAAAAAGTATCCAGAGAATATAAAGAAACGAAAAATGGTCTATATATTGTGTATAGCAGAATTGCAAGCAAATGCATAAATTGAAATAAAAAATATGTTTTAAGCGTGTCTGTGGTGTCTCTTATTTATGACATCATCTTGTAGGGTGATCATCAAATGACACATTCCCCTTGGGAAGATTGGGAAGATGATGTCATATGCAAGAGACACATTTAAAACACAATTTTCTATCATTTGAAACTTTTTATTGCAATTCATTAACCCAATGGCAAACCTTCCAACTTCTGCCCCCTGGAGAATGGGGACGCCGAGGAGGCAGAGTTTTGGAGGTTGAGTGTCAGCACTACCATGCATGCACCGTTACACTATATCGGTCCCGGACAGCAGAGAATGCAAGATCGAAGTTCCAAATCCAGACTAAAGCAGGACTGTTGTGAGGTATGCAATGGATAGGTAATTTTAATCATTTTTTTACTCTCTATTTTCACAATGCTTAGGTGATAGTGACAGAGTTCCTACATGCAAAAACTGATAAGTTTTGAGAAGTGTGAGCATACAGGTATACAGTAGGGAAAGCCTGTCCTGAGCATGCAGGTTTTTATGACATGTAGGTTGCTTACAAAAATTACATTAACATTTACTTATTTAGAGCTAACAATTTATGGTTGGAGCTTGTCTCTCAAAAATAAGTGAAGCAGACGTTAGCTCTAAGAATGCATAGGATCTGTACAAAGAGATAGGCCCTGTGGTTGGCACTAGTGATAAATGACAGCAGCAGGTTTCTGCGGGATGAGGCAGTGCTTCACAGAGGGCAGTGATAGAGCATGTGGCTCCCTGCTTTTTGGGAGCCACAAGCTAATGGTGATGGTGTCTATTGGATGATCAGCACCTCAGATAGAAGTAAAAAAAAAAATTCTTTAACTTTCTTGCATTGCTTTAGGAGGGCAGAGGAGGTACCAGTAGGCAGATGCCTCCACTGGTGTCCCCTGGTTGTTGTGCCCTAAACGGTAATATATCCCAAAGGCTGGCCTTGAGTCTTGGCAACACACTGAACCTCATAAAGTCCATGCCTTGGTCTATATGCAGGACAGCGTGACGATACAGAACCCTAAAGCAGCCTCTCCCCTAGGTGTATCGCCCTGAAGGGGAATGTTGCTGAGACCTGGGGTCAAGTCACTGACTATATCTGTCCCAGGATGCTGGTCTCAGTAGTGGAACTTTGACAAGTGAGGCTGAAGGGATAGTAGCTGGTAGCTTACTTTGATCAAAGCCAGGGCAAGCACAGAGTCCCCTACCCACTGGAGTGAGAGGCAGGTATCGACTTCTCTGCCTCCAAGTGCAGCCTTTACGAAGGGTGCCAAGTAATAAGCTCAATGCTGAGAGTCCGAAGACTCTGCAGCAGGAATGGACACACACCAGAATAGGAGTGGAACAAGAATGAACATTTATTTGAAAACAGCACAGATATTTATACACAAACAAATATGACATGACTCATTTAAAACAGGTAATTAGAGACAGTAGGATATTACATAATCACACCTTTAAGTACAGGCAAGTAATGAACACAACATAACAGAAGGACATACAATGGGGAAATCCTGCCTCACACCTCAACAAAGAAGTAACACATCACACCAACTTAATGGCATTACAAACAGGAAGACATACAATAGCAATTCTTAACACTTCCAAATGATCATTGTACAAACCCTCTTAAGCATAATCCTTCATACAAACATTAAAACAAAGTCTCCCTTTCCTTGTGTAAGGATGTCATCTTCTGCTAAGTTGCAGGGGAGGGAAGGCTGGTATGATCACCTTATACCCCAACAAAACACAGGAACCCCAAATTTGTATCCAAACTCAACAGTCTTCAGGGTCTGTAGTACTTGGGGTAATGTGGCACAATGGTATCGTGGGGAAAGCAGTCCATACAGATCCCCCATACTAACCTCCACAAAACAGAACCCCTTGCAAGGCCAAGGCCCATACTCTGTAGGAAGGAGACTAGCCTTTAGTTCTCTCCAGGACCCCAGAGGGTTCCGTCACAGACAACACCAGGTGATTGGACATAACTTCACCCACAAATAGACCATCTCAGAAAAATGGTCAATACCATCCCAAAAAGTATATAAGAATTGAGTAGAGCGAACCTCATTCACATTAACCCAGAAAGACAAAAGTTTACTTTTGAGGCTCATAAATTAGTTATCAATCCTGATGCTTCCACATCAAATCTAGCAAGTACTTGGACAATCATTTTTAAAAATTAGCTTTTGTGGGGCTCCTAAACTTACATGGAGGGCCATGGCAAGAAGCCCTGATCCTCCCCTTAGAAACAGGACTGGGAGCTGTCCAAATGGCTCCCAGCCCCTCATACAATAAGGCTGCCTCATGGTAAAAACGTTTCCCTATATACCTTCCCATACCGCTATCATCCCCTACCTCTACCTTGCCCAGATAAGGGGGGACAGGTCACCTGTAAGGAAAATAAATAAAAGTACTGGTATTACCTATATGCAGGTGCTAGCTGCAATCTGCGACACCCTTGTTTATTTTTCTGGGATTTTATTTTTATTAATTGATTTTATTTTTATTATTTAAGTTTATAATTTCAATACGGCTTCTTAACAAAGGCGAATCGAAATAGCCAAAATGCTGCTTTTATCCCCGAATCCGAATTATATTCAGGGTTCATCACCACATATTGTCTGTGCGTTAAATGCATCCTACATACTGCCGAGCTGCATGCTCTTTCTGCAGCATGAGGAAACATGGCCTATGCTATCAACTATATTATGGCTCAATGAGCATAATTGTTAATTTTCCTTTTGGATTTTCTTTTTCTTTCACTTTTAAGAGACTATGTATAAAATATTATAAATCTTAACAGCATATAAGTTGACCTAGCATGAAGTACGGGTCTTCTTCCAACAAAATTCCCCAATGGACCTAAAGGCAAAAAACACAAAATATGACCCTTGACATACACGTCAAGTAGTTTACATGAAAAATCTATTCCAACTGATCTACTCATTCCATCGGAGGACAATCATTGCTATACTGTTGTTTGGTGGGGAAGAACTTGACAGGTGGGTGCTCTGTAAGGTTTGGCTCAAGGCAAATGAACTAAGGATGTCAAAACACAGCTAAATGACGAGTTTGCTTCGGGAAACAGAGTTTTAACAAGGTATCTCCATAAAACATTTTCTCTTTCGCTCCAGTACAGCTTTTATGCAAAGTCTCTTGCCGAGCGTCCTTTGCTTCACTTGTCTCTTCATTAATTTTCCAAATGTACCTGCCAGTCAAGTATGGAATACCATGTTTTCTTCATCTTGATGGATCGCGATGGAACAGAGAACCAAGAAGGAATATAATCCGACATGGCCCAGAGTATTGAAGAGAATAAAACAAAATAAAATAACAAATATATGTATATTTTTCTGTTAGAATGTTTATTTTTTATTACTCACTGGTATTTTAATAATAAAGTTGAATTGCAAATTACATGATGGTTTTCTCCTCTCATTAACAAAACCTCCTGGGTTCCTCGCCTCCTGACATTAGGGTTCTGCTCAGGTCTCCATTTTTATAACATAGGTCCTACGGTGATTCAGGTGTAAGAGGCCCAAGGTCCTGTACCTGCTACTGTAGTGATAAGAAGTATGACAGGACACTAATGGAGGAACATATTCAATAACTCACATACTCAGAAGGCAACAGAGAAATGGGTTAATCCCAGGTACTGATCTTCTATTGAGCCTTGGGATTCTTATACCTTTAATCTCAGAAAGGTCGTTGTCCTCCCACTCCAGAAGGGATGGGATGTGGAGGTTCTTGGAAGACTGCGGTCATTGACAATATAGACTAAACTGCCTAACCTGAAGACTGGCTGAAATGATTTCCTTATGAAACTTAAGGCTCTGAACATTATTGAACAGGAAGAAACTGTGCCATAGAACAAAAAGAGGGTCTGATCACACAGTAAAAGCAAGATGCATGACAGATAAAGTGGCCAGTGCAGGAATCAGGGCAAAATGAACCATTAGCTTCCTGCAAGAAGAATATATAACATTTAGAAAGTAAACTGTATCAAATTGGGGATAATATAGAAAATCTCCCGCAATTCAAAGTGTCAGGAGAAGAAAAAAAACCCGGCTCAATTGGCGTTTGTTACGTATAATGGCGATTGAACCTTTTTAGTTGTCCAACACTAACGCCTGATATTTTATATACATGGTCTGTGCCATCGCAGACTCACAAAATTTGCCGACAGTTGGCTTTATTCATAGGTGCACCTGCAGATAGTGCCAAATAGCGGTGCTATCTGAATTTGCACCATGGTTATACAAAACCCCCATAGGGTCAAATTTAGCATGGCAGAAGCAAAATGCCAAATTTGAGCAATCCATTGGATTCCAGGGTGATTTCCTTGCAAGTTAAAATTGTATTGGTGGCATTAATATTTAATGGTTTCTGGGTTGCATTGGTGGCATTAATATTTAACAGGCTTCTGGGGCATGTTCTCAGGGCATAGTGAAAAATTGGCAGACTGTATGTTCTACCCACTTGTATTTGGGCATCTCAGCCCCTCTGTTTGGCTTAAAAAGATGGCACTGACAAGCTGGTTGGGGTCAAGAGATGCAGAGGTGAAGCTCAAAGAGGAAATGTTGGAACCTGAATGTGTGGCCTGGACAAGAAGGGATATGGGTGGGGGTTGGTTTAAGTTTACTCAGACCTATGGCAGTACAAAACATAAAATACACCACTACAGTAAGGAACGCAAATATTTCTTAACTGAAGAACAGTTTTACCACTGCTCACACTTGATACAAGATCATACGAAGAAAGCATAGAGGGTTCAATTTAAGGGGGAAAATAGAAATACCGTATTTGATTGTATATAAGACTGGTCTTTTTTTCAGAGCAAATTAAAAGTTATTAGAAGTTCCCTCGTGTTATATTCGAGGTCGTCTTACTATCAGACCTCAAATGTAGGTTTGACTGGGATTCAGGTCCACTGCAGAGCTGAAGGGGATCATCCCCACAAGCATCCGGTGTATGTATTTGCGATGCATGACAATATCCTCTGGTGCTGCCCGGCACTTCTGCCGGGACTTCTACAATGGAAGCATAGAGGTCATGTGACCTTCATCATAGAAGATAGAAGTGTCTGGCACCAGTTGCCCCCACTAGCCCCCAGGGAGATTGGAGGAGCATGGGTAAGTCTGGAGTAAGGGTGGGGGGACAGCAATGGCCATGTATGGGGGGGGGGGCAGATGGCAGCGTAGTTGGATGCACTGACCAAGTGGGGGGAAGATGACAGGGTCGGATGATGCATTAGCCAAGTCTGGGGGACAGATGGCTGCATGGGGGGGGGGGGGGTGTATTGGCCAAGTCTGGGGGGCAAATGGCTGCATGGCGGGGTGCATTGGCCAAGTCAGGGTGGGGAGCAAGCAAAATACAGTAGAAAGATTGAGTTTCTTCTATAAAATATAAAACCTTAATAATGCTTTAATATATTATATGCAAATTCCACACTCCCCATGGAATATTAGTTCATTTGCATATTAAGCCACGTCAGGCCATAAGCACGAGATGCATATAAAACAGATCTCTTATTTTATGCAATTTTGCTAACACAATGTACAGATCCTTTCATAAATATTGTATTCTCTACATTCACAGTAATTGCAATGTTTAGATTGACAGACTCCCTAGAAAATGTTGAAGTTGCATACCTAAAAAGGAAATAAACAAAACGTTATATCTCAACATCCCTTTCTTGGTTATTAGCAGCCAACACAATATTTATTAATAACCAAGGACAGTCTCTGGAACCCAGTATTCCTATATCTGAATTGGACCATATTTTGTTGACCTTTATGGTACTGGATGGAATACACTACTTCTGTTTAAATCCGATCACTAATTGGAGTTTTGAGATGCTACTGCTAATGCAGGTATTTAAAAAAATTAAAAAAATAAAAAAAAAATTACTTGGCAATGCAGGAGGCTTTCAGCTGCAAGGGAATTAGTGCTCCACTTGGTATAAAGATTTGCATGCAGAATTTCATCCACATCTGTTTGCCTTTACATAAATCACATTATGGTCCCAAGACACAGCCTTCCAAAACAAGAGGACATCATTGTCATTACTATCCTAGATTTTATTAATGCAAAATAGCATCTTGGTTATTGAAGTGCAAGATCTGCCCCACACCAGACCTATTTGAGGCAGGCAGGCAGCTGGATTTGATCTTCCCAGGCACACAGATATTGAGCTGTCCACCACTAAAACCCTAGCAAGAAGTTCCTTTGTCCCTTTGGGTTTAAGCAAGTCCCATTTCATTTGGTAGTCTGAAACTTTAAGACCAATGACTTAATCTGGTCATGGCCTCTGCCACACCATACACTGCTGCTCTTCAAGTTTAATTGAAAGACTGCACTAAGTGTAGGCATTTTAAATAGAAATACTTTCATGAAAGACTACAAACACAGTACCTTATTGAACCATTTCAGCTTATATAACGGCATCATTGAGGCAGACATTTGGTTTAGGGTCTTGGGTTAGATTAAGATTTGACCAGACATGGCCACTCCTTGAGACATACAAGCCAAGACTGGTCATGAAAGATGTAGGATTTGTATTTTATGAAAAGTACATCTAATTAAAATACCTACATTGGATGTTGTCTTTCAAATAGATATTTTTGAATGACTTATCCTTCAAAGAGGGACTAAACCAAAACGTTTAATTTTTTTTTGAGGCAGGAGTTGCACCATTTAAAATATATTCGCCTATCATGAGAAGCAGCCAGATGTGGTGGCAGAGACAATGTGGTAACGAAGTTTAAGTCACTGATCATCACCTCCCATCCTGTAGAGGCTCTTGTGCTAGTATAGTAAAAAAAAAAAAAAAAAAAAAAAAAAAAATTAAAAAAAAAATGCGTATTCTTTGCTTCTATCCCACCTTCCTTTAAGACTCCAGACAAATGCAGATTGAGGCTCAGTAGAAGCTTTAAATTTGATATTAAAATTTCAACTATACATATTTTTTTTGCAATTTCACTTTAATAAGGTTCCAAAAATAACCAAATCAGAGGGGTCAAGAGCAGGGTCTAGATATGAGGAAGTACACAAAACTCGTTAGTTCTGCAATTCACTGAACGCTGCTATCCAGTGCAGTATTTTAAAGGCCAAGTCTCCACTGAAAGCAGTGATTTTATGTAAATCTATTCTCTACGCAGAACATCCAGGGCTTAGCGATTAATAATAGAATAAGCATTAATAATAGAGCTTCTTGACCCAAGGAGAAATCTGATTGCCCTCTGGAGTCAAAAAGGAATCCCCCCCGGAGTCAAAAGGTTGAAAAAAAAGCCATATGTTACCCCACATGTAAGTTTATAGCCTCTCTGATGGAATTTTATGAAGCAGACGATCTTACTAGAAGAGAATTTCTCCAAATTTTTAATGCTGAAGACCAAATACAATTCAGAAGCCTAGGTTGAGGGGCAGGGTGGGGGTGTGATGAGTGTTACAGGTATAGGTTCTCAATTTTAGAATGCCATGCCAAGCTTGGTTTTCCACCAAGTTTTGAGCTGCCCACCTTTGAGGGCCATAAAGCAGCCAGAAGTTAGGTAGTGTCATGTTCCCAGAACCTCAGCATTGAGAAATGAGTCATTATGTCTTTTCCAGATTAAGTTTGCAAGAGAGACCCATCTGCTTTGAGATCAGGAGGAAAGGTGTATTAACGAGCGAGACTCCCATGTGTAGCTCTAGAAACATACTAGGTTATGTTAGATGATGTGCAAGGATAGTTACCATAGACCTCCAATTTCTAGTCCTATCAAGCACTTCCTATTATATTTTTAAAAACAAAAACACAGATACATCAGGTGAGGCACTTTAATGAGAATTTTTATTACACAAGTGCTCATTGTGCCACATGTTTTGAATTCAGTTTGAAAACAGAGTTCAAGCAGACACCGAAGAGTATCACAGCAGTTAGTGCAAATGCAGGGAGGAGTCCTAGGGCTAATTGTCCCAAAAAGCTGGTTTTAGCTGAGGAATAAGAAGAAAGCAGGTTACAAGTGTTCACTTCCTTCTGCTTTTCTTACATCAAGTTAGGTTAGTTTTAAGTCCAAAATACCTTGTGATCTTACAGACATGTCTCCTTCCAAGAACAAGATCGGACCAGGGAGGGTTACCATGGAAGAATCTTTATGCAGTCCATCTTAAAAACAAAAACACCCACTCACTTATAAAAAGATAATATTGCCAATGATAACTTTATCAGCATCTACCGCTAGGAAATTAGGCCCTGTTCACGTAGAAGGCATGGCTTAAGGATTCTTTACATGTAAAGTAATTATCTCAATTATATGGCGGTGAGGAGTTCCTATCATGGGAGGGCTGGCAACTTTTGTCTAGGGGGTTAAACTGGGCCGGCCAGGAAAAGCACGAGAGGAAGAGAGAAGAGAGAAAGAGAAAAAAAAAAAAAAAAAAAGACAGACATGGGAAGGAGAGAGACACATACATAGGGGGTGAAAGAGGGCACCACGGGAAAGCCCGCCGGAACACTTAAGGCCGGCCCTGGGACTAAAACAATGTAGTAACCTATGGTGCAACTTCAGACCACCCATGATCTGCAACAGACAGGCAAGATATAGGATTAAAACGTACAGAGATTGACAAACCAGACTGTTGGGTATAAAGTTTAATACATGGAGGCATTTAGAAAAGGAAAGTGGTGCAACCCTTGCCCATTGGGTCAGTTTAGAAAGGAATTACCCCCTGCCCCAACCTACACCGACTTACAAAAATGGGGTTCCACCTTTCTCACGTGGCAGGGATGGATAAATACGGTCAAAATGAATGTTATGCCTGGGCTTTTATGCCCGTTTAGTTCTACCACAATCATTTTTTTTTTTTTTTTAAATGTTAATTTTTTTTAACACTTAAAAGGGAAATTACTAAATTCGTATGACACGACAAAAAACCTCAGGATTAGAATGTATACACTTGACCCTACCCAAATCCAGAGGGGAACTGGCCCTTCCAGATTTACAACTATTTTATGTGGCCATGCATCTGTTACGCATTGTTGAGTGTATGCTATCCCAGCCAGACAATCTTTGGCTGTTCCTATAGTGGTTTTACCTTGGCTACAGCCAAGCGCTGTTAAGCAACACTCTCATATGCACCCATTCATTCTGCCTACACTCAGCGTCTGCCACAGGTTTGGCCAAACAGTACGACTTACAACCTTTCCTTCCCCATTGAGTACTATTCTGTATAAAACTGATTTCCCCTGGTCTGGATGGGTCACTGGGCCCTTTTGAAAATGACTGCGACTGGACACATTAGAGAGATATAAGGGCGAGTGTTATCTTGCCCCTTGACGCCATTCTGCCAGACACTACCACTAGTTTCTTACTACAATGAGGTATACTAAACTAAAGCTGACCCGCATAGTAGGACACCCTGGGTCATCTGGCCATTGGTGGGGAGTGTCACAGCACCTTTCAGCCCCGTTGGGTGGGTCCCCATCACTGGTTCCGCCATTACCCCCATAGACTAATATATATATATATATATATATATATATATTTATATTAGCTTTTCGCTCTACAAATGCACTTCATATGGTCTCCATATACTCTAAGGTGCCCCCGCTCATTTCATCTCCCGATATATCTGGTTACTGTTGGAAAGCTAATGTAATTGTGTTGTGTACCATTTGTGCGATTCTATAATTACTAATCCCATATCCCCACCTTTCTGTATTCTGCCCACCCGTCCCCTCTACTGTTTTGTTTAGATTGAAGAAAAAAAAAAAAAATACCCCCTTACTAGTCCTCCCCTTGTGACCAGATCAGACTGTCCAATACAACTTCCGTGCCCATGGTTCTCTCGGATTCCTGTCTAACCAATTTCTCTCTGGACACATTCATGCTATACACTACTTGGCCACATGTATTTATTTTTAAACTTAAGTGTACCAAATAATAAAAAAAAAAAAAAAAAACACGGGGGGGGCGGGGCAGGGATAAAAATAAAATGACGACACTGAATTAAGAGAGCAGAGTAGAGGTTGAATGCAGTCAAGTGTTCAGAAAGTGAACAATGAAGATGTGCTAAATGGGGAGAAAAAAATAAATAAAAAAAACATACAACTACTTTTCTGTACTTTCAGCTCAGTTTATAAAGCTTAGCATTTTTCTCCTTACCTCCTATCCCAATGCCCTGCTAATAGAAACATTTATGGCCTATGCACCTCCATTCTGATACAATAAGATCAGCAGTTTACCTCTCCTTTTCCTGGATGCCAAGCACTTCTTTGAACACAGGGGAGAATCTGGTGCCTTGGTGTTACAGATCACAACACTGCAGTGGAAATAAACCTACATGAGGTAAACCAGAGGAACACAGGTTTAGCTTAGCCATCTGGTACAGACAACCCCTCCCTTCCCAGAACAATTTGCTTATTGGCGCAACAACCTTGATTAAAGTATTCTCCTTTTTTTACATTTTGAAGCTCAGAACTTTAATCACTAGTGTATTGGATTTAGTTAGCCCCTTTGCTAGTACTTTAAAGGTTTTGGATGCACTGGATTAATAGGAAAAAAAAATTAAAATTACCAGGTTCGTCGACTGGTCACTATTGGTGAGAAAAGTAAAGGCCTTTACTTCAAACCTTTTCCGATGGGTTGGTAGTGATACACCAGAAACCGGGTGAAACACTGTCAGGAAGTTATCCTTTTTTTCTTGGCATCTAAGGGAAGATTGGATGACTGAAGACCAGACAGTAACCACATATGGCAACCAAACATTTCAGGGTCTTAACAGAAAGCATTGCAGCTCCCCTTTGAACTTTACTTCAAGAAAAAAAAAAAAAAAACAAACAACTCCAGGTTGTACATAACAGGGAGATGTACCTAGTTTGATTTTAGGTCTTTGGAGGCTCCCCATGCAGAAAATTACACTGGAAGGGTTGATACTAGCCATTATCCCCCCCACCCCCGACCTTTCCATAACCATCACCCTTCAATTAGTTGCAGTGAAGGCACCTTAAACCGTGACCCAATTCTTACTGGGTAAGCGAATTTAAAAAAAAAAAAAAAAAAAAAAAATAAAAGTTTTACCACTTCAGGTATAATATTAACCCCCTAAGCAACTTACCCATCTACTACAACATTCCACTGGGGCACAGAATTTGGGTCATTGGACATTGTTGCCCAGCAATCATCCAGCACCAACTCAATATCCGCATCGTTTCGATTCAGGACCCTCACTTCTAGGTAGATTGGTTCACGTAAAGTCTTCACAACTGGGTACTGGCCGTCACTGAAGGCATTTCTGTAGGAGACATCTGCAAAATTTGGAGATAAAAAAAAAACAAAAACAAAAAAAACTTTAATATATGGATGGAGCAGTCTTGTGCTTCCAACTTTAATGTTAGCAGAACTAAGTAAATGCATATATTAGGAGAAGAGGGAGTTTTAAATGCGTTTGTGGAGTCTCATGCTTAGGACATCACCTGTGGCCCAATATGCAAATGAATTGTTTTTTTTCAATGGCAAATGTTTAATTTCCTATTGGGCCATAGGTGAGTTCTTAAGCCTGAGACTCCACAAACTTTTAAAATGCCTTTTTCCTCCCAATTTAGGGATTTGCTTGCATTTCTGCCAACACAAGCAATGGATCATTTGCAATAATCTTTTTAATCCCCACAGTCTACATTCACAGTGAAAACAATTTTCAGGTGATACACTACTGATCCTATGACTAAGAGGCACTGTATCTTCCACAAAGGCAAACAAGGCACTCGCCTAGGGCGGCACTTTGCCAGAGGGTGTTAAAGCACACTTCTGGTGCTTGAAACATTTTCGCTCCCTCCCCCACCGCTCAGCAAGCTTTAGCTCCTTACAGTTAATTGGGGTGACGGGGCATATAATGTGGGTGATTGGGCATTTAGTGTGTGTGCATGCGCGCAATGGGGGTGCCCAAATTTTGTCTGCCTAGGGCAGCTCAAAACCAAGATACACCACTGCATAGGATACACACAGGGACCTTTTTTTTCCTTGGTATATCAAGTTACAAATCAAGAGTGATAGCAGTATAGCCGAGCTAGTACGGGAGCCCCCGGGGGGCAGCAGAGTCAACCTGAGGGGGCATTGACTGGGTTAGGAAAGGGTTAATGGCTTGGGTGTAAGGAAGTGGGTTGGTGTTATAACAGGGAGGAGTTATGTCCTATATAAGGGATAGCAGCCATTTTAAGGGTCAGTCATTTTGTTAAAAAAAAATTCACCTACCTTGATTTTCCCGCCCACCCTCCCTAATTTAATTTTAGTAGGTTAGTGTGTATGCGTAGATTGCAAGGGTAGTGCACTTTAGGGAGAGTTTTATGTATGTTTGGATATGATATCCAGTTGGTTGTTTGTGTGTTTGGTGGTTCTGAGCAAGTTGGTAGCTCAAACCGGGTGGGAGGGGGATCTCGGTATGCCCCTCCTTTATATGTGTTTTGTGTTTTAGGTGTTTGGTTGTAATATTATTACAAGTTTGTTATCATTATGCAAATTAATTTATATCTTTCGGGGTGTCATTGCCAAGTTTATGTGAGTAAAGGGTGGGGTAATGTTATACTAGGCAATGACAGATGATGTTATTTTAATAAAGATATGGCCATCATTATTTTCCATAAATTCTGGTGTCTGTCGTTATTGGGGATTTTAAGGGGGCATTAACCCGAGAATTGACTATACCCTAGTCATGATAGATATACCACATACCTGGAAATAATTCAAGTACAAGCGACAGAGGACCCTCACTTTTCGAAGACACAGGAGGTGGAAGGGTCACAACTTGTACACTCAGTACGGTGTTAGCACTGGAATCATATTTACAGCGGAGAGTTAGCCTGCAACAGAGAGGAGTCAAGGTTAAGTACAAACCATTACCATTTTATATAGCGTCAACAGTTAACATAGCGCAGAAGTTAACTGCATACTACCGTTAGACTAATACAGGAGGCAGAGGACCCTGCTTGTTACACTAAATTCAATGGGATATTGAAGCACTACACAGAGGTGGACTTTCATGCGGTATAGGGCTCACTCAGCATTTTGAAGTTTAATTTAGTGCCCTCCCATCCTGACTGGAATGCTATATAGGAGTTCTAACAAGAGATATTTTTACCAATCTTTATCTACATTCCAAAAAACCAGATCATGTGATCATTACATTTATAACAACCTCACCAACATCCTGGAAATTTAATAGGTTGATCCATCAGATGGAACTGCGTTAGAAGCAAGGATCTTCATCAGATATAAGACTGTTAGATAAGCTCCTATAAAACCCAGTTGATGAGGTTTAGCCAATTGAGGGCAGACTTATGACACTTTATCAAGGAGGTGCCAAGATAGGAGCAACATCCTTCACTCTAGCAAACTGCCAGTCCATGGCACGTTATTTATGGAGAGTGCAATAGAAAAAATAAAATTAAAGTATACCTTAATTCACTGTCCCGGGAAATCCTTCTGGGTGGAGAGTCTTTCCAGAGAGCATGAGCTTCATTTTCATAAATTACTACACCATTTACAACCTGAAGAGAAAAAAAAAAAAAAATTCAGACCGATGGTATTTTTTTAATTTTTTTTTTATATAATTGCCTCTTTTTGAGAGTGGGGGAGGCTGGCTTACTATCTTTTTAGTCCCACAGCCTTCCAAAGGTACTCTGTATGACAGAGTTAATGGTGTCCTGCTTGGTTGGCATGTCCCATCTCCAAAGATTACAGTATCCAAGTTCAGCTTTGGTGTTGTGAATGCTTCAACAATCTCAAATACCATGAACCCATCCTTTGTGCATACCGTTCCTAGAAAGAAGGACTGTTAGAGAGCTCCTATAAAACCCAGTTGATGAAGTTTAGCTACTCATAAGGGGATTACCTGGAACATTCGAAGCTACAGGACATGAAGGTGTCAACAGCATGGGAACCATTACATCATTTACTTGAAAGGTGAGGATTAGAGAGGGAAAGTAGTACCGGTCGTAGCCACTGCTTCTATCAACCTGAGGAGGAAATTCAGATTACCTTAGAGCATATTTAAAAATAATAGTTTCTAGACTACATGTGATAGCATAAGTCAACCATTATTGGCTTCAGGGTAAATAAATATATATATATATATATATATATATATATATATATATTATATTATATTATATATTTATTCCCCCCCCCCCCCTTTTTCCCCCCCACACACTTGAGTATCCAACACTTATGCAAGAATAGAAGGTCTCAGACTGAAGGCATTAATTGCTTTGGTGCAAATTGAAAGTTTGACTGGCACAGACTTTTCTGGAGTTAGTTCTCACATATCCATCCTTCATATAAAATGATATAGATCCTCCTGGATGTTTCAGCTATTACAGCCTTTATCAAAGGACCCAGACTATTTTTAAACTTCACTGGTTAAACACATCATTGTGTACTTTTCGGTGTATCTTCGATAAGCTTAGTCTTTGGTTAATGGTTAACCATTATCTCAGTTTAAATTGCTTGTTTACCTTTACATTAAATGCAACTGGGTCACTCAGCCTCTGTGTTCCTGCCCATTTTGGACATCATTGGGGTGCGTTTTTTTGAGAAGCAGCACAGACAAGCCTGCAGGGTCCTTAAACCCTCCCTACACTAGGGCCATTTCTTTAGTGTCCCTTTACATGATGCTCCACCTTTAATGGACAAAACATCAGGGAGAATCTGTGGTGAGCAATAGTTTGCTAGATTACAGTTATTAATATGGACAATCAAGTTCTGTGCACTCCAGATCCGACTTTTGTATAACATTCGGCACTTCCTTCCCCATCATATGACTTAATGCAGTCTTGCATTTAAGCAGTGTATTTTTTTTCAGGGATGGCTTCAGTAGGCCAACAGAAGGCTGGAGATAAGCTTGAGGTTTCTCCACAGTTTTAACATCACAACTGGAATATAATTTGATACCTGAATTACAGACAGGCATAGTTTTACCTTTAGATAGCTTTTCAGGATGTAGAACCACAAGTTACCATTCTTTGTAGTCAGAGAAATTCCTTTTTGTTGATAAGCATTTGATGAGACGTCAACCCCATCAATGGTTACACTGTAGAGTATGCCTCCAAATGATGGTATTGTAATGGTCATGTGTGTTTGATTGCAAGTGGGGGGACCTTGGGGAGAAGAAAAAATAAAATAAAAAAAATGGATTAGAGTGTGTAAATGATACGCACATCCACAACACATTAAAGCCATAGAGTTTACCTCTTGCACAAACCATTGGGCTTTCAACAATGAACTTTGGTGTACCATACAGCGAACTCAACTGGACGCTTCCAACGTACAGCTTCTGATTTTCCAACTGTCAGAGGAAATAATCAAGTGAGTTTTAGGTCTTATTAGGTAAAGTGTAACACTGTGTGCAGAAACAGGTTAATTGTTTGCCGACTATTTCTTTAAGTTTTTTTGAAAGACTTCATAAAGTGCAGAAATGAAATTATGGAGTCCCCTTAGCTCCATCAGGGGGCCCAACATCTTGGATCAGTTGAAGAACAGAACCAAAATTTCAAATTAAAAAAAAAAAAAAACAAATTCATACAGGAGCTAGTACTTAATTAAAAAAAAAAAATAAAAAAAATAAACTCACTATTCTCTCATGAAGAATACCATTTTAAAATGCCTACACTTTATACAATCTTTAAAATAAAAAAAAAAATTCCAAATAATTTACTTTCCAGAATGGCACTATACAAAAAGAGCAATATTTTATTAGATGGTGGGTTTCAGTCATGAAGGGTTGGATTCAGTCTTTAGGATGTATGTATAGGCTTCAATCACACAGCTTGGAAGAGGTAATTTTATGTACACTTGACATCACTAGAGATGGATTTTCACGGCAGTGCAGTGTTCTACGAGCAGTTACCTGGTATTCTTTAAGACCAGACGCATTGAAGAACACTTGGATCATAAAGAAGTCCAAATCGCTTGACAACATGTAACCTATCTTCCTGGCCTGACTCACAGTGAGTTTTGTACCGTCACTTATTTCTATGTTCCAGAAGGAGCCTCTTACAGGAGCAGAGGCCACCTAAAAAAAAAAAAAAATATATATATATTTTCTACAGATCATAAGCCTTCTAGTAAAGGAGAACTACTCCAAGGACAAACATGGTGAGTTTCTCCCCCTAGAAGTGCTCAGTTAGCCACGGCTAAGTTTTACACTAGGGGCTTTATTTATGAAAGAGGGAAAAGCAGTAAAGCAAAATAAATAAAATGAATTTAATTCTGAAGACCAAAATGGTAGAGTTGCAAAAATTCTCCAGTACAGCTGAATAAGAGAATTTTCCAATCCTGCTACTTTCCCATTTCAGTTTCCTTTCATTAGTAAACCCCTATAAAAGATGAGGAGCACGGTTTTTATCTGGTGCACTCAGGCAGTGACCCATATAACAAGTCGTGCTCCATTTCGCCTTTAGTTATTGCCCAGGAAATGCAACAGCCCGCCCCCATTCCTTTTTGGCATCTAGTGGCATGCATTGTGTCTGTGCTCTGCCCAGGTGCACATACATTCTACCATGATGCTTCTCACACCTGTGTAGTCTGAAGTCTAAGCACTAGCATCAGTGATTGGTTAGTGATCCCCAGCACGGTCAGGCATTTGTAGGGAGAAAGAGGCAGCATGGTGGGGGGGCAGTTGGGGGAAGGGTTCAGTCTTTGCATCGGGTAGCACACTGCTGCCTCCTTGCTGACAGAGGGAACATCTGACCGCTCCAGCATTTTTTTTTTATAGGGGGGCCAGGGCAGGCCCCTGGGTCCATATCAGGTGTATCGCCGTCAGCCCCTGATGGTGGCCTTGCAGTTTCCACTAGATTGGAAGCTTGTGAAAGAGTTCACTACCTCACAGGAGAGTTATAAAACATGTTCTGTGCCAAGTGCTGTCTAAATGTTTGGGCCTAAAGAAGGGTTATTGTAGATGCTAGCCAAGAACCAAGGGCTCTGTAGAGCCATCTGCCACATTAAACATACAAAAATTCCTAGTGACATTACTTACCTCATCATCAAAAGATGACAGCATTCTTGGAAATTTCACCTAAATAAGAATATAAAATGAAGTGCTGTAGTGCTGAAAAAACAAACAAAAAAAAACAATACAAAAAAGACAAAAAACACCCCTCATCTGCATAAAGGAGAAAAGTTTTTACCGACATGTAGTCCTGTGTGCAGTTCACCACTGGTCCACTTGGTGCAATGTCTGCCTGTGCATCATCACAGATTATTCTGTATATGGAGTGGTGCCCTGCAGACTCATTGAACGCCATGTGCAAGATCCGCCTTCCCACCTACATGAGGAATCCATGAGGAGAGGCTGCTTCAATGCAAGTACAAAATTCCATCAGAGACTTTTATATTGAATAGTAAACATTGAGAAAGCCTCAATAAGGAGAAAGGCATTGTGTGTGGGAGAGGAGCATTCTACTAGAACTTTATGCACCTTACAAGTCTGGAACTACATGCACTTTGCAGCTGCTTGCCGTTTGCTTTGATGCAAGATTTTATATTTTTGTATTCTGCATTATTAAAGAAAGTTTTAATGAAGATATATCTCCTTCCTCCCTTGTCCTATTCTTTAGGACCTCGAGGATCATCTGATTACATCTGTGAATTCAAGACCCCTAGAGGGGCTCCCGAATACCCATGACACTGAGCAGGGTACTGCTCAGGAAGATGTGAGTGGAACCCTCATATATTATGTCTTTTGGTTCACGGATTAGTCTAATTATACTACACTATATTATTTTATTTTGTGTTTGTTCTACTTCCCCTTCATTATACGGAGAATATTGCCTCCTGAAAGGGTAAATAAGTGTTTAGTGTTTTGGGAAGCGCACGATTTCACTTATTTGTTTTGTGTGTATTTTATATTGAATAGTAACCCACTAAATTAGTGGTCATTTGATAGTTGCATTTTTTGCGTAAGATGAAGTCTAGACAGGGCAATTAGACTGTGTGGGATTCTAATATTGTAGCTAAGAGGTCTTTATCTTTTATGAATGTAGCAATGTGATTAACCACTGCCTGCAAGTTGGCTTCTAAACAAGATATTCCTGCATTCTCATTTGCCCTGGTTGCCACAGATACCAAAGTCATATCAATTTAGATTATTTTTAATAACTGGTCTTAAATTAGAGGGGCAATGATTTAAAAATAATATCAGGAAGTATTCGTTCACAGAGAGGGTAGTGGATGTATGGAATAGCCTTCCAGCAGACGTGGCAGCGGTAAACGCAGTCAAGAATTTTAAGCATGTGTGGGATAGACACAAGGCTATCCTAGATATAAGACCGGGAACTGGGGACCAATAAAAAGTATTTAGAAAACTGCACAGACTAGATGGACAGAATGGTTCTTATCTGCCGACACATTCTAGGTTTCTATTATATCCGGAGAGTGGGGAGATTTCCCAGGGGGTTATGTTATCAGAGCAATGTTAGATGTGCAAGACTAAAATATAATTTTTATTTATGTTATCTAGTACTTTTGATTTAGGGCCCACAAACACAATTTAGCCTTTAATGAGTAGGATTCAACCCTATAACTCATTTTCCAAGAGATAAGATCACAGAAGTGCTGCCTGACCAGGTCAGCCAGAAGCCCATATGAAGTGCATTAGAATACTACATAGAGATAAAAAGGAAAGTCACTTGGGCATCTCTAATCCTAGAATTGCCATTACACAATTCTAATACTTTTCATTAACAAAACTATATATTTTTTTAATGTTAAATTAAAAACATGCACTATATTCTGCACAGACCTATTAAAACCTGGAAACATGGTAGATTAAGTAGTTTTAGAATACCTCATGTTCAATACAGTTTTCGGGGATATTTGCCACTTTCCCTTCTACAAGGCCTTTACAACCCATGATGGGAACACCGACCGGATCTAAACAGATGAGAGAAGCAGATGGTAATACAACATAGAGTCTCTGAAGAATTAGGAATGCCATGAAGGCAGGTCTGTCGTACCTACAACATGAAGACTTTTCCATGTGGCCATATTAATGCCTCGGAATTTTCTCATTTGCAGTACATTGTCGAGACAGGAAATCGATCCTAGGAGGAAGCGGTGTTTACTATGCTGCATTGGTCAAAGATTCTGCTTTATAGAGTATTCATTGAAGCCATTCCCAAGAATGGAATGTCATCCACAAGATATTACAGAAATAATAGTCCAAAGTAAGGGTGAATAGCACCCTTACTCATGGACATTAAGATAAATCAAGAAAACATGTTTCCCTCTTTTTAGAGATCACAGTGAGATGAGGGTGTCTAGTTGTATACTCCTAGGTTGATACATCAGATAATCTCCCCCCCCCCCCCCCCCCCAAAAAAAACAAAAACCCACACACATCCTTTGTAATCACTGACTGTACCATTGTGCTCTGACTGGGAGAGAATTGAATGCATCCTACATCTAAATGCATAACAGCTCAAAAGAAAGTGTTTGCCGCTTTTCAAGTACATTCTGGAGATGTTACTTTTGCCCAACATCCAGGGAATGTTACCATTACCCAATTTAAGTGTACTCATGTTAGCTACCTCTAAAAGGATGAAGGATTGAAACAGCCCTGCCAGGAATCGAACCAGTGACCCCAAGTGCCAAACAATGTCAAACTCAAATGGGTCCCAAACATACAGCTTCAGTATCCAGAATGCAAGTAACAATTCTACTTTTGCAACAGCATTAAGGACCACTGTTGATATTGACCTTGCTGTAAGGGTAAGCAACTTCATACAGAAACGAAAGTATGATTCCCACATCACTAGCTTTACAGCCAACAGATACAGCCCATGAATCTATGTAAAGGTTGCTAGCCAATTAGTTTTAAACAAGTCATTTGAGGACTGGTATACTGTGCAGACAAGTTATATTTACCAATTATGCCCCAAAGTGCCTGGTTAGAGCTTGTTAGACAACGACTGCAACACTAATAATGGAAGTGTAGAGAAGATCAAATTTGGATGATAGATAGGTCATTGTCATACTATTATGCTCTACATTGACAGAATAAGCAATCTATATGTCGTGCTAGCAAAATTGAAAGCAAATGCCTAAATTAGAATAAAAATGGGTGTTAAAAAGGAGTGTGTGGAGTGGAGTCTCCTGCTTATGACATCACCCATCGCTTATATGCAAATTACACATTTCCCACTGACAAGCAGTTCATTTACATATCAAGCCACAGGTGATGTCATAAGCAGGAGACCATTTAAACTAAACCATTAAACAAAAACAAAACCTAAACACACACTTGTTTATTTGATTTTGTAACTTTTTTTTAAAACAGAAGAGTCCATAAAAGGATCAGTAAAGTCAGGAGAATAAACATTATATATAATCAGAATAATGCAATCATTGAGTAATAGGTATGGCTTAATTATACTCCCTGCTTATCACACTTTCTTTGCTACACTCACAGTAATAAATAAAATGCTTAGGGCAACACGTCATTTTTTACTAGGGACCCATTTAGAAAACACCGACTGTTCTGAAATTCTATACCACATGACATGCTTAAGTAAACAGTGGGAGATATTGGAACATAATTATAAAAAATATAAACCACAAATCAGTCCAGTTTATACAACACCTTACCACATCTGTTACTGTGCCTCTGCCAAAATAGCTTTAGCAGCAGTTGTCAACCATTCTAAGCCAATTTCTGCCCTTCAATTAGATTTCCCTCTGGACAAATTGATTTAACATACAGAAGGTTATCATGTGGGTAAAATGGGGCTGGGGGTGTGCAATCTGGCAATTCTCTTATCATGTGCCCTTTAAAACCCCCAGTAAGAAATTTTACAAGTTAGCAAAAAGGAAGTTACCTGGAAAATCCAGTACTTTTGCAGCATTAGAAAACTGAAACTGCAAGAAGCCAAATAGAAGAAACCTGAAAAAAACCCCAAAAAAACAGAAACAAATGCAAGGTTAGAAAAGATTCACTAAACAGAGAACAGACAGGCCAACAGTTATGTTATCTATAGCCTACCCATAGAAGAGCAGGTTAGGTATCTACCTTAGATCAATAAAACATTTCATCCATGAGAAGGGCACCATTGTCACAGCTCTAGACCATCAGTTAAAAGCCAAAAATATTGTATAAAAATCCCTAGCAAACCAGATGCACAAGTGCTACACTCCACCAATAATAATTAAAAGTACTTCAAATCCTGAATATACTAGCATTCCCCCTAGAGGACACTATATATAAAGTGTATCAATCATGTCTGGGGCAATGATTGATATCAGGTTAATTGGATCTCCAATTTGGCACTGATCAATCTCCCACATGTTATCCTGTAATTCCCTTGCACCCATCATGCTAGTGAAGAGGACTAATGCCCAGATTTAAAATCTAGCACAAGTAAACTGGCTTTGTTTTGTTGATTTACTCACTTTTTAAATGAAATTTCTATTATGTTTTGTTTAAAGGGCCAGTCCAACTTAAAAATGACTACGTTTTTTTTCAGGCATATAAAAGTGAAATAATCCTAAAAGTTTATGGGGGATGTATGAAGGGGAGCATCAGTGCAAGTTTCGGGAGAGTAGAAAAAAAGATGTTATATTATTTAGTTTTTGACCATTGTGACCATCCACAGGATTGCGGAGATTAGTGCAGGTAGCCAAACTCCCAACTCTTGTTGGTAGCTAGTGTTAAATATGGATACACACTGAGATTGGACCACTGTAAGGACGCATTTTACGTGTGCGCCATGTTTATACATCTCCATATGTGTTTATGCAAATTTTAAAATGTAGCGCTAAATATGCTTAGTTTACTCAAAAAATTAGGTTTCACCAATTGTGTTACTCAAGGCAACATTTTAAAGCTGTTTTGCTTTATTGTAACAAAGTTGCATAAAGCACATTTATGGGGGGAGCACAGTTTAGCTGACATCTGTAATGGCCGCACATTGATTCGGCCAGTATCCACACATACAAACCACGTCTAAGTGAACATGGGGAAAAGTAACAACCTCCCTACTCCTTAGCACCCAGGGAGTAGAAAAAAGGCAGCAGAACCTACGGTCTGGGATTATTTCAACCCAAGGATCACTTACCTGAGGAGGGTAGCGAAATGGTGGCGGCTCCTGCCAGCATGACTAACACAGACTTCCTGCAAGAACTTACAAAGTATCTAGAGAGTCTCCCTACAGAGCAGGAGATTGTTGACATAGTTGAACATGCAGGGCTGGCCCAAGACATTGTGCTACCTGGGGCGAAAAACAAAAAATTTTATATGCCCACTTAAGCACTTCTTATATACATAACAATATATTTTTTTTGAAAGAGCTCACCCATAAGGTGAAAAGAGAGTAATGGTAAAACATTATTATGATAATAGGCTGTGCAATTCCCTAAAACATAACGTGACCAGTGACCTATAACAAAATCCATAGATATAGGCAGTGTCAGAGGAGTTAGACTGTCTGTGTATGTGGGTGTGTGTGGATATCGGGGTTGTCACTCACACTGCCATACACATATACACTCTCACTCACACTGCCATACACACACAGTCACTCACACTGACATACACACACTCTCATTCACACTGACATACACACACTCACACTGACATACACACACTCACACTGACATACACACACTCACTCCTACTGACATATACACACACTCACTCAGACTGACACACACACACACACTCACTCATACTGACATACACACACACTCACTCACACTGACATACACACACTCATACTGACATACACACACTCACTTACACTTGCATACACACACACACTCTAACACTGACATACACACACTCTCACTCACACTGACACACACACTCACTCACACTGACTTACACACACTCTCACTGACATACACACACACTCACTCACACTGACATACACACACACTCTCACTCACACTGATACACACACACTCACACTGTCAGTTTTTAACTTACCTGATCCAGGCATCTCTGTGCTTTGAGCTCCATGTGTGAAGGAGGGGCTGAGCCAATGACGGGAGGCTTGTGAACTCTCAGCCAATCAGGCTGATTCCTCCTTCCATCAAGCTCCCCCAGACACAGGAAGAAGAAAAAGACTGCTGCATGGAGCAGCAAAGTGCCGCCTCTGCCAGGGTGCTGCCTGGGGCAGCTGCCCCACTCTGCCCCATTAAAGGGCCGGCCCTGAAAACAAGTGACAATGCCCATTTAGAATAAACATTGTGAGTTCAAGAGAGACTCACACCAAATAAAGGTGAAGGTCATGGGCTTGGAAGAAGCTACTGTCTCCAAAAAATAGACATTAGAAAGCACCAACCAATGCCTAATGGCTCAGGTCCACATGGTCATGCAGCTGAGATGGCTTTCCTTACTATTTCTGACCCTTCAGAGACATTTTAGCTGAATACTACATAGACCTGAGGAACAAGCTCTGAAAGTAGGCAGAGCACATTAGGCCCTCTGACCGAGGGGTCCCCCTGTCTCTGCACCCAGATATGTAGTCTGCTGCCTCTGTAAAGTCAAGGAAAAATAGGAAATCCTCAGCAACTACAGGATTATTGACCCAGTTGAAATTGCTGATTCCAGGATCGATATATTCTCAGATGTCTTTTTTGAGTCAATAAAGCTACAAATTTCGAGAAAAAACATGGGGCCATATTACTGCTGCACTTCGGGCTGCCAACATATGCGCTACATATGGGGTTACCCCTTTAATCACCGTCAAGCACGGAGAACGTCAGTTTAAGGTCATAAGATCCTGAGCCTCCAGATGAGAGACCTGAATAAGCTGTGCATTTCCAAACTGAAGCTCAACCAGGACGCTTACTGAAGAATGGCAGCCACAAACGCAAACAAGTGACTTTCCCGAGTTCCTTGTTTGCAAGTGGCTTGTGTTGCTCAGCCAAGTTTCCTTTGACCACAGTTGGACACTCGAAAGTGGTGGTAGGCTTCCCACAGAATAGGACTTACATCACTTGCAAAGTTTCATGCGGAATCCACAGATTAACCACCCAGCTTGGCCATCACTAGGCGATTTGGATCTGAGTATATCTGTAAGATTGCACCAGATAGAGATGACTGGAGTAAAGGAGGGGAGTGTCCCAAACAAAGACATTGTCCAGGGGAGCTGACCCAAATATCAACCAGTTAATCTAAAATAGACCTCAAATCGAAAAAAATCGTATTGGAACCTTTGCTGAATGCCATACGAGGTGATGCAGGGATCCAAGGTTTGAAGCTGGGTCCATACCACCCCATGGTGGAGACATATGCTGATGACTTGCTTTTTGTCCTTGCTGACCCACTGGCTGCCCTCCCTGGTGTGCTGCGGGAGTTTAAGGAATACGGAATGAGTTAATCTTTATATTAAATATGTAAAAATCTGAAATTTTTAACATCTCGTAACCGGATTCTAGAATCCCACTTCCACAAGCCTACACTTTCATATATAACATAATTTTACTCCTCTATTACACACCCTACAAACCGATACAAAGAAGTGGGCTTTGCCACACTTTACGTTGTTTGGTACTGGGAATGTGATAAAAATGAATATCCTTCCTCTGCATTCTGTTCATGATCCAAACCCCCATCAGTATACCCTTTCGTTTTTTTAAATCACTTTGCTCTATGATCATCACATACGTTTTGATAGTAGAACACCTAGGCTTTCCTTCTCGCACATAGTGAGGTTGAGAAAGGATGGGGGCCTCATGGCTCCCATCCCACCTCAGATTTTGTATTTTTTCAGAACATCCTACCATACCCCCAACATTACGGCAATGGAAGCAATCTCTGAGAGAGGGTATACTTTCCAAGTTCCGAAAAGTATTTGGACACCCCCCTTAATTATTCAATTCAGGTGTTTCAAAAATAAAATAATAAATAAGGCACCTAGCCATGCAGACTATAGATACAAAAATGCTGTTATTAGTAAAGTGGTACTCACTTTCAGATGTTGTAATCCAGATGCAAATGAGATCACTTGCTGAAGCAGGATGCAGAAAGAGAACATAATTCAGGGCAATGCGGATGCATTCCAGTGATTTTAAAATACCCAGATTTAAAGGGCAATTCGGATCACCAAAATGACCTGATTTGTCACTGCATTTGGAACTCCGAATATGGGAAGGATATTCAGAGCCTCATGAATAGAACCCTCTGTTTTATTTCATTCATGTATTTTAATTAATGGCTATATTTAACTATTCCATTAGTAGTTAGCATAGTTAAAGATGGCCATTAATTCAAATACATTTCTTGGACACTTTTTTCTAATGGAGAATTTGAAGTAAATCTCATATTATCTTATAAACTTTTGAGGTATAATATTAATTTAAAGGGACTCAGTCACCTAAACATTGTGGCCCGGTATGCAATATACCAGTAATGGCGAACTTATGGCACAGGTGCCACAAGTGGCTCTCACAGTCCTCTGAGGTGGCACTCAGCATGTGTCTACAGTAGCACCATCAATTATTGATGCCCAAATAAATTTTATGATATCAGACTGACATTTATGAATATTAGTGACTTTAATGCACAGTTTTTACTTGAACTTATTGGAATGAAATTCTAGGAAAGGAAGGAGAGCAAGAATAAGGGTGGCTGATAATGATGGGGAGGGGGAAGATGCCTGAAATGAGAGAGCACCTGGAGATCTTCATCTTGGCTTCCTGGAGACGATCGGACACTCAAGTTCAAAAATGTTCACCATCACTGCAATTTATACATTTGCCATTGAAAGTAGTTCATTTGCATATCTAGGCACAGACACATTTAAAACACATTTGTACGCATTTGCAAACTATTCATGCAATGTATAGATAATTTTCAATATATTTTTATTTACATTTACCATAAAGACAACATTTATGATCAGAATTTCTTAGCACTGTGCTGTCTAATAAAGACTTTGTTCATCAAAGAGCACAGATCTGGAAGGGGTTAGTATTTGCGAAAATCCAAGTATCACAATTCAATTTTCTTTTTCTTAGCCAACAAATGAATTATCTGAAATATCTTATGCTTTGCATACGGCGTATGAATAATGGATCTCCAAAACTTGTATCTCCATTTTAATTACAAGCACTAATTAAAAGTTAGCTACTTGGCAGTCTGCTCAACATTATTAATATATGGTACTTAGTGACACAATGCTTTGGAGAGATGAACACAGTTTATATTTGTGTATGAGAAAACTATTGCCTTGCTAAATGTTAAAGGGACACTTCAAGTGCAGTCACTGGGAAGGCAGTGTGAACGCTGTCCACATTTAAAGGGACTGTCTGGTGCCCATCTGCCAAATGTTAATGCATATTAATTTGCTTTCAAAGTACTTTTTATATTGCTTAAAATATAACTTATTTACAGCTAGATGTAATTGTGAAATTCTTGCAGTTTGCAAGAAACCAGGACTGCCCACACTAGCTGAGTAAAAGTCAATTTCCTTTTCCTTTTTGGCTGCAGGAACCAATGAATTCAATTTCATCAAGTGAAAGGAATTTCCTGTCTCTCTGGTGATGTCATCAGACAATGTTTTCCGCTGTGTACAAAAGCAAGTCTATTAGTCTAATCACTCGGGTATCAGAGGAAATAACATGAAAGGGACATTTTTTTTAAGTTTGTGCTATACTTAATTAGCAAGCCTGGTGATTGATCCAGCCTGCTACATCAGTAGCTGAGGTGAACAATCAGGAATACCACCAAGCTCTGGGAGTCAATAAGTGGCATCCTAAACTCACTTTGGTGCATGATGAAGATTACTGCTTTTATAATGCACAGCCTTTTTTTCCAGTTTGATTTGATGCAGGCATTCTGTATAAATCACATTTGTAATGTTTGGCTCGATTCATGGTAATGAATTTGGATTAGGGTAAAAGAGTAGCAGAAAGCAGGGTAACATTTTGAACCCCCTATAGAAAAGGGGTTGCAATGGAAACTGTGCAATTCTTTTAAAATAATCTAATATAATTTTTTAAAAATCTATGCATTAATGCAAACATTGTTTAGGTGACAGAGTCCATTCGAGGGTTGGACATATGATCTTACAGGACTTTGATTCCACCCTGTTATCAGGAAGATGATGCTTCAATGAAAACCCTGCATTTTTCATGGTTTACTCCCAGGTGCTAAAGTAATTTGCTAGGACTTTGTACCCAATCCTACTTGACTGAATGTGAGCGGGGTAATAATTAATGAACCAGTTTTATAATATTCCTCTACTACCTCAGAGAGACTGTACCACACTCCGAGACCAGAGAAACAATGTCCACCAGGTACCACCAAGCTGCCATTGATGGCTATGAAGACATCCTGAAAGAAGCGACTAAAAAGGATATTAATAACACAGATGGGGATGGGATGACCCCCACTCTCTTGGCAGCTTACCATGGGCATCTGGAGATACTTGAACTTGTGTGCCACAGAGGGTAAGTAAACTGAGCTGTTTCCCCAGGGGACCAAACCAGTAGTGTCACCTTTAGGATTTCACTGGAGATTCCACCCATACAATGTTACAAATATCTGCTGGACCAATATTAGGGGAATAATAGTCTTACAGTATGTGTTTACCAGGAATATTGTGCCATTCAGATACTAGAAATATTGTCCCATTCAGATGACAGTAATATTGTGCCACTCAGAGGCCAGTAATATTGTGCCATTCAGATACCAGGAATATTGTGCCATTCAGAGCCCAGTAATATTGTGCCATTCAGATGCCTGTATTATTGTGCCATTCAGATGCCCCAGCCAATTTGCCCATTCCTCACTCCTCCCCCCTTCCCCTGTACTTATCGCCTGGCTCCTGCTCCGTGTTGCCGGCCGGACGTCTCCGTGCAGGGTTCCCCCCTGCACGGAGGAGGGAAACATAGGCACCGGATGTGATGTATCGTCGCATTTTTTTTTTTCGGTGGCCGAATCCAGCGGCGCAATGCGGGGGGATGCCGGCAGCACGGATGTCACCCCCGCTGGAGGTGTCACCCGGTGCTGTCCGCACCCCTCTCGGGACGCCACTGGTAGTATCAATGCAAATACTGTAAATGCAAATACTGGAACAAATAATTAACTTTTACTGTGATGTAGCTCTGATGTGAGGCTGTGTTGGGAACCTATCATTGGTGCGTCAGGCCTGCATACTGCCATTCTATTTGCCTTTGTGGGTGTGGGGGAATCTGAGCATGTATGGAAAGGCTATATCACAGCTTGAGGGGGCTGGACACTGAATAAACTGGCAGGTTTGTGTGGAATTTGCACCTTTTGTCAAAGTCCCAAAACATTTTGGGTATTGGATCATTTTGAATAACGGATTTCTGGATAAGGCATACTCAACCTGTATTAGTTTTTTTTTTCATCTGTAAATAAATATAGATCAGTTTGTTTGACAGACCAATTATATTGGCAAATGGACTAATTATGCAGCATCTTTTGCTCACCTGTATAACTGACATGAAGCATGCACATCCGCTATTTCATTAATTAGTCATTTATTACCCTCACTGAATTTCTTCTCGAGTCAAGTAAATGAAAAACACAATCAGGAACGCTTGTTAGTAAAACATTAATCGCAGTGCTTTTTTCTTTTTATGATAGGCCTAACTTAAAGTTAAAGTTTTAGTACTGTCATTAAAAAGTGAAACATAATATTTTACTCACTTTCGGCCTAGCAAGATTAATAACATATATATTTATTGAGAGATGGTGGCACGCTTGCGTCACTCCCTGCAGGTCACCCAAACACCCGTCTTTGTTTATCAGATGCGTTTCATGTAAATATATTACTTTCTTGACGTTCTTGCTTTGGGAGTGACATGATAGAATCTCTACTGCTCATAATACAAACAGAATGAAAATATTTCACACCACACAGTAAGGTTCCAAGACTAATCTCTGACGAACAGAGATACTAAATTGTCCACCTGCAAACCTGTGACAAGGATAATATCATTTTCGCTGCAGGTGGTAAATAGAACACACGGCGAAAGATTCTGCAACTATAATTGAGTCTCAGAAAATTAGCCCTGCTTTTTGAGGCATAAGATCCAATAATCAGAACAGAACCTGGAAATGAATTGTTTACATTCGGCTCTATGGCCTGTGGCTACATTCACCCATAGAGGTCTTTCTGTAAGCCTGGACATGTCATAGCTTGTGCTGTCTATTTAACTTAATAAAAAATGGTCATCCTGCATCTTGCAGAGGTGCTGCTATTGCTTGTTGTACCCAAGGCAAGAATAGGAAATTACCCCCCCCCCCCCCCCCCCAATCTAATGTCCCACAGCCCGCTTCAATATCCCAAAATCACACTGATATAAAAATCCTTGGATTCCAACATATTTTATAAGGGGCTGGAAGCCGTCCATTTGTCTCCCAGTCCTATTTATGATGGGGAGGGGTACTCAGGGCTACTTGCCCTGGCCCCATGTTTATTTTAGGGATCCCACCGGACTATTTTTTTTTTGTTTTTTTGGAAGGACTTTTCAGAATAGCCGAAGTCCTACCATTTTAGTTTGGTTGTTTCAGGGATAATTTCATGGTCTTTTGGTTGTTGCAGATCTCGGCGCTGAATCATCTACTATGTCCGAATTACGGACCTATTTGGCGTAGTCAGTTTGGTCTTTGAAAGCATCATTTTGGGGGTCAACATCCAATTTATTGAGATAATGATATATAGTTAGATACATTTAATTTGAAGTATTTAAAGTGTTTCGCCATCATTCAGTAGCTGTGTCTTTTTTCTATTGGATTTCAGTAAATGTTCAGTTTTACATGCTGACCTGCTGTAGATAGAATTCATATATGTTAAGATGGCAATGAGTTGATTAATAAAGGCACTAATTGGTTCCGCCACAACACACATGAATTCTACATACTGAAGAGAAGCATGTAAAAGTTAACTGTGTCCAGGTAAATAATGGCCAATCTGGCAACACGTCTGCACCTCGCTCGTTGGTGTCACACGGCAGTGGACAGTAATTCAGTAGGATCTGGAGGAACCAGCACTGTGCTCCGTCCTTTTTCCTGGGACTGAAGTAAGTATTCAGATCGTTTTTTCAGACTAAATAGTCCGAATGGTTCCTATCTGCCAACACATGCTATGTTTCTATGTTTCCTGACATAACTGGTAGATAAGGGAGAAATAAGAGTGATGTGGAGGACCTGGAAAGTGATGGCACCTTTAAAGGGATTTGGGGCAGGGTGGCACCTGGAAAGTGATATGGGGACAGCATAGCACCTAAAAAAAGGGATTTGAGGGGCACCATGACACCTGGAAAGTGATTTGGAGTAGGATGGAACCTGGAAAGTGATATGGGGACAGTATAGCACCTATTAAGGATTTGGGGGCAGCATGGCACCTGGAAAGGGATTTCGAGGCACACACGTTTTCCATCTTGCTAAAAGCTTATGTACGACACCTTAATCCTAGATATTTGAGACATGTGCTTTGAAAATACATGGCATATATATATATATATATATATATATATATATATATATATATATATATAGTGGTATATATAGTGGTATGTATAAAGTAACAGGAAGTAAAAAACAAAATGAAGGTGAAATCGCTGTAATACATCGAAATGTGCTTGCATCTTTATTATTTTTTATTTTTCAACACTTTGG
Organism: Pelodytes ibericus; assembly: GCA_036172795.1. Classification (NCBI taxonomy): domain Eukaryota; kingdom Metazoa; phylum Chordata; class Amphibia; order Anura; family Pelodytidae; genus Pelodytes; species Pelodytes ibericus. The sequence goes on from CM069860.1 coordinate 35,354,981, forward strand.
TGTAAGTGATTATAACCTCTACCAAACAGCTTTTAATGCAGGTTCTCCAACACTGACAAGTACCTGATTGTTTATACATTATTTTCGTGTGTGTATAAAACACCTGATCAAGGAGTAGTAGTGGCTGCATGTGGGTCTATGACTGTTCTTTACCGTGCTTTCGGAGTGGCCGTTTCATCAAGGACGTTACAGCACTGACAGTTCAGCGCAGCAGTTTCCAATTCCACTGCATGCAACCCAAAATGGTGGCATCATCTTCGTCTTGGAGGATTTGACTTGAGAGATCTCACAGCTGTGCTGTGGTGTGAGTCTCTCGATCTACAGTATTGCTCTGACCTGGTGGTATAGGTGGGCAGCAGCCCCTAATTAATTTCCTCCTTAGGTGCTCAGTAATATAAATGAGCCATTGGAACAATTTGGCAGAATCCCTGATCTTAAATACAGGGGGCTAAATAAGCAGGCTCCCAGCTCCATTCATGATAGGGGGGAGGGGGCTCCTGTAAAGGAAGTGAGTTGTGGCAGAGAAGTTGGATGGTAAAGTCCAACTCATCCCCCAATTCGAACTCTCTTCAAATTTTAGTGAAAAGCAATAAGGGAGTTCGAGGTGGGAGATCTAGATGGACTTTGGCGAAGTAGGGTGAGAAGGAGATCAAATTTCCTTTAATGAATAGTGCGAGGAGGTCGACATGAGAGGTCAACTTTTAAAGTGACTTTTATTGAATAGACCCTAGAAAAAACTCTTTCAGGAATCTTCAGACCCCCTTTTCCCTTAGCAACAACATTCACTGGGACTCTGTCGCCTAATCATTGTTTGTGGTGAAAATGTTGAAAAAAAATAAAAAATGGGCAATGCATTGTGTTAGCAGAATTGCAAGCAAATACAGAGATTAGGAGACAAATGTTTTTAAAGGTACCTGTAGGTTCTCTTCTGTATGACACTGACGTGCGACTTGATATGCAAATTAACCGCTTTCAATCGAAAATGTTCAATTTACATATGAAACCAAGACGCAACATCAGAGACAGATTTAATACACAATTATTCTCCTGATCTATGGACTTGTTTGGAATTCGGCTAAAACAATGTATAGATCCCTTTTGATCATTTTCATTCACCGTTTTAAACTTAGTGACGGAGTCAAAATGCAACAGAGTTATAACTGAACTTTCGTAAAAAGAAGTGTTTGTAGAGGTTACGGGTTTAGGATGGGGTTACACTATGGTTACTACCAAACTCTAACATACAAAGTGGAGCAAATAGGTAGATGTAAAAAAGAGAAATATAGTAAAATGTTATTTTCATCTTCTATGATTATAGTGACTGCTTTCTATATACTCAATTTAGCACTGGCTTTCAGGGACCAAAAACCAGATAACCACTCATGGACATCTGTTTTATCCTTAATGGGGCTCGTCAGTATGAGGTTGATTACTGCTTTGGGCTTGAAGGAGTACATCAAGAACAAACCATTTAAGTAATGGTGGGGTAAAGGCAGTGCTGTATTTACCGCGAGGCATCCTAGGTGGATGCCTATGGCGGCAAATTTTGGGGGGCGGCAGCGCCCCCCAGCACTGGAAAAAAACAAAAATAAAAAAAAACCCCACCGCGCTTGCAGGCAGAGACAGAGGTGAGAGGGGATCGGAAGATCCCCCCTCACCAACGCTCTGCCTGCCAGGCTGCACGGGGAGCCGAACAGGCAGCACAGAGAAACCTCCGTGCTGCCTGTTCGGCTCCCCGTGCAGTGTGCCGACACGGAAGTGCCAACAGTCACGTGACGGGCGCGCTGACGTCATACGCGCGCCCGGTCACGTGACCTGTCGGCACAATCGCCGGGACGCCGAACAGGCAGCATGGAGGGACCATGCTGCCTGCCACCAGGGAAAGGTAAGTGCTGATGGGAGAGTGTGTGTGTGTGTGTGATACTGAGTGTGATGGGAGTCAGTGTGTGTGTGATGGGAGACAGTGTGTGACTGAGTGTGATGGGAGTCAGAGTGTGTGTGATGGGAGACAGTGTGTGTGACTGAGTGTGATGGGAGTCAGAGTGTGTGTGATGGGAGACAGTGTGTGTGACTGAGTGTGATGGGAGTCAGAGTGTGTGTGATAGGAGACAGTGTGTGTGACTGAGTGTGATGGGAGTCAGAGTGTGTGTGATGGGAGACTGAGTGTGATGGGAGTCAGAGTGTGCGTGACAGGAATAGGAGTGTGTGACTGAGTGTGATGGGAGTAGGAGTGTGTGACTGAGTGTGATGGGAGTGTGAGCTTGATGTGAGTCTGAATGATGGGGCATGTCTTAGGTGTGTAACATGGGTGTGCAGCTTGGGTAGGGGGGTGCCCGGATTTTGTCTGCCTAGGGCAGCACAAAATCAAGATACACCACTGGGTAAAGGTGATGGAAAAAGCCCTCCACTTGAAATTCAGTGGATAGCAGAGGCATTATAAGCAAATTGCAAGCGAATGATCAAATGTAATTTAGCATCCGTTGAAAAATGATTCTAACAATTTTATTTGGAGTTAGAAGAATATTGGTTCCTGCGACCAATTTTTCAGAAAGCGAAAATTGCTATTAATCTCTGTCCTATTATATAGTTGTTCTTTGTTTGATGGGAAAAGAAATGATGATATAAGTGTTCCAAATGTGCATTATGTTGTATTCTCCCCTATGAACAGACACGTGTTACCTTTCAATTCTTTTTTACATATTTAATAACTAAATAGTATCATTTCCAAGCAGATTGTGTATCACCTGATGTAATTATCATGGGGAAAAAAAAAAAAAAGTAAAATATTCTAGTGGTTTCTCGATGTCAACCTGACATTTTAGGTTATTTTTCCATGTTGTCCAGTAGCTATAGATAAAAATATAGACATAATCCCCCAAAAAGCTATGCTGCAAATGTGTCAGCGGCGTCACAAGGGGGGGTGCAGCAGGTGTGGAGAACACACCGGGTGATACCCCAGTGGGGGTGACACATGTGCTGCAGTCCTGTATGCAGCCCCATTAATACCTGCCATGAGAAAGCACTGATAAATGCTCCCTTGTGGTTCTATTGGTGGAGGACTTTGGACTGTAGCGAGTATGGGTCATGTGACCCTGCACAGGAAGATGCCTTGCATCTTGCCCTGGGTTGCGTCTTTATTTTGTTACTTACAGTCACTTTATAAATAACAAAAGATGATTGCGTATTTGTGTTTTTTTAATTTCTCATTTTCTTGGAGGGTGGAAACGTGGAGGGTTTCATCGGAGAGATCTCACAGTTTTGCTGTGTGGGGTGAATCTGTTGAACAGCAGTTAGGGTTGCGACCTTTTCCTCAAAAAAATACCGGCCTTAGCACTGTCTCCATAGACTTAACATTGGTCTGATGCCAATTTTTTACCGGCATGCCGGTAAAATATCGGCCAGGTGGCAACCCTAACAGCAATGTTGCTATAACGGTGACCTCTAAATGTGTCAAAATTCACCACTTGTGCTACAGCTACATTCACAAAAGAAGGACGTGTACCATTATAAATAACAACTCAAATAGGTTCATATCTTCTGAAGGCTAAATGATAGAAATACAATTGTGTTCATCTTGCTGTGCTAATTTCTCTGGAAAAACAAACATTACTTTACTCCTACGTTACGGAAGGAAAAGTGCTTTGCATGACAATCTGGTAGGAATAGGTGTAGGAATCTAAGGATTTTTACTAAAGCAACCAGAGTTTATAGTTTTAGTCAAGGACTAGTACAAGCATAGTAGCCTGGATCATGGTGAAAAGGGCATTGAAATCTAAAAATTGTACATAATGTATAGGGTAGTAGTATTATTACATTTAAAACGCTATGTATTTGTCTTTCAGCGGAGATCCAGATAAATCTGATATCTGGGGAAATACGCCACTTCACCATGCAGCCGAAAACGGCCATGCTAACTGCGTGGCGTTCCTGGTTAATTTCGGAGCCAACATATTTGCATTGGATAATGAGTTCCGCACCCCACTGGATGCTGCTGCCATAAAAGAACGCACGGAATGTGTCAGGATTCTGGATGGAGCGGCCAACAAACAACAGTCCCTAAACCCTAAAAAAGTGGCAAGGTTAAAAGAGCAAGCTAGTAAAGATGCTGAGAAGAAGATAAAGGAGTGCGAGAAACTCCAAAACCGCCATCAGAGCCAGATGAACAAAAATTACACTAAGAAAAACACTGGCACTATTAATTCTTCCAAGGGCACCTTTTCAAATTCCGCTGGTGCTCGTTTTTCAACTCCATCTACGATCTCCAGTTTATCGAAGGGTCTGAAGGATACCTTGCAGCTGAAATTAAAAAGGAAAGAGAAAAACACCCTCGATAAGGGTACGGCAAGCAATGTGCTCTTTGAGAAGGATGAACATAGCAGTGGCCATCGTACTAATGTCATGGATGTCTTCAATGAAAACGATGAAGATGGCTCTTCGGATAAAACAGAATCCATTTTCAGTCGCCCTGGTCTTGGGAATATAGTTTTTCGGAGGAATCTAGTAGAGACTGCTAATACTAATTTCGGTGACCTGTCCAGCTATGCAGATGATGAGGATTTTAAAATTCCCAGTGTGTTGTTTGCAGATGAATCAGAGAATGGTAACGGGTTAGATTCTGAGCATGAGAACAATTCAACTTGGAACGAAGATGACGTCGAGTTGGACGAAGAAAGTGAGTCCTCCCCTCTGCAAGTTTTCTTGGCGTCCCATAGCTTACTGGAATTGCTTGGAATCCTTACAAGGGACAAAATTGACTTGGATTCACTTATGATGTGCTCTAATGAAGACCTGCAAAGCATTAACATCCCTCTGGGGCCAAGAAAGAAAGTTCTCAATGCAGCAGACAAAAGGAAGCAGGCCCTGACCAGACCAGGAAAGATCAGTGACACTAAATTATAACACGGAATCCTGCCAATTTAAGGCTCTGGTGGGCCCAAGGTAAATCTTACAGTAGAAGTCTCCTTCTCCTCCTATTCCCACCCATGCATTAAAAAAAAAAATCAAAGCATTATAAATAAAAAAAAGTAACTATTTATTGAAGAACCATGAACTATTACACCTCCTCATATTCCCATCTTCCTCTCCCCACATGATTATAAAAAAATAAAAAAAAAACCTGCTCCCTTCATCTTGCCTAGTACCATGTCTGGTCATCTGTGAATGAAGTGTGTCACAGTTAAAAAAAAATATTTGTGCCTCTTACCTCAACTGGATCCTTGTTATTCTTTCTTCAAATGCCTTACTTCTTTAGTCCACTGTCTTGTCTCTTCCTCTGACTTCCACTCATGCAGTAAACCTCTACCCTTTCCATCACCCTTGCATCTTTAGACAACACAATTTTTAGTCTTTACCCTTCTCAAAACTCCCTAGGATGTACCCTAATAGAAAAGGCAAAAATATTTATAACTCTATAGATAAACCAAAATGTTGACATTTGTTCCTTGTAAACCGTTCATAGAACTTGTCTCCTGTTTAGTGTGGTTGTGTCGTTGGGGGAGACGCAAGGTGTCCTTGGCAAGGTCTGTAAAGGTCCACAGATCATCATTAAATTATCATAATCTACAAATATCACCTAGCTGCCAGTCCAGACTCCTTACTCGAGTACAAACACTTCATATGCCCTCCAAACCAGCTGTGCTAGCTTAATGAACAGCTGTCTCTGATAGTTTTCGGCTCACTTGTCCATGGTAATTGCCTTTTCCTACAATATTATGTTAATGAAATACATAAGGACATATTTTCCATTTAATGTAAATGTGTGTCCTTTACACCAAACGTATTAATATTAAATAAAGTGGAATAATCTGATTTCTCATTCTGTTGCTATAAAAAGGTATTAATACAATTCAACAACAGGACTACACCCCTGGCTATATCATATATAATCACTATTATCTATGCATTATTGGAATGTCACGTTTGATTACACCAGCCACATGCACAAGACACACCAATTGGATAAACACAATGACTTTTTTTTATTATTAACAAACCCGAGCTTGTTAATTGATGGGCTGCCTAGAAGCAGTAAGAATGAGCATGTGATCAACTGTATAAGGAAGGTAATTCGTATTTATTGCTTACATTGAGAGGGACTTGATTTAAAGGCTGTCGAGAAAAAAATTAAGTTATGCTTAATTGAAAGATTATGTCACAGGTAGATATTTTAAATAGATATGTTTTTTGAAGAAAAAAAAATGCAAATAAAGCAAGCATTGAACCTTTTCTGATTGTGTAGCACTATAGGGGGCGGACATCTTGGGTCAAATGGATTAGATCTGACCTAACATTCTAAATAACATGTCCGCCCCCTGGTAGAGCTAACCAAGCAGCGAGGGCTCCTTAAGGTACTTTTATTAAATAAATGCATCAAAGACAAAATAAATAGTCACTCAATGCATTCCCTATTACGGATCATTTGGGGATGGGTGTCCTTGTCATTTGGGAAGTATTTATCATTGTACTATATAGATGTGTGCCACCTTTCTTGTCTTTGTATCACTTTTAATTATCGGGAGAAACTAGTGGAGCTTAACACTTTGTTTGCTGCACTCACAGAAATAAAAAAAAATGTTGTGCTTATCAGCACTAATTTGTATACACATTGGCATATACACCGGTCAGCCATAACATTATGACCAGTGACAGGTGACAAGCAGGCGGAGGCAGTATGATGCTTTGGTTAATGCTCTGCTGGGAAACCTTGAGTCCTGCCATTCACGTGGATGTTACTTTCACATGTACCACCTACCTAAGCATTGTTGCAGATAGGGTTGTCACCTTTTCCTCAAAAAAATACCGGCCTTGGTACTGTCTCCATAGACTTAACATTGGCCTGATGCCAATTTTTTACCGGCCTACCGGTAAAATACCGGCCAGGTGGCAACCCTAGTTGCAGACCATGAACATCCTTTCATGTAAATTGTACTATCTGATGGCATTGGCCTCTTTAAGCAGCATAATAAGCCCTGCCACAAAGCAAATGTGGTTCAGGAATGGTTTGAGGAACACAGCAACCAGTTCAAGGTGTTGACTTGGCCTCCAAATTCCCCAGATCTCAATCCAACTGGGCTGGACAAACAAGTCCGATCCATGGAGGCCTCACCTCACATCTTACAGGACTTAAAGGATCTGCTGATAACATCTTGGTGCCAGATACCACAGCACACCTTCAGAGGTCTAGTGGAGTCCATGCCTCGATGGGTCAGGGCTGTTTTTAACATGGTAAACTGTGTTATGTAATAGACTTGTGCACCATGTTGTACCTCTTATAATCAACATAGAGTTCATTATAATGCTAATCTATTTAGCAGTGTTTTGAATAGATTGCTAACACTTTTTTTTTTTTTTTTATATCTCTTTGGTGTTATTGTTTTATCTGAATTATATAACAGCATTTCTAGATGCACTTTATTTGAGAAATGATTATACCCATATGGACAGGAAGCTGATTTTTTTTGTCCTTTATTCATACAAGTACCTCAGGCAATATAACACTCAACATTGAGTAGATTCATATAGTTTTTTTGTGTAGTTCAAACCAAACAGCTATTCGCCAGAATCAAGATGATTAACCAACCACTGCTCCAGAATCTGGTCTAACCGAAGTTTTTAATAATCCACTGGGAGGCTGGATTCAATAAAATGTAGCTTTTATTCATTCCAATGTAAAAGCAGATGCATACAGGTAAAAGGGGTCTAGGACTGCGGCTTCATCGCTGACAGTTCAGCGCGGCAGTTAGAATGCTGAACTGTCAGCAATGAAGAATAACGCGGCCGTTTGATCGCGGACGCGGCTATGTAAGAGCTGACAGTTCAGCGCTGAACTGTCAGCTCTTACAAATGTAAAAGTAAAAAGAAAAGAACCCCCCCTAATAAATGATTCCCCCCCAAAGTGCCCGCCAAAACCCCAATACCAAAATTAACCCCAAAACCCCAATACAAAAATTAATCCCAATACAAAAATTAACCCCAAAACCCAATACTAAAATTAACCCCCGAACCCTAATACTAGCCCCCGACCCCTAATACTAACCCCCTAAACCCTAATACTAACCCCCGAACCCTAATACTAACCCCCGAACCCGAATACTAAAATTAACCCCCATAACCCTAATACTAAAATTAACCCCGAACCCTAAAAACTAATTCTAACCCCTTAAACCCCAATTCTAACCACCCTTACAAAAATAAACTAAAATAGATAAAATACTAAAATAAACTCACCTTTAGCGATGAAATGTCCCGCAACGAGCTGTCGTATGGTGAAGAGACGGTGGTGAAGCGGCTGCGCAGATGCAGCCGCGATGAAGTGTCCCATCCCCAGGTAAAAGGCCTTAACATGGCTCCCGAAATGGCATAAAACGGCAAGAAAGAAGTAAATACCATCTTTCTTCTAAACAACTTAATCACATCCAGATACGTGATTCTGGAGCAGCACTTCATTAATCTTCTTGATCACTGGGGAACTGTTCGACCTGAGAGAGGCAATTTGGTCTTTAACGTGATGTTTGACATAGGATGAAAAAAGTGCTATATTGTCAGGGAGTGCAGTAAATAATTACTGTAAAGGATCCTCTTTTTTTTTTTTTAACATGACTTGCTATAAAGCCAAGACAAAAGACACAGGCAGGACTAAGGGCCATAAAGTGTTCCTCCCAGAAATTCTATGTAATAAACCAGCAAAAAAATGTAAAAATGTACTATTAAAATGTTTATTTTGTTTAAATCAAATAAAAAAAAAAACTATGGCATTTTGCCTATTAAATATTTCTTAAAGGGATGCTAAACATTGTTTTTCCTGTGAATATAGGGAATAAAAAAAATGATTGAAAATTATCTATACATCGTATAGCTAAAGAGAAAAAAAAGTGTATAAATGTATCTGGGGTCTCCTGCTTGTGACATCACCTTGTGGCTTAATACCAAAATTTACATACATTACAATACATTTCTTATTGAGAAGCAGTTTTATTGCATATTATTGTAAGAAACTGATTTGTATTTTATAACTTTTTTTTTTGCACATTTAGAATGCTATAATCCCTAAGGTACCATGTTTACAACTATGATTGATTATTTATTATTCATCATTTATACGTGATTTAAAACACCTCACCCACAAAGGTATTTAAAAGTATTTATTTAGTAAAAGAAAATAAGCTATAATTCTGATATACAGTATGATACATTTTTCTCTAGAACATTGTATTATAAAGAGTGACAAATTAAGTTTAATTAGGCAATAAGCTCACCGTTATTGTTCTCTGGGAAATAATAAACTGTAAAAAGTATTAAAATGTTAAGAAACCTATCAATTTATTTGACATTTAAACCACACATAGCTGGGAAATGTTTTGTTTTGAATGCGTATGTTTATAAACACATAGTTTGAAAACTAGTAATTATTTTCTCTGTTTATTCATTGTCGTTGTTCACAGTCCAGGCATCGTATACAAGTTTGGCAGAAACTGTGTCTTCAATTGCCATACCTAAAAGATAAAAAATAAATATATATAACATATATAGAAAAGTAAGTGGCTTTATAATACACACAATAACTATGTTATTGTAGCAAACAACGTCTTACTTTTTTTTATATTCTATTGGAGTGTGATCAAACATTGCATATTTTTAATAAGTTTCTTCTTATCTATGCTTGCACATTATAGATAAAATATATGATTTGGCAAAAAACATTTTTAAATTTGATGACATCAGCAATTCAAAATAATAAATATATCATGAAAAATAGAAGGTTTCTATTTTAAGGAACACAAAACTTTTTTTTAACTTAAGGAAACAATGTTAGTCATTTTCCTTATCAAAAGTAAACCCGACATGTATCTTTAGAGATACGGCCAGGTTTACTTTCAGCTCTGTTTCAGAATCGAGGCAGAGCCCGTAGGGATGCTGGCAATCATCCACACTTGTCTGACAGAGAGAGAACATTGTTTTTACATGGGATCAGCAGAAGGATTTTTTTTTAAAAAGGAGAAAGTAAAAAAAGAGGAAAATCACAGGGAAGGTGGAAACCTAAAAAACACTAGGCCGAGACAATATACATTAATGATGCCACAGTGCCGTTGATTTTTAATGCTCTGCACACAGTTACAAATTGCATAAAATATCCCGTTGCTAGCAACCTCTCCTCCTATATAAACGATTATTCACACTTTATGGATGAGCATCTGTTCACTTCTCAGGTAGGTAAACAGATTGCTGATAACAGGTGTAGCTCTCATCTGGGAGTTATGCACAAAGGTTGCAAGCTAGTCTGCAAGCGTAACTTTCAGGCCCGGACTGGCCATCGGGCACACCGGGCAAATGCCCGGTGGGCCGCGGTGGCCATGGGCCGAGGCCGGCAGGGGAGGTCCCAGCAGTGGCCTCTGGGTCCCAGAATCTCCCCTGCCGGTCTATGCAGGGCCGGCACTATCCGAGCGCCGGCCCCGCTGTTTGACATGAAGGGCCGGTGAGGACATCAAAGATCTCCCTCACCGGCCCACATGCTGTAAAATCCGGCCGCCGGCGGGGAGAGAGGGAGGGAGACTGAAAAGAGGACCCGGCGGAGCTCTAACTTGCAGCTCCACCGGGTTCCTCTCGCGAGATCCGGAGCATTGCCATAGCAATGACCGGATCTCGCGAGAGTGAACTCTAGCCGGCAGGCTAGAGTTCACTCACCACGAGGGAACATTGCCACCGCCAGTCCCAGGTACCAGCGTGCCGGTCCCCCCCTCGCAGGCTAAAGGTAAGAAAGGAGTGATGGGTGTGAGAGTGCTGTGTGTGATGGGTGTGAGAGTGCTGTATAAATGTTAGAATGGATTGTGTGCGTGTGTGTAGGGGGGGGGGGGGGGGGTAGGTAAATAAACAAATAAAATAACAGGCATTATGTCCCCCCCAGCACTCTCACACCCATAGCACTCTCACCCATCACACCCAGCACTCTCACCCATCACACACAGCACTCTCACACCCATCACACAGAGCACTCTCACACACACAGCACTCTCACACAGAGCACTCTCACACCCATCACACACAGCATTCTCACACACACAGCACTCTCACCCATCACACACAGCATTCTCACACAGAGCACTCTCACACACACAGCACTCTCACACACACAGCACTCACACCCATCACACACAGAGCACTCGCACACCCATCACACACAGAGCACTCTCACACCCATCACACACAGCATTCTCACACCCATCACACACAGCATTCTCACACCCATCACTCACACACATCATACACAGCACTCATGCACTCACACACGCCCCCTCACATACCGCCCCCCCCTCACACACCGCCCCCCCATCACACCGCCCCCCTCACACACACATACTGCACCCCTCACATACACACAGAACCCCCCAACACACTGCACAACAGACATACACAATACTTACATATATACACACAGCACCCCTCACACACATACTGCACCCCTAAACACATTACATTCCAGACACACACTAGATCCCCTACCCAACTCTGGATCATCTACACACATACACACACTAGATCCCTATATACACTCTGAAACCGTTATAAACACACACTCACTAGATCTCCTATACACATTCTGGGTCCTTCAAACACACACTAGACTCATATATATATATATATATATGTATATATACACACACTAGATTCCTTGTAAGCAAACACATACTACACCCCTAAACACACACTACATCTATATATATATTCACACACATACACTATAGCCTGTATGCACACACTTGCTATATCCCCTATACACACATTCTCTACAGCCCCTAGCCACATATGCATCACATTACACCACAAACACAACACAACTAAAACCGAACCTTATTACACAATACCACACCACAATCAGCTTACTCTACACACACACAATCCCACAAGCAGGCTCCAAACACATGCTCAATACTCATTCCTGGCATTTTTGTCTCCTGGTATCCATTTATAGAGACACCAGAGACAAGTTGCAAGGAAACACAGTGCAAGCATGTTATTACATTTGCTTGCACTGTGCAGAACAAATACAGGGCTTTTTTCTCATGCTAGAGCTCTTCAGCAGAGCTCTGCGCATGGTCTGCCCTGGAAGAGCATTGAACCAATATGCTCACTTTGAGAGGGAGCGTGCTTGTCATTGGTGATGACAAAACACACCTCCTCTGCCCCGCCCCCTTCTTAGTGGGCCGCTGTGATCAAAAAATGCCCGGGCCGAATTTTTCTCCCAGTCCGGCCCTGGTAACTTTATATTATATTAAAAAAACACTAGAACTTTATCTGGTAGTCTGGAACTTGAAGGATACTGACAAGGTCAACTGTTCATATGGATGGTGTCCTAGTTCTCTTCATTGAAAAGTGTGAGTTATTTATAAAGGTCAAGTTGGATGCAAAGTTCTAAAAGTGGACCAATCAGCAGGAGCATTCCATTGGTTTCCATGGCGATTGTTCAACCTTTTGCCTTCAATCCAACACAGCATCAACTCTATTATAGGATAAAGAAATACGAACCAAAAACATAATACCATTGATAACCAGGGTTAACCCAATTATATTAACAAACCACGTACCAAATTTGAATGTCAACCTCTGGAAAGAAAAGGGCATTAAATGTTTTGAAGACATTATGACAAACTATCATATATTACCATTTCCCACTGTACAAAAAGCTATATGGTCACCAACTACATGACAAATATGCGTTTCTACAAATTTACATTTTTTTACATAGAAACCTAGAATGTGTCGGCAGATAAGAACCATTCAGTCCATCTAGTCTGCCCAATTTTTCTGAATTCTTTCATTAGTCCCCCGGTCCCGGTCTTATAGCTAGGATAGCCTTGTGTCTATCCCACGCATGCTTAAAATCCTTGACTGTGTTTACCTCTACCACTTCTGCTGGCAGGCTATTCCATACATCCACTACCCTCTCAGTAAAGTAATACTTCCTGATATTACTTTTAAATCGTTGCCCCTCTAATTTAAGAATATGTCCTCTAGTTGTGGTAGTTTTTCTTCTTTTAAATATACTCTCTTCCTTTTATGAAATGTACAATCTTCAAAAAGAAATAGATCCTTCCACATGCAATTATACCAACTACAAGTATAAACATCATATATAGATGGTATTTGTTACCAACCAGATTGTTCCTGGGAGCATGGAATAATTGCTGACGCCAATGCTCACACCCTGGTTCAATGGCACAAACTGATTTGGGACCATCACCAGAATCAGCTTTATTGAATGTGTATCCTACTTAAATAAAAAAAATGTGAACCATTTATTTTCTTGGATTTTTTTTCATAGCCACAAAAACATGTTTAGCACCTATGTGGGGGGGGGGGGGGGGGGGGGGGGGGGAGTACAACTGTACCTATAGAAAAAGAAATCCTTTATCAACTACAATGTAATTCCAAGCAATCATCCTACTATATTAATAATAACAACGTTCTATTTGGCTACCATGGAATTTATATTGTGGGAAATATCATACTATATCTAACCAACCAACATAATCATGTTTATTAACCCCTTAACGACAGGTGACGTGCCAGGCACGTCACGGCAAATCGAGGACTTGCCGACAGGTGACGTGCCTGGCACGTCATGCACTAAATGGAGTAAAGAAAGCGACCAGCGGTCGCTTTCTTTACTCTAACGGTGTTGCTACAATGCCTCTAGGTAGAGGCATTGTGCAACACCCCCCAAATGTGCAGGGGCGCGCTACGATCACTCCACGGAGTGATCGTAGCAGCCATTTAAAAATGGCTGCGCCCGCTGCACACATGTGCTTAGAAAGCGAACGATCGTTCGCTTTCTAAGCATCTGCGGTGTTGTTAAAGTGCCTCGCCAGCGAGGCACTTAACAACACCTTCAGCTGCCCCAGAGCCGATGGTGGTCGCTCTCCTGAGCGACCCCATCGGCTCAGTAGAAGGGAACGCTGCCTATACAGGCAGCGCTTCCCTTCTAATGGCAAGAGCATCGGAAGTGAAAGTATTTCACTTCCGATCCTCTAGGGGGAGCCAATCGATGCCGGCACAACAGATCTATGTGATCTGTGTGCAGGCATGTATGGTAAGTGCTCTGATGAGCACTTATCATACTGTCAAAGGCAATATTAGCAAATATTGCCTTTGACAAGTATTGATCTGCCTCCCTCACCTTACTAGTTATAGTAAGGGAGAGAGACAGATCAGATAAAAGTAAAAAAATAAAATAACATAATAAAAAAAATATTTAATAAAATTTTAAACACCAAGGGCTTTTATAAAAGCCATTTAACCCCTTCCCTGCCATTGATCGCTGTGTACGCAGTGATCATACACAGCAGCACATTTTTTGCTGTCTGCATTTTTTAGGGGTTCATTTTTTTTTTTACTGTAATTCATTACAGTATAAAAAAAAGCTCTTTTAAGAGAGATTAACCCCTTTCTTGCTGTAGATCACTGCCTAAGCAGCGATCTGACGCAAATGCAGCAATCTTGCTGCAGAAGCATTTTTAAATTTTTTTTTACTTTTTTATTACACCCGTCACGTGTTAATTATACCCGCTAGGGGACTACGTTTAACGTAAAAAAATTTTTTTTAGCTGTCTGACCGCATGTATAGCGATCAGTAACAGCTGATAAGTGACAAAGGCGGGTTGGCGTTTGCTTAGATGAGCATCACCATTCGTCTGGTTAGATCAATATTTGTAAATATTTGATCTGACCCGTGTAGATCTGCCTCCCTCTCACTTGAGTTTTAGTGAGGGAGGGAGACAGAGCTGTATAATGTAAGTTTTTAATTATAATATATTTAATAGAATTGAGACCCAAAGGCTTTTATAAAAGCCGTTTCCAGTATTTAACCCCTTCCCTGCAATTGATCGCTGTGTACGCAGTGATCTTACACAGCAGCACATTTTTTTGGCTGTCTGTGCATTTTTTTAGGGGTTATTTTTTTTTACTTTGATTTATTACAGTATATCAAAGGCTCTTTTAAGAGCTATTAACCCCTTCCTTGCCGTATATCACTTCCTAAGCAGCACATATGGTCACTGCCTAAGCAGTGCATATGGTCACTGCCTAAGCAGCGCATATGGAGCAATCTAGTCGCAGAAGGATTTTTTTTTGCTATCAGCATTTTTTTTGTCAGACTCGCTAGGGGTTAGTTATACCCACTAGGGGATTACGTGTATTCCTTTTGAAGCTGTCTGAACGCGTGTATAGCGATCAGTAACAGCCGATCAGTGGCAAAGGTGGTTTGGTGATTTCTCAGATGAGCATCACCATTCGTCTGGTTCGTAAATATTGTTCTGACCCATATGGATCTGCCTCCCTCTCCTCACTTGAGTTTTAGTGAGGGAAAGAGACAGATCTGTATAACATAATTTTTTTAATTGTAATAAATTAAATAAAATGTAAAAAAATTGTGAGTCCCAAGGGCTTTTATAAAAGCCATACCCTTTGTATAGTGTAGTGTATTAACCCCTTCCCTGCCACTGATCACTGCACAGCAGAACCTTTTTTCTTGTCTGTGCATTTTTAGGGGTTAATTTTTTTGTACAGTACTACAAAGGCTCTTATAAGAGCTATTAACCCCTTCCTTGCTCTACATGTTCAAATTCCAAGTTTGAAAATCAAAAAGCGCACCTCTCAAATGTAGCCTTTCAACACCCAACAAAGCTGACAAAGCTATGCATGGGTGGTATCCCTGTGCTCGGGAGATGTTGCTGAACATATATTGTGGTATTGTTTGTCAGTGACACATACCGAAATATGTGAATTTGTGTCTAAAGTACAATGTATGTGGGAAAAAATACACAATAAAATGACTACCACAAACTTTGACAAAGGCTGGTGGTAGAATTGGTGCATGGAAAGTGTTAAAATAACACCATTTAAAATAGCCTAGGGTGTCTACTTTTACAAAATATATACTTTTTGGGGTAAAATACACTGTCCTACTTTAAAAAAAAGTCCCAAATGAAAGATGGGCTCAGGCTGGCTACACGTCAATATTCCAAGTTGAAAATGCGCACCTTCACAATGTGGCCCTTTTAGCCCCCAAACAACCCAACAAACCTATGCATGGGTGGTATCCCTGTACTCAGGAGATGTTGTTGAACACATATTGGGTTATTGTTTGGCAGTGACACATACCAAAATATGTGAATTTATGTCTAAAATACAATATTTGTGAAAAAAAAACACACAAAAATTACTACCACAAACTTTGACAAAGGCTGGTGGTAGAATTAGTGCATGGAAAGTGTTAAAATACCACCATTTGAAACAGTGTAGGGTGTCTACTTTTAAAAAATATATGGGTTGATGGGGTAAAATACACTGGCTGCTTTCAAATATGTCCCAAATGGGACATGGGTGCAGGCGGTCTGCATGTCAAAATTTCAATTTGGAAAACCAAAAACTGCACCTACCAAATTTGGCCTTTTACCCCCCAAACAACCCAACAAACCTATGCATGGGTGGTATCCCTGTACTCAATAGATGTTGTTGAACACTTATTGGGGTGTTATTTGGCAGTGACACATACCAAAATCTGTAAATTCATGTCTGAAGTACAAGGTTTGTGAAAAAAAAACACAAAAAAATTACTACCACAAACTTCGACAAAGGCTGGTGGTAGAATTAGTGCATGGAAAGTGTAAAAATACCACCATTTGAGATAGCCTAGGGTGTCTACTTTTAAAAAATATATGGGTTGATGTGGTAAAATACACTGGCTGGTTTCAAATATGTCCCAAATGGGACATGGATGCAGGCTGTCTGCATGTCAAAATTTCAAATTGGAAAACCAAAAACTGCACCTCCCAAATTTGGCCTTTTACCCCCCAAACAATCCAACAAACCTATGCATGGGGGGTATCCCTGTACTCAAGAGATGTTGCTGAACACTTATTGGGGTGTTATTTGGCAGTGACACATACCAAAATCTGTAAATTCATGTCTGAAGTACAAGGTTTGTGAAAAAAAAAACACAAAAAAATTACTACCACAAACTTTGACAAAGGCTGGTGGTAGAATTAGTGCATGGAAAGTGTTAAAATACCACCATTTGAGATAGCCTAGGGTGTCTACTTTTAAAAAATATATGGGTTGATGGGGTAAAATACACTGGCTGGTTTCAAATATGTCCCAAATGGGACATGGGTGCAGGCTGTCTGCATGTAAAAATTTCAAGTTGGAAAACAAAAAACTGCACCTCACAAATTTGGCATTTTAGCCCCCAAACAACCCAACAAACCTATGCATGGGTGGTATCCCTGTACTCAGGAGAAATAGTAGAATCTATTTAGCATGTTTTTTCGTTCGCTTTTGTCGATGAGGAGAAGTTGTTTCAAATAAAAACAAAGAAATTTGTGTATTTTTTTTTTTTTTTTTTTTACCATATTTTTTTTTTTTTTTTTAATAATATGATAAGATATGATCAAAAATATGGCATCCATAGAAAGCCCTTTTTGTCCCGATAAAAACAATATATAATATGTGTGGGTACAGCAAATGACGAAGAAGAAAATTACTGCTAAACACAAACAGCACAGAAATGTTAAAATAGCCATTGTCCAGAAAGGACAAAAATGTTTCAAAGGCTCTGTCCTTAAGGGGTTAAATACATACACATAGAGGCGAGAGAAACTTTCCTTTTTTATTTTACGTTTCTTTCCAACCTCTACCCCTTATTTCATTATAGTTTTATATTTTCTATTTCTTACTCTGCTTGCTCGAATCCCTAGATTCCAATAATCTTTTAAGCCTTCAGATCAATGCGGTTTTAACTTTCACTGTATTACAAAGACAGACATATGTAACCACTAACAATATACTGTAATATGTTATAGGCTACTAAATATATATATCGCTATCATTGCAAAAAGCAGAGTGAGTTTATTTTATGTTTAAATTTGTTTATTTTTTCTTTCTAATGTCTGTAAAATTGAAAATGCTTAATAGAAAATGTTATTTAAAAAAAAAAAGGACGTGTTTTAGTGTCCCAGTGAATTGTAACACAGGAGGATGAAGTCGGGACTGCGGAACAGTTGGGGATATGCATTGTATATGTATTGGCTTACCAATGTTCTAATTAAGAACACAGCATACAACCAACTGGAGACCAGATTCCAACTCCCACTGCCTGCATAATGCAGCTCCTTCAGCCTATCTTCACAATCAAAGTCCTTAAAGGACTGTCTGGTGCCAAAAATGCATCTTCCAAATATTATTTTCAAAATATTTAAATTTACTTTAAAATGCATGTTTTACATTTTGGACTGGTTATAATATAATAAAAATGTACAGTTAAAAATGATTTTGTGAAATTACAGCAGTTTGCAAGTAACCAGGACTGCCAACACTGCCAATAATTTTTTTGCTGCAGGAACCTATGAGTATAATTTCATTCAAATTAATGGAATTTTCTGTCTCTCTAGTGATGTCATCAGTTAAGAGATACTACTGTGTACAAGAGCAAGTTTACTTGGAATCCATCCAATGCATTGTATTCCAGCAGCACAGGAAGTAACTAAATTAAACAAAAACTTTTTATGCTCAGCGTCTATATAATCAGTGCTGCCGCACCTGTATAAAACATGCAGAGCAATCACTGGGGGAGGGCTTGATTGAAATATTAAAAATGTGATTTATGCAGAATGACTGCATCAAATCACATTGTAAAAAAAAAGCTAGTGCACCATACAAGCAGTAATCATCTTGCACTAAAGTGGGTTTGGGGACTAGACTATTCCTTGTACATCATGGGCCTATACAATCAGGACCTATATGTCTTTTGAACTAGGCTCCTTCACTTTTAGGTACAGTCAGTATCCTGCTTGCAGAAGTTGTGTGCATACTGGCTGCCAGCATTCATTATTAACGGCACCTATTGCCTTCTACAGTAACATTGTGTTTGTGATACTGTCCCGTCTACCCCCTGAGCACTGCCTGCTTGAAATTACTCTGCTGTCTGGATCAGAGGGTCAGTGCACTGTTTGGATTGCTTTGTTTGCAAGGCTGATCACCTCCTTGGCACTGCTCCACTAGGTTCTTGACACATGCATGCTGCCAAACCTACTGAGGGTTTGGCTCGAATCCTCTGTATAGCGTTTTCACATTGCAATCAATAAGCAAGCGAGAATTAAAATAAAGATGTGATATTTGGTAGCGAAAATAATATTAGCTTTCTGAGCTGTCATGCTTGGTCACACACATCTCAATGATAATAGGTAAAGAAAAAAAACAAACATTCATAACATTCCCGTTAAAAATATATAAAGCGCAGAGAGCGGGAATAGAAATATAGATTGTTTTACTGTTTGTTTTGCAGTAAATATAGTTATGCCCCATGAGCACATAAATCTCTTTTATATTATCTGCCATACATTATTTTTATTTATATTTATATATATATATATATATATATATATATATATAATAATAAAAAAAAATATATATATATATATATATATATATACACACACACAAATATACAGGGAGTGCAGAATTATTAGGCAAATGAGTATTTTGACCACATCATCCTCTTTATGCATGTTGTCTTACTCCAAGCTGTATAGGCTTGAAAGCCTACTACCAATTAAGCATATTAGGTGATGTGCATCTCTGTAATGAGAAGGGGTGTGGTCTAATGACATCAACACCCTATATCAGGTGTGAATAATTATTAGGCAACTTCCTTTCCTTTGGCAAAATGGGTCAAAAGAAGGACTTGACAGGCTCAGAAAAGTCAAAAATAGTGAGATATCTTGCAGAGGGATGCAGCACTCTTAAAATTGCAAAGCTTCTGAAGCGTGATCATCGAACAATAAAGCGTTTCATTCAAAATAGTCAACAGGGTCGCAAGAAGCGTGTGAAAAAACCAAGGCGCAAAATAACTGCCCATGAACTGAGAAAAGTCAAGCGTACAGCTGCCACGATGCCACTTGCCACCAGTTTGGCCATATTTCAGAGCTGCAACATCACTGGAGTGCCCAAAAGCACTCCAGTGATGTTGCAGCTCTGAAATATGGCTGATGAAATGAGAGTGAGTCTTGATGGGCCAGATGGATGGGCCCGTGGCTGGATTGGTAAAGGGCAGAGAGCTCCAGTCCGACTCAGACGCCAGCAAGGTGGAGGTGGAGTACTGGTTTGGGCTGGTATCATCAAAGATGAGCTTGTGGGGCCTTTTCGGGTTGAGGATGGAGTCAAGCTCAACTCCCAGTCCTACTGCCAGTTCCTGGAAGACACCTTCTTCAAGCAGTGGTACAGGAAGAAGTCTGCATCCTTCAAGAACATGATTTTCATGCAGGACAATGATCCATCACACGCGTCCAAGTACTCCACAGCGTGGCTGGCAAGAAAGGGTATAAAAGAAGAAAATCTAATGACATGGCCTCCTTGTTCACCTGATCTGAACCCCATTGAGAACCTGTGGTCCATCATCAAATCTGAGATTTACAAGGAGGGAAAACAGTACACCTCTCTGAACAGTGTCTGGGAGGCTGTGGTTGCTGCTGCACGCAATGTTGATGGTGAACAGATCAAAACACTGACAGAATCCATGGATGGCAGGCTTTTGAGTGTCCTTGCAAAGAAAGGTGGCTATATTGGTCACTGATTTGTTTTTGTTTTGTTTTTGAATGTCAGAAATGTATATTTGTGAATGTTGAGATGTTATATTGGTTTCACTGGTAAAAATAAATAATTGAAATGGGTATATATTTGTTTTTTGTTAAGTTGCCTAATAATTATGCACAGTAATAGTCACCTGCACACACAGATATCCCCCTAAAATAGCTAAAACTAAAAACAAACTAAAAACTACTTCCAAAAATATTCAGCTTTTATATTAATGAGTTTTTTGGGTTCATTGAGAACATGGTTGTTGTTCAATAATAAAATTAATCCTCAAAAATACAATTTGCCTAATAATTCTGCACTCCCTGTACACACACACTCACACAGAGTGAAAAGCTTGCATACAAGATTATCTATACTTTTTAAAAAGTCAACTGTAGACAAAAAATACATTTAATTGAAAGATTCATCATGTATAGATGTTTTAATGAGAAATTATTTAATTAAATACAAAGTACTGTGCTGCACCCTCTTTGCTACGCCAGGAGTTGGCATTAAATTTTCGTGAACAAAGCAAGAGCGCCACTTGAAACAATGAGATGCTAAAACGTTCCAACGTCACGTATCATCAGGAAGCCTAGACCCATACTTAGCTTAATAAGCCAAAGAGACAATATTGCTCACAGTGATCTCTCAATGCATCAATCTTCACACCTGCAGCTGGAGGTACATTTTCATCTCAATAGGTTGTCAGAGATTGTTCACTCCCTGTTTACATCACTCTGAGTTTAACTGTACATATGTCAGGAGTTAGCATTGCATAATACTGGGGACAGTATATGTGTCTTAGTATCTTTCAGATCAAGATCTTTATTCATGTCATAAGGCCATTAAGAAACATAAAAGTTTCATTTCACAACCGATCATTACAGACAACGGCATATACCTCCCCTATTGACTTTTATAAAATTAAAGCACTTCTATTTTTTTTTTAATATAATGAGCATTTAATAAGTTTGTAAGTCAAATCTGCCATTTGAGTCCCTAGGGTTATGTCAAAAGGAAAACTAGTGTTATGCTGCCAATCCCGCTTGGATGGCAATGCTGTTAATGAACCCAACTGTTCCAACTAGGATTATGATATAAAGTATGAAAAGAGCACCTCTCTGAGAGCAATCTGGTTAATGACAGCAAGGGTGAGGTTGTATAAAAGTCTAGATGAATTGTAGAACAGTTTGTGCATGGCCTTTATTATTAGAACACTCAGAAAAACAAGACTTGAGAAAAGGCTATG
Source organism: Pelodytes ibericus (assembly GCA_036172795.1). NCBI lineage: Eukaryota > Metazoa > Chordata > Amphibia > Anura > Pelodytidae > Pelodytes > Pelodytes ibericus. Next base: position 35,376,855 of record CM069860.1, read on the forward strand.
GATGCCAGAGATCCTCCACAGAGAATGGTACAATTAGCCATAGCCTTGTGCATGCTCACTAATAAAATATCCTGCTAGTATTTTAACAGATTAGCTCTTGTAACTCAGAATTGCAGCATGGTTTGAAGCTCAGCCAAGCAACAAAACAATATTCAGTAATGTCTCCATTTTTTTAAAGTAGGCCCTCAAGAAGTTGGAGGATTCCTGCAGCCCTCTAGAAGTTGGAGGACTCCATCTCCCATTTGCATTATGGGCAGGGCCGGTGCAAGGATTTTCGTCTACACAAGCGAAGGTGCATTCTGGTGCCCCCCTCCTCTGACCCGCCACGCCTCCCACACCATTAACCCTCCATACATTTTATATGTACATATATATATTACAATGTATAGTGTAAAAAATACATCTAAATATTCAACCCGCATGCTCTAAATGCGTCACACATTGAAACCCTTAAACACAAAAAGACACCCTTGCAGTCACACACAGAGACACACTTACACACACACTATTACACAGACACAGTGACACACTTACACACACACCCTTGCACAGAAAGTGACACACTTACACACCCTTACCACTTACACACACACACACAGTGACACCAACACACACATAACCTGAGACACACTATTTTGTCACTCAATATGTCAGTATTTAGCCACTCAATATGCCAGTATTTTGCCACTCAATATGCCATTTAATATGCCAGCATTTTCCCCTCAAAATGCCATTATTTTGCCATTTAATATGCCAATATTTTGCCCCTCAGTATGCCATTTAATATGCCAGAATTGTGCCACTCAATATGCCAGAATTTTGCCCCTCAATATGCTATTTAATATCCCAGGATCTTGCCCCTACAATATGCCATTTAATATGCCAGGATTTTGCCACTCAATATGCCAGGATATTGCCCCTCGCTATGCCAGGATTTTGCCCCTCGCTATGCCAGGATTTTGCCCCTCCAATATGCCATTTAATATCCCAGGATTTAGCCCCCCAATATGCCATTTAATATGCCAGGATTTTGCGCCTCCAATATGCCATTTAAAATGCCTGGATTTTGCCCCTCCAGTATGCCCGGATTTTGCCCCCCAATATGCAATTTATTTTGCCTGGATTTTGCCCCTCCATTATGCCCGGATTTTGCCCCTCCAATATGCCCGGATTTTCCCCCCCTCCCCAGTACTTACCTCCATCCTGCTCTGTCTCCTGGTGTTCTGTTGTGCAGGTCCGTGGCTGTGAGGGAAGCGTTGTGCGCAACCCTCCAGCCGCGAGGTTTCAATAAAGTTTGTTGAAAAAAAGTTTAAACAAACTTTATTGAAGCTGCGCGGCTGGAGGGGAGCGCACAACGCTTCCGTCACCGCCGCGGACCTGCACAGCAGCAAAGAAGGTAAGTAAACAGGCCTGGGGGCGCGGTCGATTTTCCCGCTCCCCCCCTTGGGGCGCCCTATGGCAGCCGCCTGTGCTGCCTTACGGTAGCGCCGGCCCTGATTATGGGAGATGTAGTTCATCAGCAGCTAGGGTTGCCACCTTTTCCACAAAAAAACTGCCCTTGCTATTGGCTCCATAGACTTAACATTGGTAGCAAGCCTTTTTTTTTTTTAAATACCGCCTCGGTGGTTACCCTATCAGCGGCTGGCGTGCCGGAGGTCCTGTTTTAAAAGAACAGTGTGTCATACATAAAAATTGGGACGTTTTTGGTCCCTATTACAACGTAGAAATAAAACCAGATAAGATTAGTATGCATTTCATTTTTTTAAATGAGTGGCTACAATTCTTTTACTCACTTAAGCTGAGGACAGGGACGTCAGTGGGTAAGCAGCCTATTAAAGAGGATTGTGGGAAATACTGCCTATTTACTTTATTAGTGGATTCATCCAGTCTCATACATTTTAAC